>OX155893.1:39060324-39660324 GCA_944588485.1 Phosphuga atrata
TATAGATCCTATTAAAAATCTATTTTGTGTTTTCTGACAACCGAATAACCTACCTATTTTAAAAAATTTTATTGCCTAAGTTCCGACCTTTATTTATCATTGAAACTTTAAAAAGATAACCAAACACATGTTTCTTAAAATTGTAGCTGGAAGAAAAGAACAGCATATGGAGGTATTAACGGTCCACAATTTTGTAACTGCCGTCGTATAGAATCTTAAAACTGTCTTATTGTTAGTAAGAATTTCTATAATTTTATTTAATTCAGTTTCCAGTCTTTTTGAGAATCCAAACGAAATATTTCAACTTCTCTTTTTCAGTAAAACTAGCATAAAATATCTGAAAATGAATCATCTTAACTGTAAGCTGTAATACTAGGTTTAATATAGAACATATTTCTTCCAAGACTAGAACTCTTTATAGGACAATTTTAACGCTGAATTGGCAGTATATTCTTCAGCGCCTCAATTTAGAATAATTTGCTGATATTCATTCTCAAGTTTAATTTCGCTGCGTTCTTTTGACAAGTTTTCTACGTTATCATATTCCGAGTCTCTCAAGTGGTTTTGCTATGTAGCTACTAAAGATGTGGCCATAAGGCTTATGGGACAATATCACTGGACCCACAAGCAATTTTGAGCGATAAAATACAAAAATATGTTAGTACCTCAGTTACTACCAGAGCACTTTTGGTTACTACCAGAGCACTTTTAGTTACTAGAACACCTAACCTAACCTAACCTATTTCCTTTATTGTTCATTTCCGTTTAGTCTGTAGTTTTAAGATTCAACCTAGTTAAACCGATTATTACAAATTACCTTAATGGTACTAATACTCTTCACGGAAAGTGAAGAGACTTACAAACTTTCTTCACGGGTTTTTCGTAAAATAAAATAAAAATAATCAAATATAGTTTGTTATGTTAAGGGTGCTGATTTTGAGGGTGCTTCAAATTTTTGAGTTTTGAATGTAATTTAAAATCGAACTTTGCAAGATTGAATTACAAATATTTTTATTTTCATTATTTGTGTATTTGACCATCTTGAAGTAAATTATGACGATCGACATATAACAAATTGAAAGTTTTAGTTTTTATTTTCATATATAAAAGTTCATGTTTTACCTTGATGTTGGCTAATTTTTTAATAAAAAAGTGCCGAAACTAGTTGGTAATAATAGTAATTATTAATATTCTTGAAGTAAATAAAGTATAAAATAATGAAACAAAAATATTTTTATTTTAACGTCATAAAAATAGGTACTTTGTTGTCTGGCTATTACCTTGAGAATCAATCTTAAAAATTATTGTTTTTTAAGTAACAAATATACTAGAATATTCATTTCATTAGATTAAAATGAAAATATTGAAACATTTTTGGAGAATGTTTTAGAAAATCCACCTTATGTAAAATTTAATGAGTATGGTAAAAAAACTATTTTGTATAGCATATTTTAAATTCTCATCAAAATATTTTTAAAAAGAAAATAATTTTCAGGAAAATTTTTTATTAAGTAAAATTGCAATATAAAAAAATCATGCTATAGTTTCAGTATAAACCAAGTTTTTCAATTTAAATTATTGGATCAATACTAATCCGGTTGAAATGTTGGTTCGGTTGATATTGCATTTTTTTTTAATATCGTTAAATCATAGACCATTGTGTCAATACGGATCCTGTTGGATTTTTCAAGTACGTAATTAATATTTATTATTCCGTGCTTAAAATGAAATGGAAACAAAACGAATTAAAGCAAGCGCCCTGAATACCAGGCGAGTTTTATTTTTAATTAAAGAGAAAATTTAAAAAATGCCATCAATGCCGTAATTAGCAATGCAAATTTTTTCCCAGAAAAGTGTCAACTTTATTCCTTTAGAAAATTTTCACGCGTTTGTTTAATTTCATTAACAAAACGAACAAAATCATTAATTAGAAACATTTTTTTCTTGTTTTGTATATTTTTATTTGATCTAATTAATCGTATTTCTAAAAAAGGAAATTTTAATTACTCTAGTCTTGTGTGTGTCAGCCTTGGACCTGTATATCTAGTGCTATCTGCCCACTCTTATCAGTTTGTCTGTCTAGATTTGTACGTATACGTACAAATAGTCTTGTCGTACAGTCTTGTCTGCCTAGTCTTGTCCATCTAGTCACATTCGTCTAGTCTTGTCCATCTAGTCTTGTCCGTCTAATCGTGTCCGTCTAGTTTTGTCCGTCTAGTCTTGTCCATTTAGTCTTGCCCATCCAGAGAGAGAAAGTTAGTCCTTGTGAGAAAAGGGGATAAACCGATCGGTGACCCTAGATCGTATAGACCAATGTGTCTATGGCAAATTACTAGAACAACTTTTGCTAATTAGATTAAAAGATCTCGTGGCCTGAATTGGATTATCTGACAAACAATTCGGATGCAAAACAGGAAGGTCAACCATCGATGCCCTAAGATCCGTTCTAGAAATCACAGAAAAAGCCAATTCAAAGTGGCATAGAACCAGCAAAATGTGTGCTCTCTTAACCTTTGCCGTAAGGAATGCCTTCAAAAGTGCGAAATGCAAAAATATATTGCGATATTAATGCTGCGCATGATAGGAAGTTATTTTAGCAATCGGAGATTGTTGTTGCAAGGCGATGGAAAGATTGAAGTGCTTGAAGTTAGTAGTGGTGTTCCACAGGGTTCTATACTAGGGCCTACCTGCTAGAATGTATTATTTGACGGAATTCTAACTATAGCACCGTCAATGTGGGAAACAATAATTGGTTTCACCGATAACATCGCTCTGGTAATTACAACTAGAACCTAGCAAAGTCTCATGCAAACCGTGTAATTGGTCAAATCGGTGCACGGATGAAATATAGGTGCCTTAGTCTAGTAGAAGAAAAAACCCAAGCGGTTCTGGTTACAAGCCTGAGACAACATAGACCAATAAAATTTAAAATCGAAGACACAGTGACAATGCCAAAAGAACAAACCAAATACCTTGGTGTAAAAATTGACAAAAAGCTATCATTGCTGCACATAAAATAGTAGCGGTGGCTAAAGGAATTATGATTATGGCAGGCTTACAACAACTATAGTAGAGTCTACGGTGTCGTACGGTGCGCTAAGATGGTCCAAAGAACTGCAAACAAATGTCAACCTACAAAACTAGCAGATATACGACAATTGGCTATAGCCATATGTCGTGGCTATCGAACGGTATCGAGGGAAGCTGCCCTGGTTATTTCATACATTTACGCAGTTGACCTACTCGCAGAAGAACGAAAGAAGCTATCTGAAGCCGGCTACAATAGAGTGTCAAACAAATTTGCCAAAGAGGAACTTTTCGAAGAGTTTATTTCTTATTATGGATTACTTATTCCGAACATTTCCACCTGGATTAATAGAAAGCACGGTGAAATAAGTAATATCATCTGACCCAAGCACTTTCTGGCTGCAGACATTATTTAAACAACATAGACTTCAGACAAATTATTCCCGCCAGCTACACCTCCACTCTCCCACAAAAAGGTCCTATGCATCTAGCTTAGTGCGTATATTCTAGTCATATATAATCAGTCCTATCTTATATTCAAAAAGATAATTATTATTAAAGAATACCAATCCCATGAATATATTAATAAAATTGACGATCCCAACTAACCGTAATTAGCGAAACTATTGTGATAAATTTTAAGGTAAGCGCCGCGCCGTCTGTTGACATCAAGTTAAACAACACATTTAATAATTACATTTGGCAAAGTTTGCGGTTGGTGAAGTATTGAATTGAATTATTAAGGACCCACCCTGATGACATCATTGAATTTTAGATAGAACCAAATAAACATAATTACCTCAAACAGCAAATATGCATGTATTTGCTGTTTGAGGTAATTATGTTTATAACTAAATTCAAAACCATGAAGAAAATTGAAATTCAATAAGTATTTTAGAAAATCATAAAAAGTTTAATAGACCATGAAGAACGCTATCTTGGAAAGAAATAAATTTGTTTTTTTTTTAATTATAAATATTGGGATTAAAGAATTTTCTATAATTGGCGAAATGAGTCTAGGAATCAACGTATTAAATATTAAAAATGTACTTGTTCTTTCTAAATAATTCGTATATATCGTGAAATTTCATTAGAATGTTGTTAAATGAATCGAAACTAATGGCAATCCGATATTTTAAATTATTTTCACCGTTTGGAAAATCTTGTAAATGCGTGCTATGGAGTATCACAGTTTTTTTCTTGTGTTTAGTCAAAATCAATATGTTATTTCGAAAATAGCCCAGTCAAGGACAATACCCACTTAATTTAATATCATATTTACATACAAGACAAAAAAATTTAATAATAAAAATACTAAAGAAAAGTAGACAATCAATAAAGAATGAATTAAATTGAGTGATCGAAACCACATCAAAAACACTAAGAAGAAAGTACATACTCATTAGCACAATAACACAAACTAATCAGAACTGCGAAACCAAATCGACAGACAAACGAATAGTGCACTAGACAGACAAGACTAGAGGAACAAGACTAGAGTGTCAAGATTATTTAGTACAATTTAATGAAGCATGGTCATATCAGGGGATATGACCATAAATAATGACCATTGATAGCAAACGAGCGACACCACGGATACTTTCTAATTTCAAGCTAACTGATATGATGAAAAAAACATTTGGAACTACTTCATACAATATCCAGCAGCAATCCTGGTTTTAAGCAACTTTACAACAACCTACGTAGAAGGTAAATTAATATGCTTATTGTTAGACAAGAAAAGAAACACAATTTAAACAAACCGCTAATAGGTACACCGAATGTTTCAAAAACAGCATGGATCATAGTACAACAAATTATAGGATCAAAAGAAAACAACTAGCGTTTTGTGATACCACTGGCGATCCACAACACTGCAGGAACATCAACAATGTCTTTGTGGATAAAGCGATTAATTTGTCAAATGCTCAAACTAGGGTTCTTGAATAGAATAGTCGGAAATCATCATACAATATTTCTTAAGCCAGTAGCTGATGAAGAATTCATGAGTCTGAAGAATAAAAAAGTGCCGGCAATGATGGCATTGCTAGTGTTGTTATTAAAAATATTTTGCGTAATGCGCTTAGTCTACTACAACAAATTATAAACAATTCTTTCGAATATGGTGTTTTTCCAGATAGACTGAAAGGTGCCTTAATATCGCCGATTTTTAAAAGGGGTGATAAAATCTCCATTAGCAATCCCAGACCTCTTTGTATCCTATCTGTATTTTCGACGATCTTTGTAAATACGATAATACGTAAACGATTCTCTTTTATGTGAAAGACTGGTTTCATTTTTAAACAAACCTAAAATTATTAGCCTACAACAACATGGCTTAATAAAAGGTAAGAGTATTGATACCGCTTGCTATCAATTTTTAGCAGATGTTATTGAAAACCTGGAAGCAAAAACTATACCTCACGGATTGCTAGTTGATCTTAGCAAAATATTTCAAGGTCGACCAAGTCATAGGGCCGATCATTAAATATTATGTGATAAACTGTACAACTATGGGATTCGGGGTATGGCAATGGTTTGGCAAAAATCCTCTCTTGCAAATAGATTACATATTACACTTAACCTGCACCGGCACATACATATATGAAAATATGATGTTTCTCTTTAAACATAAATATCTATTCGTCAAATTCCAGAAACAAATCAAACGCAATACGAGATACAATAAGGAGCTCTACGAACTGCCTAGACACAATCTAAATAATTTGATTTGATTTATTTTGATTAGACGTACAAGACTAGGCGAACAATGAACAAAATTCATTCAAAACCAAACTTCCTAAAAATCGAGTTCTTATGACAAAATCATGCAAAATGAAGAATGTTTAACTTGGAATTTACATAGAGAAAATGTGCAAACAACTGAACTGTAAGGCTTTCTCAATACCAAGATTGAGGCAGATAGTAGCCAAAGCCGATCTTTATTTTGCCGAAGTACAGTCTATTATCTCCTACGGTATCTTAGTATGGGGAACCTCCACAAATACTGAAACCCTTTTAAAAGCCCAACAAAAAACTTTTTATCCGCTCAATAATTGGCATTCCTAGGAGAGTTGCGTGCAGGCCTTACTTCAGAGAACTAGGAATTCTAACTATCTACACATTCTAGAAGTTTCTTGCTTCATTCACAAAAACAAAGCGAACATGGAAAGTAATATGGCCAAACACCATTACAACACAAGAGGACACCGAAAATTATATCCCGCCAAAAGCAACCTCACAATTTGCAGAAAATCACCTGCAATGTATGGGACTTATAATAAGCTACCCGCTGGCATCACCGAAGAAAAATCCTAGTTTAGTTTAGTGCCATGAAAGTGGAGTGGACTGGAAGCAAGTAAATAACTTACAAATCTCACATAAGGTTTGTTTTGTTGCCCTAAAAAGACTTAATAATATTATAAAACTACGGGAAGGTTGAATATATTTATTTATTCAATCTGTCTTCCGAATTTAATATGTTTATATGATTATCTATAATGTCACATGGTTTTACCAATAGAAAATTATCAGTCCCTTTTAAAGCAAACAATTTACAGTCTCCATGATTTTCTTCTTCTTTTAGGTGATTAGAGAAGTTGTTTAGGAGATGTTTCCTTATTTTTTTTTTTCAGCCATATATATATATATATATATATATATATATATATATATATATATATATATATATATATATATATATATATATAAATATATATATATATATACGTATTTATACATCTACGCTGTAAATAAAAATTTATTGACTTGGAAGACTGAATAAAAGGATAGTGGATAATTCTGTACTGCATTATCAATAATATTTATCAATTGTATTTCTCTAATAGCTAGGTCTGTTTTACATAAAAGAGACTTACCGCAAATGAATTGAGCAATCTAAACAAAACAGTTATCTTCAATATCTGCGCTGCAAGGTATTAGCGTGTGAACTTACACCGGTAAACTAAATAAAACGTATACTGCTAGGCTTGCTATATAGTTTTTATGTTAATTTTTTCGCAAATCTATTTGTTGGTGTTTACTTTCTTAATATAACAGTCTAATTTGCAATAACTGATAAGTTTGATAAACATGTACGCTTAATATATATATATATATATATATATATATATATATATATATATATATATATATATATATATATATATATATTTATGTTAAATATTAAGATTTGTTAGAAGAACTAATATATTTGCAAAGTTTGAAAATAACAAATTGCGTGTAAAGATTATAATATATGCGAAAATTATCGAAACCTTCTGAAGTTTTTTTTAAGACAGATTTTTAGTCCAGCTAGTAATTTAATTTTACTTTAATCAAGTTTTATTAATCAAGTTTTAGTTATTTGAATTGAATTGTTATATACAGTTTTTGTTGGCACCACTTACAACTAGTTTGCACAACAGCTAAGTTGACATGTACAATATATTCAACGTGTTAAAATAAATATTCAATCCGTTGAAAAGTTCTGCATTTTTTTTTCAATTGGACTGACCTCTTTAAATATCCGATACATTGTAAAAACAATTTTTTTAAGATGATTTTTAAACGTGTTGTAAATCAATATGATATGATATGCCATATCTAAAACTCGCGTTATAACAAATTCAGAATGAGTATAAAGGAGATTAATTCATACGGTCTTATATAAAAACCGCGCATGTTATATGTAAATCGTGTTATAATAACTCAGAATTAGTATAAAACCGTATAATTCGTACGGCATTGTAAGGTAACCTCCTCAATGCGAAACTGGCCGTTCAGAGACACTTGGAGAACACAAGGATGATAATGCAAAAAGTACTACTTGCAAAAAGACCAAAGTCCAAAATATGAAAATATGAATAATACTTTATAGTATTACTTAAAAAACTTTGCCTATTAGGTATAAAATTACAACAATAAGGCTGCAATTAACAATTTTAAATTTACGTCTTTTAATCCAGGAAGTAAAATAGACGGCATCCTTGCATGGGGATTGGAAATCACAATAAGAAAAGCACTTTAGGATACCGGGTTTGTTTTGCCAAAGCAAAATCAATATCTCATTATCTTAGAAAATCATACTTACCTTTCTTTGCAAGTAGACCATATAAAGAGCTATAAAGAACAATTTATTTTAATTTTACGCCTTTCATCAAACATTTAATTTCTTTAAAAAATCATTAGATTTCGTGACAAATTGCTATACATATGAAGAATAACAAAAGTCTCTATTAGGCGACTGATTAAGATAAATATATAATATATAGAAACCGTGATATATAAACCGTGTTCCATAAGAATACCAATATATAGGAAGTCTGTCGCTGGTTTTGCTCCCAGTTATATGGGATACGGGATACCGCGTTAAGGAAACAAACCTCCTGTATTAACGCTGAACATTACTACTTACATTCTTTTTTCGACTATTGTTACTTGCATTGGTCTCATAGACCAAATAGACCAATAAACCAAAGTTGACAACTTTCAACGATTTATATCTATGTAAGATTAAAGTGACCACATTTTCATTGAGATAAAGCGGGGCAAATTGGATGAAATGAGAGTTATAATTTAGTTTTGAAAGCAGACCAATAATTCAAAAATATATATTTTATCTACTCACACACTAAAATGAAAAAATAGATTATTGTATGTGAAGGATTCCATTATTATAATACTGTGTAAAAGTAACCAAATCGTGCGTAAAAGTCCAATGTAAATCAAATGGAGAATGAATTATTAAACGATTTATGTTTGTTGTTACTGTGGCAACTACTTGCGTCACTAAACAAAAAACAAAACGTAGTGAAAATATATTTTCTGACGTGCACTCATTGCGATTAAACCTCTCGCCTTCGGCTCGTGCTTTAAACTTCGCAACTCATGCACAATAGCCCTCCTTCACACACTTGTATCATAAACTACTCTTATTGTATAAATTCATATACTTGTCTACAAATATACAAAAAATTATTTATTATTAATTATTGGTAATTATAAAAATATTTGTAAAAAACAATAATGAACATTATGATTTTTAATTAATTTAATTTTTTTTTTAATTGATTTTCTTTCACGGTCAAATTTTTGATCCGGATCACTCGGATCATCTATTAAAATGTCGTAAATTTCTCACATGAATTGGTCAAATTATTTTTTACGCTTAATATAGATTTTAAAGTTTTAATTGAAAATATTATTTTTCGGAAAATGATTACTAATATATTCAAAAAAATTCCACATATTCCCATAAAATCTCCTTTTTAATTGTCACCCAATGAAAATTTCAGAACTAAGTACCATTAAACGACTGGATTTACTGAAAAAATTAAAAAATGTTTGTAATAACTGCTTGGAATATCTTGAAGAATGGACGGTTCAATTCGACGATATTAAAAAATTTCAATTGGTGACACTAAAAAAGGAGATTTTATGGGAATATGTGGAAAAATCTTATTTTATATATTACAGTACAATTAAAATAAGACTTTCCCACTTTTTAGAAAATATCTACATATTTTCTAAAAAGTGGGAAATTTTTAAAAATCGGTGGTACGCGGTTCTGTCCTCCAAAAAGCGGGACTGTCCCGCCAAAATCGGGACGTGTGGTCACTTTATGTAAGATACATATAAGGATATACGAAGGGGATAGATATTACACTTTGATTTCTAAAAAAAAAAACAAAATATTTATTTTCTAAAACTTCTTTTTACACTTACGCATCGTAACAAGAATTGCACACTGCCGTAACGTGCTCTAAGCACATACATATATTGAAAGATTTACACAAATATCGCATGTTTGGGTACTTACGTATTAACGCCACCGCAGCTACAGATTTGAACAAAATGCATGGTTAGATTAGGATATAACGGAACAGACAAATCTAGACCACCAGATAAGGGTTACATTAGCTTATATTAGAATCCAGACCACATATCGCACGGCAGTGCGACCTCTCCCTGCGGTGGCGTTAATACGTAAATACCCAGTTTTCTTTATTTTTTGCATCACAATAATGGCATCTTCTGTCAGTCTGTCGTGCCCTTACAATTAGGTAATTTTGAGGAATGTTCAATCTTAATTTTTGTCTTACCTGAATCTTAATTTTTATATTTTTTGGAGTACTCTGAACGGCAAATCGCAGCAGCAAATGTGGCGCGATTATCAGTTCATATCAACCATATATGTATCATATCAACCACCACTATTCTATCTAAACTATTCTATCATTATTTTACTTACCACTCTTTCGAGACGTGTCTGTTCCTTTGCGTTCTCCCACGACAGTAATAATTAAATAAGACTTCACATAATATTACAAAAAAAGTTACAGTACAATTTTGTAAGAATAACTAAGTATGAAAATATGTTTTTAACAATCTTTTGGTAAACTATAATCAACAAAATGAGCTACACCATTACTTGCCTGGGTCTGTCACATCGATAGTGTAATAACTTTAAAAGTAGTACACGCACACAGTTCGAAGTTTATAGTGAAACTGCTACGCTCATACTGAGAAGGTACTGGGCTGGCGACGATTTTTACAGAAGTGGATTTGAAAATATTTACTAATATAAATCTATCTGGCCGGGCTCGTAGATCTACGCGAATACCGCAAAGTTGATATAATATTAAATGATTTATTTCGGAGAAAATTGAAATCATTGGAGAAGCTTTATTTGTCTAAACTTTTTTGTTGGACACGATTGATAGATGATTTATAGACGATTTCCGCACACGATTGATAGATGATTTGCTACCGATTGATACACTTATTAAATGGGTTCACTTAATGTTCAGCGAATCGTAAAAAAATTGAAACCCAAACAAATATTTCTATATCCACTTTATTCAAGATTTCGTTTTTATTTAGAATTTATTTTAGATTTGGAATTTGAAACGATCTATCCTGAAACAGCTATTTTGATTATTTGTTAATCTCAATTACACGGCTGTATAATGCAATTCCCGGTTGATAGTTATTAAAACAATTCACTTCCGGTATACTGAACGGTAAGTAAAAAATATATAAAATATTGTTTTTTTGTTATCGGACATAAAACATGTTTAATTCTCTTGGAATCACTCATTAAGAAATTCTTGTATGTTAAAAAGAAAACAACTAAAGTGCAATAACCAGTCCTTCTCGTTTGTGTAATTGACAACATACCCGCTTGGCAATGCGGGAGACCCGGGTTCGATTCTCTGTCGGGGAGGCAACAACTAGGGCGGTTTTCACTAACCGTCGAGGCTGCTCATCCTGAATGAATGCGAAATATGCGATACAGGGGTGAAAACTGCAATATTCAAGAACTAATATATTTGTCGATATGACGAGCCCTTGCCTTAATTATTAACAGTTTATTAATAATTTACTTTTTCGTTTTCAAATACGTTTGTTTCTGTAGGCCATATTCTAACTGATCTTGATACTTAATACACAATCTCACATTTATACACAATATATTTGAAAACTTTCTACTTGTTTAATCTCTACGTTTATATTTCAAAAGTTTTACAAAGTTTTTACAAGGACTTTGCTGTTTGTGTATTGCAATCTTACAACTTTATCTAAATGATAAAGTACGATTACAATCATTTTTAAAATACTTTTAAAATATTTATATATGTATATAATGTAGACGTAGATATGTAAATTGATTCAAAACCTACTACTTTCAAGAACATCAGATTCTGAATTAATCAGATCTCTGAATTCCAAGATTACATTTTTACTGGTTCAAAATATAAAGAAGATTTTCAAGAAATTTTCTTTGAACCCAAAAATTCTGGAATATTCCTACAATTTACAGAATCCCGACAGAATACTTGATCTTGTTCAAGTATAAGCAAGCTTCAGTTCTTTTGATATCCTCAACTTTGTTGCCAATTTCCTTGAACCCGAGGATCTCGAGATGTTCTTTATATCTACAGTAGCCCGACGGAATGCTTGTTCTTGCTCAAGTACAGACAGGCTTCAGTTATTTTTTATATATAAGGGCATCCCAAAAACCTGCAGCCATCTTCCATGAACCCGAGGGATCTTGATATGTTCTTTGAATCTATAGTATTCCGACATAATTCTTGATCTGACTCAAGAATATGCAAGCTTCAGTTTTTTTTGTTTTTGATAGTTCTCAGCACATTTCAAAAAACAGCTCGCATTTGTGATGTCATATGCCCCACATTATATACTAGACCTCATTCCTTAATAAGTATGTATTTATTTATAGCTTATAAAAATAAATATCAAGCAAAAATCAAAATCAATGTAGAATCACTATGGGACCCAACAATTAAAGAGCTTTACAAAAGAGACTACAGGAAAAAATCGAGACAAACCCGGTAACAGAAAGGGATGACATCTATCTAGCGTGGGGAAAAATCAAACACCATATAAAAACCGCCGCTCATGAAAAACTTGGAACTAGAACTGTGAAAAAGAACCATATAAATACAAATAAAATCCCATGTTTCCGTCCAGAAGTCAAAGAAAAATGAAAGGAGAAGAAACAAGCTTACCTCACATACCGAACCTTAGGAACACCACAATCATGCAATGAGTATCGACGGATCAGGAACGAAAAGAATTAGTAAGACTGATCAAAACTCAGTACTGGGAATTGTTTTCAAAACGCATGGAACGGACTCACGCAATGAAACGACTCACATAAACAAAGAGGACTGGGTTAACTACTTAACAGACCTATATAGAGCAGAAAATATAGAAGAGGAACTGGACACAACAGAAATAGTTATCAATGAAAATTCTCAAATTAATACACCCGACGTGCAACTGGCACTGCAAAAGCTAAAAAACAGGAAAAGCGCTGGACAAGACGGAATAACGAATGAATTGCTCAAATACGGCGGACAGAAACTCACACAAGAATTGACAACCCTAATCAGAAAGATTCTCCATCACCACAAAATCCCAGATGAATGGCGGAACAGCACCACTATCCTTATGTTCAAAAAGGGGGATAAGAAAATACCCTCGAACTACAGAGGAATAAACCTCTTGAGCACCACATGGAAATCGACAACAAAAGTAATAACGAACCAAATTAACAGCCTCACCTCGCTGGCAGATGAACAGCAGGGATTTAGGTCGGGAAGGTCTTGCACGGACGCCGTTTTTGTCATAAGACATGTAACAGAAAAGTCGATCGAATACAATAAGCCAGCCTACATATATTTCATCGACCTTTCCAAAGCCTTCGACCGCGCCCAACTAAAAGATGTTTCACATATTTTTTACAACAGACAAATATCACACAACCTGATAAAAACTATAGAGAACATATATGCAGCAAACCAAATACAGGCAAAGTTAGACGGAGAGCTCACCGTACCAATACCAGTTGATGGCGGTATTCGTCAAGGGGATTCATTCAGCCTGCTTCTCTTCAACATCATCATGGACGAGATTATACAGAAGGTTCGTTTATTGGGAGGATATAAAATGGCAGATGAAGAGGTAAGATTTTTGTGCTATGCCGACGACGCCGTGCTGTTAGCAGAGAACGAAGACGACTTACAGAGTTTGAACCCACAAAACCCCCCCTTTGGCTACGCCCATAGTAGGTATACATTTTCACTGAACAACCGCCACAAGCAAAATATTATACATGTTAAGACATACTTCTTAAACTAACTGTCAAGTAAACATTCTACTTGTCGTGGCAAGCAGGTTACGAGTCGCTTAATCTTATGATTGTTATGGCATGAAGTTACGGATGGCTTTAGTTGGCGGTTAGCCTACTCCACACTTTAGTTGAGGATGGTGAAATAGGCCCTTTTGCAGTTTTAAATTAACTGAAACTATATTACGTTTTTAATTCATGAACTGGTGACAATACTTTCATAAGAAAACAAACTAATGACAAATACAAAACGAGATAATAACAATAAAAAGATTAATTTTCCTCGCTTATTAATTCATCTCACCCTGTTTTATCTTATATAAATAATATTTAGAATTTTCAAATAACTTCATTTAAATCCAAAACTAACATTGTTCTGCAAATTCTAAACTACACAAGATTTCCATTGTTCTAAACCACGTTTATAAACAATATTATAGAAATTCCAATCTATATAATTTTCATTCATTTTATATTCTATTCCATACCTCAATTGCAATTGTACTAACTGCAACAATTTCTGTATATAACACAATACTAATTTTAAATTAACTTGTTTGAATAGTAAAGCGTGTTATTCGCTTAACACGCTCCTTCGCTTAACAGGCGCCTTCAGGCTTGCATCCAGCTTATGCAATTACACTCGGTAAAAAATAATAAAACCATATTTAGCAAGTAATAGCATTAATACGTTTTCCCCGAATAATGTTAAAACAGAAACGTACACTCTACGTAGACACTGTGATTATTTGTATTGAATTTCGTTGAAGATAAATTAAATGGAGAGTTTTGAACATCTGTTTTATAACATTTTTGTTTATTGTAATGAATATATTTTTGTATAAAAGATGATTTCGATAGGAAAAAATATATTAGCATGACGTACTACATTGAAAACGTGCGGATATGACTTTTTGATTATTATTGTAAATTAATTTCGTTTATCTACTCGCACACCAAAATTACAGCAACATATTAATAAGTAAATCATTGTATGTGAAGGACGCCATTATTATAATCGCATGTAAAAGTATACTAATCGTGCGTAAAAGTCCAATGTGGATCAAATGGAGTTTCATTATTAAACGATTTATGTTTGTTCTTACTATGGCAACAACTCGCGTCACAACAAAACAAGACTTACTGAAAATGAATTTTCTGACGTATATTAAAATTGAATTAATTTTGTAACTTAATATAATCATAACCTAATCTAGAATAAATCTAGGTTAACCAAGATTACATCGACAACGACGGAAACACAAAATAACGAAATACTGTTCCAGTCACTGTGCGTTTTTACTTGTTAGAAACTTTTGCAAAAGGGGCGTTAGACGTTCTAACCTTATAGTGTCAGGGATTTGAATCATTCTGTCTGTCAAAATTAAAATTTTTCAATATCATCGGCAAGAAACAATTATTTTTCGTAGATTCAACAGTATTTTAACATGCTGCGTTTATAAAATAATGTATGATACACGTGTGTGAAAGACTTTTGTGCATTCATTGCGATTACTTCGCAACTCAGGCACAAATCCCTTCTTCACACACTTGTATTAAAAACTACTATTTCAGTTATTGTTTATCAATTTATTTAAAAAAATCAAATTATTATTGTTATCATATAGTATATTAATCTATTAAACAGAATATCTTTTATTATCCGTGATTATGCATAACAACGAATTTTGTCAAAATATATAGAAGTCTAACAGTAAGGTCTGATCTTTGTTCACTTTATCTTCTAGAAAACTGTTCAAATGTTGCAGAAAATTAAAGATAATTTATTGGAGATAGATACCTCCAGAGAAAAAACCGTAGATTCTAATAAAAGAACCAATATTGTTCACTATTTGTAAAATATAATTATTTATCAACCTATTCTTTATTATATAGGTATATACTAGGCTGTCATAAATGAAAACGACATTGTTTGCTGATAACACACGACTTTTTATTATTCCATAGTCATTGTTTTAAGTCGTCCCAGGTTAAAATCCAGACACACTGGAGATCAAATGTATTAAATGAAGGCTGTAGTACAAAACGTGTTATGGAACTTAGCTCACGCCCATTTCCAATCATTAAAAGTTTCTCGGAATGCCTCAGAATATTTTTTCACAGATATACAAGAATCAGGGAACTGCACAATATTGCGAGCATTCTGATATAAATAAAGATAAATATCTGCGATATTTCTAAAAAAATCTTGTCAGCCATATGGATATTACATAAATCCCTAATAATCCCTAGATAACCCTAATATCAGGTATAACGACAAGAAGAAGAAGCTGATTTCATTCCTACTTTCATTTCTCGCCAGCATATATTTATATGAACATCTTTTTGATAATAAAATACACGTTGTGTAGTACCTACAGCTGATTGTCCGGTTGCTAGATTTATTGCACGAGTTCACTTCTTGTCTTCAGTCTTCACACTTGAATTTCGATTGTTAATGGTATTGTTAGTTCATTTGCAAGCACTCTTAGCTTTTCGAAGTACCTAGCACTGTATTGGTTAATTAGTTTAAATCATTCTGAATTTTTTTTGTTCGTGACCTACCATTGCATGTCAACTATATTTTTAAGAACTATAGACTGGAATCTCTGAATAATTGCTATGTTTATATTACTACGCCGAGCCTCATAGCTGGATCCTATAGATCCAAATTGGTTTAATGTTTGCCTTGTATAATAGCAGTTTGTTTTCCGCTGTTAGCTGTGATGTTCGTATCATTAACCAGTGCATCTTGGCATACTGGAGCCCAAGCTGTTTTCTCTTGCTCCAAATATGTTTCTTTCATGTGAGTCTTCTGTCCACAAGTAGTCCCAGTTACTTGACGTCTTCAGATTAGGTTAGTTGTATGTTGTTTAGGGTAACTGGTGCGCATATCTCTTGTCGTAGTGTGAAGGTAACGTGCACTGACTTATTTTCATTAGCCTTCATGCAATCTGGACCTTTCTTCAATTTGTTTTAGGTAGTTTTGTAGATGCTGTGTTTCTGTTGTGGGGTTATAGTGAAATGCAAGTACAGCGGTATCGTCGGCGGATGTGGCTGTCACAGTATCTGATGTTGTAGACAGAGGATACAGAATTGGCCCTATGACACTGCCTTGTGGCACCTATGATTTGATAAGATGCAGTTATGCATATTTGTCTTGGAGTTTATCAAGTGGATGGCGTTCTTGAAGGTATGATCTTATGATTGAGAAAAAGTTAAACGGTAGTTTCATTCTGAGTTTTTACGATATCCCAGGGTGACGATGTACAATAATAATAATAATAGACCTATGGAAATACAACAAAAAAAAGAGGATTGCCTGAATGAAGGGGAACACGAAAAAATGCTGATAGGAGGAGACTAAAATGTAAGAATTGGGGAAGGTCAGCCGATGGGGATTAGCAGTAGTGGAGGTGAAATTACGAGGAAATCTAAGGATAAAGTAAGGAATACTCAAGGAAAGCTGTGGTTGGAGTGGGTGAAGAAAAACCAATGGGAACTGCTAAATGGGTTCTGTGTAGGAGACTGGGATGAGGATTTTACTTTTGTGGGAGGTGGAGGTGAATCCGTTATTGACCTAGTGGTGGCAAATGAGAAATCAATGGAGTCAATAGAAATTATGAGGATTGGTATTAGAGGGGACTTCGATCATTTGCCGATAATTGTGACCCTGAAAGAAAAACACGAAACAAGGGAAAGTGAGGAAGGATACTATTTAAATGGGATCAGCCCGCACAAGAAATATATGCCACGAGGCTAGCAAAGGTAGATTGGAAAAACCTCAAAGATATGAAAGAAATAACGCATTGTATGAGAGCGTCAATGGTGGTTAAAACTATCAAGATAACTGGAACCAAATCCAAATGGTTTGATGAAGAATGCAGGAAAGAAAAGAACAAAGCTGAGAGAGGTGATAAACAGATGGAGAGAAGGAAAGGGAGTCAAAGAAGAAATTAAGAAACAAAAACTGCAGCTTGAAAAAGTTTCGAAGACAATTTTTCGATATCATTAATAATGAAGCGGAACTGTGGCGGTTCCTAAGGAAAAACGGAGGTCGAGGACAAGGAGTGACCGACAAATTTGAGATAGAGGATTGAAAACAGCACTTCATGGAGTTAGTAGGAGGGGGGGTAGATCAAGAAGAACCGATGAGGCAATAGCTCGGTATGAGGATAGTGGAAGAAGAGGAATTTTCAGTGAAAGAGGTGGTAAATCTGGCAAAATCATTAAAGAAAAAAAAGGCGGCAGATCAAGACCGGGTACCGAATGAGGCTTGGATGATGGCAAATGAGCAATGTTTGGAGAGAGTGAGAGACGAATTCAATAGAATATGGCGGATAGAAGTTGGAATGCCAAACAGTTGGACGGCAGAGGAAGTGATACCTGTCTACAAAAGTGGTGAGAGGGGCGAAATGAGGAACTATAGGGGTATACCGCTCTTGGATTCATCCTTTAAAATGTATGCGAAATTATTAGAAAGGCGTTTGGGTTAGGAAGTGGAAGGGAAAATGTTGCTAGCAGAAACGCAAGCAGGTTTTAGAGAAGGAAGAGGAACTATAGACATTTAATAACCCTAAGGCATATTATCGACCAGGAACTAGCAAGTCCCAAGGGCAAGAAGCTCTTTGCTCTGTCCCTAGACTTAAAAGCTGCATATGACACGGTAAATAGGATAATGTTGTGGGAATGTTAGGAAAAAAGGGGATATCTGGAAAATTGAGAGATTTTATCGAGCGGCTGTATAAAGAAACGTGGTGTAGGGTCAAAGTGAGAGAAAGTAAGTCGAGCGCTTTCAAAGTAGATATGCGTCTGAAGCAAGGCTGTCCGCTTAGCCCGGCACTCTTCAATATATATGTAGCAGATTTGGAAAAGGTCCTGGCTGCTGGACAAGTAGGGGGAGTGATGGTGGGAAGGAAGAAAGTGTGGAGTCTGGCGTAGGCAGATGATGTGGTAATACAGGCAATAATCGGCAGAAAAATTGAAAGAAATGATTGCGAGATTGCAAAGATTTTTTGATGAAAGGAAACTGACTCTAAACGTAGATAAAACAAAATGGATGAGGTTTAAGAAAGGTGGGGTGTGCAGGAAGGAGAGGTTCGAATGGAAGGGAATGGAGATAGAGCAGGTTTGGCATTTTAAGTATTTAGGGTTTGTATTTAGGAGTGGGTTTGGTAATAAAGAGCATATAGAGTACGTGGTTAAAAAAGCGTGGGTGGCTGGAGAAAGGTTCTTGAAGATATGAGGAAAAGAGTTTAGCACAAATTACCGGGTGAAGGAGATGATATGGAAGGCTTGTTGGCGGAGTATATTAATAGGAGTATGCAGCTGAAATATAGCGAGTAGAGGAAGAAGAAGACGTGGAAAAAGTGCAACTACAATTCTTTAAAAAGGCCCTGAAATTAGACAGATCAACTCCTTCCTACTTAGTACTGCAGGAGCTAAATGCATTTAAATTAAGAATCAAGCCGAAGCAAGCCGACGAGTAGCAAGTAGGGTTACCGAGTCGCGTACCCGACTTTTTTTAATACCCGGGTATCGGGTATTTTTTTTCATATACCCGGGTATACCCGGGTACCCGGGTATTTGCAATTTTTCAGAAAAAGAGACAATTTCTTATAATAATGTTTTATCTTATTACGAAAGAGTGGAGTATGTCAATAAGTCTCTTTACCTTATAGTACAATTTGTCACACAGTTAAACAGTCTTGTTCTCATTAACTAATTAGGAGCTAGTTCCATTGTCCTGCCTTTGCCTTTCGGTAGAGTAAGCTGTTTATGATAAAAAGCTTCTCGGATGTACCCTCTTGTGCAACCAAGCGTGCAACAATTTCCGAAATTTTAGTACAAAGACGAAAAACATTTTTTATTCGCGGTCTTTTTGGAACTAGGCTTGAACTTTGTTCAGATTCAGATTCAGATTGAGAAGACGATGTCGATGCCACTTCTTTTTCCCACGTAAAGTTTTGTTTTTCAATCGTTATTTCGTGTACATTATCTAAATGTTTTAATAAATCACTTGTTGAAGAACCTTTATTGGGTATAATTTTTGGTCATATTGAACATTGTACTGTTTCCTTATTCTGTATTTTTTTTTTAATATTTCCGTACTCCAGAAACAGGTTTATCCATTTTGCATACGAAAAGTAAACTATCGTTTAGTAAAATTTTACAGGTTATCCACTAGATAATTTTTTAATTTTGTATCAATAATATTAAATTCAATTATTCAACGTTCACCGAACAATATTTGAATCAAACTACAACGAAATATAAACAAAACATGGCGAAATAACCAAATCTAACCTCAAGTTTACTGCATTTTAGTGAAAAACTCAACGCCTTCTTTGGAGTTATTTTAATTGTTTGTAGTGCAAATTTGCTAATATTATTTTTAAGGCGCTACTTAGTAGTCATTTTCCGAGAATTTTGATGAATTTTTATGAAGTAGGTACCCGGGTACCGGGGTCTGACAATGAAATAGTACCCGGGTACTAAAAATTTCATATACCCGTGTATACCCGGATCCGTGTACCCGGGTAGAAAACCCTAGTAGCAAGGTATGAATGGAAAGTGAATGGAGAAATGGAGAACTGAGGAACGAATTGTAAAAGAAGTATTCAGGGTAGCAAGTTTGGAAGGAATGAATGATAGGAGAGAGACAAATATATGTATGTACTGAAATTTTACTTTGCATGTATGTATGTATTAAAGTTAGTATGTATGTACTATTCCATACTAGATCCAATCTAACCTAACCTAAGCAAACGAATGAACGAATTTTGACAAATTAAGTATCGTTTCATTTGTATCAGCACTGTGGCAGTTTAGGTTACATCACGACATTATATCACTAATATGTCCATCACATATTTAATAACTATGTAATACTTCTATATGATATCACCAGTGTAATTTCAGCGTATAAATCTGCAAAACTGATAATGGAATTATTTATTACATTTTGCAAGTTCACAAACAACCGCAAAAATTAACTTTCCCTTCATCTAAAATTAATTTTACTTTAACTAAACTATCTATCTCAACTTCAGGCAAGGAGGTAAAATTAATTTTACATGAATGCAAAGTTCATTTCTGTGGGCATTTCAAACTTTCAAGAAAGACCTAGTAAAGTAGTAAAGTAGTAGGTAGTAAAGTAAAATAATCAGTTTTGCACATTTTGCTAGAAATGTTGATTATGTTAATAAAGAACAAATATTATGATTAATAAGATAGTTGAACAAGTTTCTTAGTTACTTATGGGATTATATTTAAGGCTAGGAATAAACTAACGATGAAATTACTTTGACCTAGAAAGTCTAAAGCTTTCCCGACAGAAAATCAACATAAGTAGACAAATTTGATGAGAAATCCTTCAAGTTACAACGTATCTTTTAAATAAGCCTATTGCCAGACTTTCTATACATCTATTAAGGTGTAGGTGAGTTTACATAGTGCACATCGTGCGCATTGCGGAAAATATAAACTTAGAACTGCAAGTAAGAGTAAATGATAAAATAAACAAAACTTAAGTATAACATAATTGACTCACCTTTGATCTTGCACTTATACCATAACAT
This sequence comes from Phosphuga atrata, assembly GCA_944588485.1. NCBI lineage: Eukaryota > Metazoa > Arthropoda > Insecta > Coleoptera > Silphidae > Phosphuga > Phosphuga atrata. The sequence goes on from OX155893.1 coordinate 39,081,589, forward strand.
ATCAAAATCTTGTCGACTGGAAAGCTTTATACAAATAATACCGTTTCATATATTGCATAACATTCTGACTTATTCCATATTTCAAATAATATTTTTTATCAATTTCATATATTTCCGGCTTCTGTAAGTTGATGAGGTGTCAGTGGAGAGACGTATTTCACGGCAGGGCGAAATCATCAGGCAAATATCGAAAAAGTTGAGCGAAGAAGAATGAGAGGGCGTAATATTTATGATATGCCAAACCGCGTACGCTAAATTTTGCGCATGATACTCCGCAGCCGGCGTATGGATCTCACCTTAAACTGACTCTGCACATACCCACACGACCCAACATAAATTTAAACCGATCGACCGGAAATAAATAATGTTATGTCATTTACAATACAAGATTGTTTATTTGTGAGAGTGCTTTGTTTGCTAATGCCATGTTTCGTTTTGCAAAATACTAATCTCTAGTTTAATTTAATTTATTACAATAACATAAATATTTATGTAAATTTTAGAAAATTATTTTTTTTAGATTCTTACAATTATTCAACTGACAACCAAATACTGCAGAAAGAACTAGAGAAACATGAGTTACTCGACACGACACAAGCAATAGTAAACAAATAGGATTCAACAGACAAGACTGGGCAAACTAGAGCAAGTATGCGCCTGGATAGCTAAGACGAGATATAAAAAATAAATTAGACAATATTGGACAATATTATAATTCCAGTTTTATATAAAGTAAACTATTATATTTTTCGGTAAAATCACAAAGCAATTAAATTAAAATCCCTATTAATCTCAAGCTAGGGCAATTTACTCTATCCAGATTTTATCACATAAAAGCCAAAATAACCATAGCGGGAATAGAATATTATCAAGTTAAAGTCTATCTATATAATTTCGATGCTGCTCAAATACAGAATGTAAACATTTTCTATGTCAGAAGCTCATCCTGAAAGTTATCCAAATATTTGATTCGTCCTTTGATCTTTCATACAAGAAATACTGAAAATATGTGGAATTTAATCAACTTTCAAGTCAACGGCCTAGTCGGTCTAGAATCTTCAGTCTTCTCTTTTCTCTATATACTTGTCTATCTAGTGGATTCTATTTATCATTCTAATAGTGTCTGCACATTTCTGTCTCTTTATCCGTTTAGTTTATCCGCTCTAGAATCATATAGTCTCCTCATGAGATCTTAATTAGTCGTGCCTGATTAGACTTATCTGTATAGTCTTGTCTGTTTAATCTTGAAGTCTTTTCTGCCTAGACTGGTCTATCTAGTCTGGTTTGTCTCGTATTGTGTGTCTAGTCTATATTGTCTTTTCTGTTTAGTCTTGTACGTCTAGTCTTGTCCGTCTTGTTTTTATTAATCGTCTGGGCTGACCTGAATGAATGCGAATTATCTGATACCGGGGTGGCGTATACTAAAAACCAAATTGGAATAGGGGGTTCAGTGAGAGAATTCCCCCAAACCACTTTTTAAAGAAGTCTTGCTCGTATAATCTTGTCTGACGAGCCTTGTCTGTCTAGTTTTGTTTAACTACTCTTGTCCATCTAGTCTCAGCTGTAGTTTCTGTAGTTTTTTTCTGTAGTTTCTGTTCAGTCCTGCCTGTCTAAACTTGTAAGTCTAATCTGGTCTATCTAGTGCGGTTTGTCTAGTCTTGTCTGTCTAATTTTTCCTTTGTCAAGTCTTGTCTGTCCGGTCTACTCCGTCTAATCTTGTATGTCTAGTCTGATACGTCTAGTATGGTCTATTTACTCTTGTCTATATAGCCTGGTCTGTCGAGTATTATCTGTCCAGTCTTGTTTGGCTAGTCTTGTCTGTCCTATCTTGTCTGTCTAGATTTGTGTAACTAGTCTTGTCCATATAGTCTCGTCAATATAGTCTGGTCTGTCTAGTCTTGTCTGCCTAATTTTGTCATTGTCAAGTCTGTCTGTCCAATCTTATATATCTAGTCTGGTATCTCTAGTCTCGTCTATCTAGACCCCATATTCCACGTTTTCTTTTAGTATGCGCCACCGTTATCGCATATTTTGCATTCGTTCAAGGTGGGCAGCCCGGGCGGTTAGTGAAAACTGCCCTAGTTGTCGTCTCCCCGACCAGGATTCGAACCCGGGTCTTCCGCATTGAAAGGCGGGTATGCTGTGAACTACATTACCGAGGAGGACGGTCTATCTAGTCTGGTCTATCTCTGGTGTATCACGACAGACAAATACAAGGATTACCAACATATGCATGGAATGTCTACTGGCGAAGAAGAACTCTGCAAAAAAAAAGTTTACTGGTGGACCGATGGGACAAACATTGCCAGAAAGATCTGTGGGCAGATCAGGCGTACCCACCAGAGATGTAAAAAGAAGGACGCAGAAACGACGGCAAGGAAAGAAGCGCTCAGGCTAAAGTACTTAGAGTCCAGGAAAACGCTGCGGAGAATGATAAATAACGAGAAGAGGAAATTTTGTGCAAACCTATGCGCGAAAATCGATGAGAACCCCTGGAGAGATGCGATTACGAAATTACAACTAGGCAGGTAAAGCCGAAAGATGTATCCGCACCCTGACTTGATAAGAGGAAATTGTCCGAGCTCTTTTCCCAATCCACCCGGCACAGATTTGTGAGAAACATATTTGCAGTGAAGTCTTGGAATTTACAACCGAAGAACTCAAAGTGGCAAGTAATCGACTTAACTAAGGCAGAGCACCTGGGCCGGACATAATTCCTTGCGAAATCATTAAAACTGCTTACAATGTTGTACCTCAGTACGTTCTAAGCGTCATGAATAGGACCCTACAAGAAGGTGTTTTCCTGCAGATCTGGAAAAAGGCTAGGCTGACACTGTTAAGGAAAAGTGACAAGCCGCCCAACGAAACAACATCGTTGAGGCCCCTATGCCTGATGGACACTGCAAGTAAACTACTGGAGCAGTTGCTGCTGCAAAGAATTAAAAGAGATCTGAAGAGCGGGAAAGAACTCGCTAACAACCGGTAGGTTTTAGGGCGATCTACAATTGACGCTCTCAACAAAGGTATAGCCATTGCAGACGCCGCACAGTGAGCTGGATTGTCGAAAAAGTAAACAAATAATGAAAAAAATCAAAATCGGCGGCTACAGAGCATCCCGAAGTTACGTACTTTTGACATTTATATGACGCGTGAATTCGCATCAAAAAACGTTCTCCACTTAAAGTGCTCCTAATTTTTTGTATGTGTGTGCAACATCAAATCTGCTCAATGCAGGGTAATCCTAAAGGTGTGTAGAATATGTGTATACTTTTACATTTTTAAATGATAGTTTATGCTCATTCAGTGGCTAACTGAAAATTGCGAGTAGAAAACCTTTTTCTAAATAATTTACAAAACTGAAAAAATAGTTAATCGCCCAATACATCCCGGGCTAGTTTCACGTTTATAGCGTAGGTAATACTCTATGATATCAGAATTCTTAAGAGTTGCATGCCGAAACGAGACTATGCATATTTGGTACCGTGTGAGAGTCGTATACATTCGTTGTGATTTTTTATATTGCATTACAGAACCGAATACGACCGGTAGGGCCAACGTGGACATTAATTTTGACATCATGAAATTTTTGAAACTTCAAAAACTCCATGCTGAGCCGGCAGATGTTGCACATTCTAGAAAATGAATTCTAGAAGATTGAAAAGTATAACTCTACTTTTACAATACATCAAGACGACAGAGATAACGTAAGAAAAATGTTGTCAAAATTGAAGTCAAAGTGATAGATTCAAAAAGATTCAAAAACCCTTTAAAAAGATCAAATACCTTAAAGACATAAAAAAATATGTATGTATACACGTAGCAGACATAACAAAATATCGAGAAAATTTTGTAAGAAAAAAATGTAGAAAAACTACATTGGAAGATGTATTTAAAAGACTTCTTGTTACATCCAACCCTTATATGTCGAGCATGGGCCGGAAATACCCCCCAAGTAGTAAAAGTTTGTCTGCCGAAGCTTTCAAGCTTTCAAGACAACAATTTCATGTTGTCTCTTTACGATCGAGGAGGACGATCGCATCGTCTAATCGTCTAATAGTAGCGAAGATTCTGTCAGGCGATCTTTTTAAAGGGTTTTTGAATCTTTTTGAATCTATCACTTTGACTTCAATTTTGACAACATTTTTCTTACGTTATCTCTGTCGTCTTGATGTATTGTAAAAGTAAAGTTATACTTTTCAATCTTCTAGAATTCATTTTCTAGAATGTGCAACATCTGCCGGCTCAGCATGGAGATTTTTTTTTAAGTTTCAAAAATTTCATGATGTCAAAATTAATGTCCACGTTGGCCCTACCGGTCGTATTCGGTTCTGTAATGCAATATAAAAAATCACAACGAATGTATACGACTCTCACACGGTACCAAATATGCATAGTCTCGTTTCGGCATGCAACTCTTTAATTAAAGAATCAGATATTCACAATTATTTTAAGCAGCACTCAAAATTGTCCAGTTATTTTTCATATATAATATCAAATATACAATTTGGAATTTTCTATATTCGAGCAACCATTATGGTTTCTAAAATTTTGATTTCATAATAAGAGGTTTAAAGAACTGCTGATGCACATTGTCCGACATATTAGACAAGTCATTCTGTTTTTTGGAATGTTGACAGTTGATTGCTGATTAACGACGTATAAAAAGTAAGTACGCAATTTTGTAAAAAGTTTTTCGAAAAATTACCCTCCATATTGGATCCGCCATTTTGTTCGTATTCAACGACCTAATAAAACCCATAAGTTCCAACTTTTGTAAAAATTGGATAAGTTTTCGAAAAAATGTCCGCCATATTGGATCCGCCATTTTGTTTTTGGAACATTATAATATCAGATTCGTGTTCAACGGCGTAGAAAACCCCTAAAACTAAAATTTCAAATGTATAGAAGGAGGTATTCAATTTTTGTCCAGTTTTTCGGCAGTCCAGCCCACTGTGCGCCGCGCTGATAAAAAGGGTTCCAGGAGAACTAGAAGAATATGCGCTTTAATTACGATGGATGTGCGCAACGCGTTTAACTCGGCCTGCTGGCAAGACATTTTAGAGGAAGTCACGAGACACAGCTTTCCGTCATACCTGATAGCGAAGATAGATAGATCTGAAAGGACAATTGTCATCGAATCAGACAGCTACCGCTCTATGAAAAAAATTCATAGCGATGTTCCACAGGGCTAAGTCATGCGCCCAACATTGTGGAACATAATTTACGATGGGTTTCTCAGACTCAAGATGCCAGAAGGAGTAGAGACTATTGGCTTCGCAGATGATCTTGCCCTGGTGGTATGCCGCAGAACCGAGGATGAGCTAAAGAGCTACTAATAGACAAATGGACGGAAGATAAAGCTCAAGCTGGCACCTGAAAAAAAGGAGGCAGTCTTATTAACTGGCATGAGAAGAATTGTCGACGTATCTTTCAAACTTAGAGACGCAACTATCACACGAAAAGACCATAAAGTAATTAGGCGTAATAATAGATAAAAACATGTAATACAGGAACCGTGTCAAAAAAGCTGCCGACAAAGCTCACAAAACGTTTTCCGCACTGGAGAGGCTCATGCATAACGTAGGAGGACGCAGGAATAGTAAGAGAAAACTGCTGTGCTCGGTGGCCCACTCAGCAATGCTTAACGCGGCCTCTGTATGGGCCATGAGCGTGAAAGCCACCAAACACAACCTGGCAGATGTCCAGAGAATGCTAGCAATTAGAACTAGTAGCGCTTGCAGAACTATATCAAGGGAGGCGTCCTTGTTAACACCAGGCATTCCTCCAATTGAGTTACTACTGTAGGAGAGGCTTAGCATGTACTCAGCTAAACAAATCAAACCAATTGCTAAAAAAAAAAGGAAGGAGGATGGCACGGACTGAACTAATACGGGCATGGCAGAAAGAGTGGGTAGCAAGCGAAAAGGGACAGGGGACAAGGCTGTTAATAAAGGATGTCGAAAAATGGGTAATTCGGAAACACGAAGAACTAAACTACCATCTAACACAAGAACTCAGTGGACAAGGATCTTTCGAGAGCTTTCGAGATTACCTCCGAGAGCTGATACTGCGCGGAAGTGGAGAGCGTGATGTACACCATCTACATATGTAGTAGGTGGGACACAGAGATGAACACCTTACCAAAGGACCCAGAACCTAGAACCACTATACTGTTCATGTTAGATTCCGAAAACAACTGGAACATAGTCCAAAAAAACAATACCTGAAATAATTAGCTATAAGGAGCAGTATGAGAAGAAAAGGCAGATTTCTGAAAGACTACGGCTAAACTAGAACCCCTAATCAGCATGAGTGGATGGAGGAAGTAAGGTACATCACAGACAATATTCTAAAACAACCGGCATCTTGAAGTTATGCGTAGTAGCAGATGTGTGACTTTCAGGGGGACCACTTGCCAACTTAACCCAGGGGTGCCTGCTACGTCCCCCCAATAAAAAAGTCTGGTCTAGATTGTCTGGTCTGTCTAGTCTTCACTGTCTTGTTTTGTCTGTGTTATCTTGTCTGTCTAGTTTTGTCCGAAGAGTCTCTTCTGTCTAGTCTCATCTATATAGTCTTGTCTGTCTAATGTTGTCTGTTTGGTCTTGTTTGTTTAGTCTTATCTCTCTGTGCAGCCTAGTCGTCTAGTTTTACTAGGGTAGATATTTAGATCTAGTCTTCATTTATATCAGTCTAGCCTTGTCTGTCTAGCCTCATTTTTCCAGTTTCGCATATATAGTCTTGTCTGTTTGTGTATATATAGATATCTTGTCCATATAGACAAGACCTATATAGTATTGTCTATCAGATCTTGTCTGTCTAGTATTGTGTAGCCTTGCTTATCTAGTCTAGTCTGTCTAATTTCGTTCATAAAGTTCTCTATGTCCTGTCTTATTAAGTCTTGGCAGACAAGTCTGGAATCTCTAGTGCTGCCTGTATCGACTACAATAGATATATAGGAATTTAAATTTTAAAAACTATTTACATTTTTATCTGAATCCAAAGTCAGGAGTGTTTGGCTTTGCACATGCATCGGCTTCTACATATTTCATGAAAATGTTTGCATCCGTCTCAAGGGACCGAGATGCATTTGAATGGAACCGAAATATATTTATCTATTTCCAAATGCAATCTTTATTTATGTTATCCATTTTCTTCGAGAATTTATTATTATTATCGGTAATAAATGTCGCAGTGTTTTTAATTAATGTTTTGATATTAAAATATTAAAGAATTTTGCGTAAAACAAATTTATTTTGTTAATAAAATGGAGAAAAAACTAAAAACATAATACATAACCTTTATCGGACGAATGTTACATATATGTAACATTTAAAATACGTTACTTAATACGTAAAATACGTTTACTATCGATCAGAAAATCAGTACGATAAAGGTAAACAGTAATTATTTGCTCTTCAAATATAAATAAATCTAGATTGGGTAAAATTGATAGAGAAATCAACCAAAATCAGTCTTGTTTTATCTTTCTCTTGTTCATCTAGTTTTATCTTGTCTGTCTAGTCTAGACGTTTTATTTATTTATCTATTAGTTTCTTGGGTGATCTAATCACAATAATTATCATTTAACTTTTGCGAATTAAAAAAGGAAACGGAAATGAAAATGGACCGATAATAAACAACCTCAATAAAACGTGTTTTATATCGTCTGCGTATTTAAATGGGCTCAACGAATGGATTAATCTTGTACTCGGGTCCCTTTTATAGAACCCGAAGTGAAATGTAAATAAATTACAGGGAAATTTCAGCATTATCCATTAAAAAAGAATGTAATTATATGTACAAAATGTGTACGAGCACACAAGTTGGGTAACGAAGTTGCGGAAACAATGAGATCAGAATTGAATTAGTCTCTGTCGTTTCCAAATTTTGCTTTCTGTGTATTAATACTACCACTTCTATTCTAACTTCATTTGCCTACCCCGGATATTGTTATTTATATTTAATCCTAGGAAATATCGCAAATGTAAATAGATTAAAAACAAATTAGGCTTTACTTAAATTATTTGTAATAAAACACAATTAAACCCGATATAGTATTTGTTAGGTAAACCATATATCCTCAATTTTGTTCATAATCTTCATTCTAACACGTTCAGACGAAATCTGGATTATCTGGTCTTATATTAGCAGGATTATATTTTCCAGACATTTGTTCGCCACAATTATTTTGTTTTGGTTGTCTAATCTTGTCTAATACTCATCAATTTGTCAATAACATTAAAGTTAAGTAGTTAAACAACCTTGTAACTAGTTAGGTTTTGGAACAATCTCTCGGTCCAGAATGGTGAATTCGAAACGGCCGGCCAAGTTTGCTATTTAACTTTGGGCGATAAGTAAGAGACAATCCGAAATAAATTGTTTCCGAACTAACCCGAAATGTAAGCAATTCCAGGGATTCAAATCGCAAGGGTTAATGTATTCCTGAAATATATTCCTTAACAGATTTTGGGAAAGGAACGTGTTGCAAACGCAACTAAGTGAAATATACCTTAATTTAGTTGGTTCAGCGTTGAGACCGAGATTAATAAAGCAATCTACAATACAGTTGTATTATCACTAATCATTTGAGAATTAGTCCATTTGCGTGATTATCAGTATAAACTAAGATTTAATGTGCTGGTATACAGGGTGTTAGATAAACATGCGGCAAAAATTCAAGGGGTTATTCCTTGGCCTATTCTAAGTATATTTTTTCCTATAATGATTTCTGAAAAAAAAACCTTTGTTAAGAAGATACAGGGTGAATAAAATTTGCGACATATTCAATATTGTTGAAATCATTAAAGTAAATTAAAGTATGGCGTACTATATAGTATGGCAATGTTTATCAAGTACAAAAAAATAATGAGTTTATCAAGTACAAAAAATTGTTGACGATAACATATGGAACGGCTGTTTTATCTAGCAACGTACAAGTGGATTTCATTTGAATACGTCTCGTCAGTGATCAGCGCCTGTATCGGTCGCAGTTGTTTACATTGAGTGACTTTTGGCTGTTTGACGTCTTCAATAGCTAGTGAAGTCCTGTACCATGTACATGAACGCCGAGATCACTGGAATGCATTTCAGGTATTAACTTGCTGATGGCAATTCATTACAAGCTAGACTATTGTACATTGAACGGTTTCCTATCCGTTCTATCCCCGACCGAAAAATCTTCGAAAACATTCATTGACGTCTTCGTGAAACAGACACATTGAAACGTAAAGGAGGGCCAGGAAGATTAATGACAGTAAGAACGGTACAACAGCAACAGAATGCGCTGCACATGATAGAGGAAGTAATTCGACGCGACAAATTGCCAATACTGTGAATGTAAGTCATTGGACAGTTAGTAAAATTCTTAAGAGCAATTTGTTGTAACCATTCCACATTCAACTTGTTCAGGCACTACTACCTGCTTACTATTGTCCACGTATTGCTTTATGTCAATGGTTTTTGCAAATATTAGTTCTAATCCCTCAATTCCTGACACAAATTCTTTTCAACGATGAAACCAGTTTCTCAATAAATGCCATAAGGAATTTTCACAACAACCATGTGTGGGCACATGAAAATCCGCATGAGGTATGTGAAGATAGATTTCAACATTGTTACCTTGAATGTTTGAATTGGAATTGTGGGTGACTATTTAATTCGACCACCCTGAATCTTCGAAACAAAGGGTTTTTTTCAGAAATCATCACACGACAAAATATTCTTAGAATATGCCAAGGAATAACCCTAACATCCTGTATATGAAGTCATATTTTCTTGTATTTCTTGATGCAATAAATCTCAATACAAATTCATCGAACAAATTTATATGAAAAAAACTTTTCCTCTCAATCCCAATCAAATCCTTTATTTCGTTTTTTTTTCTTGTCTCTCCGCTTTCATATATATTCTATATATACACTTTTTACCCCTTACTCCTAAAAAGTTTACTGCATGAAAAGTGGATTTCGGCTTTTATTATCGAGGTTAAAGCTCATATCTATATATACTTACAGCTTGAGGGCGTTTTTGAGTGCTTTATTATAGTTTATACGTTAAGCACACTTGTAATGAGAACGAAAAAAATGTGTATATGGATATACGAGGGACGAAGAAGAGAAAACAGAAGAAAATAAAAAGAAAACGTGTCTTAAATAAAGTACGAGAGAAAGGCGTGTTTCGTGGGGATAAATGTCCGTAGACAGAGGGAAAGTTTGTAATTAAGTAATTGATATCACTTTTAATGTCTGTTAGTTAACTTAATGGATTTTATTTATGGATGTTGTCGTATATTATGTGGATAAGATAAATTTGTCAGACTAATCCTCAATCAGCAAAAATATCTTTTATAAAATCTAATAAACTTCATTTTATTTAAATCTTGATACATTAAGTTTAATCATCAACTGCAAGTTTCTTATATCATAGTTGTGTATAAAATTGCTTGTCCCAATTTTAAAAGTTATTATATATTTATTTACCTACTTACCGTTATATTTAGACTGTCATATTGAATTTAAATTAGATTTTGATTTTTCCGACAACCAAAATATTCTATTCTTGTCATTCTCAGTTTACATATTGAATACGTGGAGACTTTGCGGATGCAAGCGCCAGCTCAAATAGAAACAAAACTCAGCGATAACAAATTGCACTGTATTTTTCTCCCTTAAGGTAAACGGAGACAACTACGTGTTTCGAAAAGCAACAGAAAAAAAAACTCCACTCTCTTGTTTATCTTATACTGCATTGTCCTTTCCGGAATCTACAATTTACATCACAAATATTTATTATTCCCATACTCGCCAGCAGGAAATCTATTCCCTCAAATGTAAATAAAATAGAAATTGTCTGTTGCAATTAAAGGCATTCATAAAGAAATCAAAAAGTAGAAAAGACACTTATGAATAAAGATAATTTAGACTAGAATAAAAAAATGGAAGGCACAGACAAGACTAGACAGATAAGACTAAACGAATATGACGCAAGATTTGACGGGCTGTAGTAGTCGGACAAGACACGACCAAAAATATTAGAAAGACTAGATAGTACAAGCTGATCAGAGTCGACTAGATTGTGAAGACTAGTTAGACAAAACTAATAATAAAGTAAATAATGTAAATATAATAAATAAAGTAAATATGTACAAAGAGACATTCCAAGCTATATATTCAAGATTAAGGAGACAATATAGAGCAATATATTTTTTATATTGTTATAGAGTATATTGCTATTGAAATTGAGTATTCCTGGTTGTTCGGATAAAGTCTGTCGACTTCGCTCGGCCGCATTGTGCTTAATTTATCCGTCATAAATTTCTGCACACAATATTCAACCATATTCATAACCGAAAGTGCCATTTGGCTCCACGCCGCGCAGTTGGATGCAATTTACAAAATTAATATATAATGCAGTCACGTAGCTTTTATGTAACCCGCTCTAGATTCAATCAATAACCATAATTCGCCGCAACTCCCAATCATTAAATGATGATTTAGCTAATTTGATTGTGAACAAACCTCCTAATTGGCATTAACTTTAGATTTATTGATTGTTTAATTTACAGTTTTAGGCAAAGCTTAGTATTTACATTATTTAGATATGTGGTGTTAAATTCCTATATATAAAGCAGCTAATACCCGATAATTTATATTAACGTTTATATAATAACGTTTTGCGGGAAGGTACACCGCTTTGACGTACCGCCATTTTGTTACAATTTAGTTGTAATAAATTTTATTTAACGTTAAGGGTAGGCTTGTCAAATTTAGCATGGAAATTCGATACATTAAAAGGTTTTAGTGGTTTCAACGTTTATCAAAAACGTTTATCACTGATTGTGCAAATCATGGAAAAAATCCGGGAAATTTTGGGTATAATGTTGTTCCCCAACAAATAGGGGACAGATAGGTCGACGTTGTAGGTACTGCGGTAACGCCTGGAAGCATTGCTTCAGTGTGAGACTGAATGGCCGAGTCTCCCTCAATAACAGTTAAAATGAGTATTTCCTCTCTTAGAATACCCGATATATTCATTTTGTCACAGATTTGCAAAATATTCATTCTAATTTCCAAACTGATATAATTTACGCATTAATTAATTTTGTTCATAATTTTCTATAAAATATGTTTATATTTTGAGCAAATTGTGCTTTTCTTAATTGATCAATTCATAATTATAATTCTTAATTAATAAACACATTTTCAAAGTTAATATACTTAATTTATTATATTATAAAGTTATATCAACAAAACAGATGGTGTAGTTATGTATATATTAGATAACATTGAACAAACAACTTCAATTGAAAACATGGGAAGGTCAAGTTGCATCTCTACTACAATAAAAATTAATAATAATAATCTCCTAAAAGTAAGTGGTGTATATAGGTGTCATGATATACATAAAGATGAATTTATAGATAACTTAAAATATTATTTACAAAATAATACTAAAGTAAAAAATCATATTATCGTTGGTGATTTTAACATAGATATAAGTACTTCGGACAATTTGACTGATTTGTATCTCTCTACACTACTAGATATGGATTATGTACCTTACTTTAATGATGTTACGAGACCTAATATAAACGTTAGGACATGCATAGACAATATGTTTGTCAAGTCAAATTTACATTATCTAAATTCAATTACTTATGCCAATGTTTTTGCTGACCACTTTCCTATATTTCTGGGAATTAAAATACATACACAAAAAAATTATAATAATAATAAAACTTCTATTAACTACCAGAAACTGTTATATAATTGCGAGCAAACCGACTGGACAGACTTATTGGCTACGCATGATCCAAATGTAGCTACATATCTACTAATTGATAAAATACAAATATTAATTAAAAAAACCACTGTAAAATCTAGTATCTATAAAAAGCAAAAGCCGCGTAAAAATTGGATTACCTCTGGTATCATAAAATCTTCACACTAAAGAAAAACTTTATAATAAATGGAAGCAAAATATAACTAATATTAAATTAAAATTAAATTATATTAACTATCGTAAAAAGTTAGATAAATTAATAAAAATAGCAAAATATAACCATAACAGTAGGGAATTTAATTATAAATGTACCGATAGTAAAAAAATGTGGCAATTTATCAATGCAAAGCTTGGAAAAAAAATAAAATTTAATTAAAATATTGATTATTTAAATAAAGAACATCAAAAGATCATTGATCCACAAAAAATTGCTAATGAATTTGTAGATTTTTTCAGCAATATTGGGGTAAAGCTCGCTGCAAAAATAGGAAACAAAAATATCAACATAAATCAAAATTGTAACTCTATTTTCTTAAATCCAACAAATTGTAGTGAAATAGAAGAAATTATAACAAACCTAAAAGACAAAGCAGGAGGCAATTCTAAAGCACTCAAAGTTATTAATCATTATATTAGTAAACCGCTTGAGTATATATTTAATAACTGCATGTTAAGGGGTATCTGGCCTAATGCATTAAAATGTGCGGAAATCATTCCAATTTTTAAAACGGGTGATAGACATCAGGCAACAAACTATCGTCCTATCTCCCTTATATCTAACATCGCGAAAGTTTTCGAAAAAATCATTCATAAAAGGCTCTATGATTTTATTACTAAATATAAAATCATTGCACAGGAACAATTTGGTTTTCTCAAAAACAGGGGCGTAAAGGATGCTCTTGCATCTATTTCGGAGTTTATTTATACGAATATGGATAAGAACAACCCTACAGTAGTCGCTTTTTTAGACTTAGCTAAGGCCTTTGACACGGTGGACCATAAAATATTAATACAAAAATTGTATAAGTACGAAATTAGAGGTGTTGCTTCTGATTTATTTGAAAATTATTTAACCAATAGACTACAGGTTGTAAGAATTAATAAAATTAAGAGTATGAAAAGAAAGGTAAAAATTGGTGTTCCGCAGGGAACAATCCTAGGTCCATTACTGTTCATTCTATATTTAAATGATATTTTTAAAATTTTAGAAGCAAACTCAATAGGTGCTTATGCTGACGACACTGTTGTAAAATGTATTGGTAATTCATGGCCTGACGTTCAACACAAAATTAACGGTTATTTAGATAAATTAGGGAAATGGTTTTTTGATAATTATCTGTCAATAAATATAGATAAAACTCCATTTATACCTTTTGGTTCTTATAGCGATAGTATTCCAGCAAATTTGGAAATTTTTATTTATAATCAGAAAATAAAAAGAGTTAACAGTTGTAAATATCTAGGCATAAAGTTTGACTGTAATATGAGATGGGACCAGCATATAAAAGATTTAATAAATAAAACTAAATTTTTCCTATTTATCTTCTATAAATTGAAGAGGAGTGTAAACAAAAATTCACTTAAAATAATCTATCATACACTATTTGAAAGCATAGTTAATTATGGGATAATTGCATGGGGAGGATGCTATAAAAATATTATGAAAAAATTAACTAGTACACAAAATAAACTCATTAATATAATAACAGAACAAACGAACAATTACATTTTGAATAGTAAAGAAACTTTCAGAATTGACTTCCTATGTTTTCACTATGAAAATTGTAAAAAGTCATTTAATGATTACCAAGGTAAAACTAGAAATAAGGCAATAATTTTACCGAAAATCAATAAAAGTATTGCATTCAAAAACTCTCATATTGTAGCAATAAAAGACTTTAATATGCTACCAGACTATCTGAATTCTCTAAATGTTAATAAAAAATTAATAAGGAATAAACTTATAAACAGGAGTATAAATTAAAAATTTCTTTTTAAATCTATATATGTAAATGTTTAGGTTTATTTCATTCTGGTCATAGTCTATAATTAGTCATTATAAGTTTATAATGTTTATAATAAGTTTCTTTTGTAAAAACCAACCAGCTCATGTACAGGTAACTAGTTTACCTCTATGGGATACGGTCTATGTAAATAACTGTATAATCTTATTCTGGTTAAATAAATAAATAAATAAATAAATAAAATTTTCAGATTAATTACATGAATTTGTTAAGTAAAATTTTCTTTAGAAATAATCTAATTAAACGGATTTCAGTAAAAATAAAAATTTATTTAGTAATATTCAAATATTTTATAAAACAATTTTGATATAATTTAATTATAATAAATGTTTGCTTGCTAACTTTAAAATTTAAAATCATCATTCTCATTACATTTTGTCGAATTAATCTTCTTCAGGCGTTTCTTTCACCGAGAATATTCCATCATTTTAATTATAATCGCTTACAGGAGTTTCCGGATCGTTACGCAACATCTTCATCCCTAGTGCTAACATAGCAAGTCTCGTGTGAAACCGAGGTGAGATTAATCTTACGAGTTGCTCTAATTAAGATAGTTTAGTTCACGAACTGCACGCATTTATATCCATCCACGTTTATTTTTTTCTTAATCCTTGTCTCAGCCATAGGGTTGATATTTTCTGAACACACTTTTTCCCGCAAAATAAATGAATGTACTTGACATCGATAGTAGTTGTAATAAGAATATATAAAGAATAAAAAATAATTGCATTTATAGACAGTTTCTACTAACATAATGTTGCGCTGATGCCGCAAGAGTTTCTTGGAAGAACAAATTATATTGAAATTAAAGTATATTCTATTAAAATTAAAATAATAAAAACAAAAAAATCAATTATATGAAAAAACTTTCCAAAGTATATTACATTACTCAAAAGGTTTTGAAGGATAATCCATGTGAAAGAGAACTGAAAGAGAACAATTATTACATATATCGATTGTCTGGTTCTTGAATATCTTGCATTTTCTACTTGCACATCTTGAATATTATCCTTGCATATTCTCCCGGACGGTTTAAAATATTGTCGTTTCAATCCTAACTTATTCTAGAAAACAGTTTTTGCTGGTGTATCACAGCATATTTATATGCATACCGAATATTTGTCCTCTGTAATTGCTGTTTTACATTCTGTTTGGATTTTTAATATTCGCTCTTCAAAGGAGATATTACGACGTGTAATCTGAAGTCATTTGCTTGATTGTAGATTCTGTTGCCTCGTGGTGTATTTCCAAGGAATTTACAATAAGAAAAGTTTATATTCCACTGTATTTATCAATGCACCAAAGCACCAAAACATCCTAATTTGATGAACAAGTTAGTTTTGATGATACTCAATACGTATTAATTATCAACATAACGATAAATTATACGATACAACTACGATACCGAAACAAAAATCGACAACGTATTTGTGGTTAAAAGCTCTTCTACAATAACAACTGTAGAAGACACTACCCTCCCTGACCACATATTAATAATGGTGCAAAGACTCAACATTTGTTTTTATTATCACCCCAAACTTTAGTGCAGGGTTAGTTGTTACACTATAAAATCTAAATAAACGCAGAAAATATAAAGTACAGAATTTATAAATACGAACAATTACTATTAGTTGTGAACGAATTATTATAATAACTAACATCATCAATGAACAAACAAATAAATTGAAAATATCCGGACTCAGACAAATGATGCATTGATCACTGAACCTAAGGAAATCGCAGATATATTCAATAACTACTTTGAACAAGCTCAATTGCAAGAATCAATTTGCAAAATCAATTGCAAGAGATATTAATCTGAGAACTATTTCAAACTATCATATAAAGTTCAATCCAAGAACAATATACATACAGGATTTTACAGAAAGTGAAGATCTGATCTGTTGATCTGAAACAACAAGTGGACCAGATGGAATCCTGTGCAACATCGTAAAACAATTCAGGTATGACCTCATAGCACCAATTACTCATATAATCAATGCCATTCTAGCTGAGGAGAAATTTCCAGAAGTGCTAAAAATATCAAAAATTATACCAGTGCACAAAAAAGGAGCAACCACGGATACTCAAAACTATAGACCAATTGCCCGCATCTCGGTACTAGCGAAAATTCTATAATACTGCATGCAAACCAGAATAACACCATTTATCGAAAGATATAATCTGATCCGTACTCAAAAATATGGTTTTTGCAAAGGCAAATCCACCTCAACAGCTTTAATAGAATTCCACAGCAAAATGTTACGGGAAGTTGATATAGGCATCACCCCATAGGAATATTCTGCGACTAAACAAAAACTTTTGGCTGTGTTTCTCATAGTATTCTATTAAATAAACTTAACAGTTATGGGATCAGCGGAAAATCGAGCCGTGGGATAAAATCCTACCTGCAAAACAGGAAACAGTATGTATCAGCAAATATTGGAAATAAAAATGTACAACCCCAGACAATATGTACACATATACGGGTGCCACAAGGAAGCGTATTGGCACCAACATCATTTTTACTATACACGGGAGACTTAATTAACTACATAAGAGGACAACATTGTACTTTATATGCGGAGGACACAAGCTTCATTGTGACTGGGAGAGAAAAAAACAACAATGTAGTGGAAGCAAACAGACTCTTAGATACAGAAAATAAATAACATGTTTCTCAGCAAATCAACTGCATTTTAATAAGAACAAAACGGAATACATAGTTTTCCAGTCCACAAGAAGTGTCTACGACGGAAATTTTAACATTGTTATTAAAAATCACCAATTGAAAAGGGCTAAAGATATAAAATTTCTAAGCATACATCTAGAGCAGGGGTCTCAAACTAGGGCCCGAGGGCCACATCCGGCCCGCGGACAGATTTTATCCGGCCCGCGAAGAGCTAGCATACTTGAAAACTCCTTTTAGAGAACATATTTTTTATAGCAAATTAAATTTAGTTTACTGAAGTATTCTAATTTTATGTTGAATAATTATTAATATGACATCTACATTGATATGGTCATGAGCTAACTACTCATAACATTGTTGTAGGCTTATTGTTATTGTTTTTGTGATAAGTTGGATAAAGAAACACAGAATTGTAATGAGTAAAGACATGTATAATATGCAGAAAATTTAACTTCAGTATATAATAACTAACAAATTATTGAAATGAATCCAACTAACATTTTATACATTTTAAATAAAAACAACTTATAACAAGCATAATGACATATGAAATACTAATGAGATTTATGTAATTGAGATTTTCCACTGACAATAGTTTGTAGTTGTGTTACTACTTGTAACGTTTGTACTTATGTTATGACTAATTTTACTTGTATCAATTATTAAAAGAGATTTAAGATGCTCATCAGTTAATTTAGATCTGTAAACATTTTTTGTGTACTTCATTTTGGAGAAGGTCTTCTCACACAAATAAGTAGTACCAAAAACAGAAAACAGCCCACGAGCAAATTTATGCAAATTATCAAATTGTGTCAGTGGAAGACTCTTATAAAATTCCAACAAAGATGAGTTTTGATATTTGTTCTTAATTATATCACTGCACTGTAGATCAATCATTACCATTTGAAGTTCCGGGGCTAGGGTTTCAATGTCAGTATCAAAAGGATTCTGAAAAATCTTAATTTGATTCGCAATGGCATCAAAGTCCGAGAAACGAGAATCAAATTTTATTTTCAAAGCACTCAAAGTTTCGATTGCAAAATCGATAGGAAACTCAGTCTCAGTGGTGTTGCTGAATATTTCACATGTTTTAAAATGTGAAAAACATTTACTTCGTAGTTGTGATTGAAACAGTATCAATTTCTTCCGGAATGATTTGATATTAGTGTATCAATCAGGAAGATGCTGGTTTTCTCCTTGCAATCTCAAATTCAGTTCGTTCACATGTTTTGCCAAATCAACATAGAATGCTAACTTCCACAGCCATGCGTTGTTTTGTAATTCAGTAAGAGGGCGATGCTTTTCATTCAAAAAAATTTCGATCACTGCTCGAAGTTCAAAAAAGCGCTGAAGGACTTTCCCACAACTAAGCCAACGTACGGCAGTATGATAAGGTAAGTCATTTTCTCCAATCTCTTCAATAAATTGTCGGAATTGTCGGTGATGCAGCCCAAAAGATCTGATAAAATTAACAGTTGATATGACTGGTTTCAGAACTTCGGACATATCCAAACATTTTCCGCACAAAGACTGTTGATGAATGATACAATGTAAGACTAATGGTGTTGAACCATCATTTTCTACAGCCGTTGACACAAGAGCGACCACTCCTTTATCTTTCCCACTCATGTTTTTGCCTCCATCAGTTGTAATACATGTCAAGTTTTTCCATCGAAGGTTCTTTTGATTAATGGCCATTTCAACTCCTTTAAAAATATCTGTACCAGTAGTTGTGCCATGAATACTATACATATCAAGAAGTTCTTCATGCACTTCATAGCTTTTATCTACTCCTCGAATATAAATCAACACCTGAGCAGTATCTAACACATCCGTTGACTCATCAAAGGCCAAAGAAAACCACTCAACATGTCCATTTTTGTCGAACAGTTGAGAGGATATATTTTCAGCGATGTTTTCTACCCTTCGAGTCACAGTGTTTGCTGACATACTGACAGTTTTTAATAAATTTACCTTTTCAAGGCACATTTCTTCGGCTACTGCAATTATGCATTCTTTGATCATTTCTCCATCGGTGAATGGTTTTCCACGTTTTGCAATTTCAAGAGCCACACGAAAGCTGGCACGAGTTGCAGCCTCTTGTTCAGTTTTGAGTTTTGTAAATGAAGATTGCTGCGATTTCAATCCGCGCTTCATAGCTTCGAATTTTTCTGTCCGAAAACTTCCTGTATATTTTGAGTAATTTTGAAAATGTTTTGTTTCATAATGACGTTTAATGTTATATTCCTTGAGAACGGCTATGCTTTCATTGCAAATCAAACATAGCGCCTTGTTACTGGACTCAATTACGAAATACTGAATGATTCACTGATCTTTGAATTTTCTGCATTCTCTATCAATTTTTCGCTTCTTTTCCATACTACTAAATCACACACAAAAGGAACAATTCAAATCAAAATACTGTTACAAAGATATCTTAAACTTAAACACGCACAAACACGTTTTAAGGAGGTACGCACTATTTTATTTCACAACAGTGTCATAGGAACTGACTTGTGGTTGCGCCACTAGCCTTCTTATATATTCCAATTACTGCCATCTAGAAGAGAGTGGAAGACACCAGAACTTTCTCGAACCAACGAGATTATTCTGTACGTGCTATTAGCGCCATCTGTTAGCGATAGAAGGTACTACCTATTTCTGCTTGTGTCCACCAGATGTCGTGTCACGTTACTCCTCATGGCTCGTACTCTACGACTAATCTAGAAATTACAGATAATGACAGGAAAATTAATAATATGCAGTGTTGCCGTTTTGCGGACTTTAGTCCGATTTGCAGCCTTTTTTAAACGTTGCGTACTTTTTCGGACTTTTTTTTTCATCAGTGGATTATTTCATTTTGAAATCAACAATGATAATGTGGTTTTGGCCCTCGGAACTTACTGGAGTAGTCAGTATGGCCCTAAGGCTGGAAAGTTTGGAGACCCCTGATCTAGAGGAACATCTCAGATGGACAACCCAAATACAAATCATCAACTCTATACAGCACAAGAAAGCGTTTTTAGACCTCTGTTAAGTTGGCAGGACCATCGAGGAAACAAAATTTCCCGCACTTCCCATTTTCCGGGAAAATCGGGTGCCGCTAACTTAACAGAAAGTTAGCCGAAGCCATTCCAAAAATAATTATTTTGGGCAAATAAATGCACCGGAATTATCCCTTTTTTTATCCGCAAACCAATGCCACGAAAAAAAAAATCCGCACTTTTTATTTCCCGGAAAAATTCATGATTTTTTTTTTCGCGGAATTTGTTTGTGGAAAAAGCGGATAATTTCGTGGTCTGTTTTTCCACGGTGGAAAAGTTCATTTTTCGGCTTTGTATTTTGCGGCGCTCTCTATCTCTATATCACATAAATTGCTATGGGTTCCGACACCATCGGATAATTTTCTATTCGAGGAGAAAAATAACGAAGGAATGATTTTCCCGACTCCTTGATTCTTTGTACAGGAATCCTACAAAAATAATACCGCGTTTACCTTTGAAGCCCAGCCCCGAGGTTGCTGCTACCTCGCTGGGATCAGGGATGTTGCAATTTCGGACCTAGATACGGATATGGATATAGGAATAATATTATACCAGTTTCAGATATGGTTACGTATATGATAATTTTATAGCAACTAATAAGAACATTTCATATTTGAGAAGATCTAACATGAAGCTTGTGTCTTTGAAAGTGCCTTAACATGCCGCTAGCACCTTTGAAAGGACCTCGCATGCGGCCCGCATCTTCGAAAGGCACTCTAGCATTTCGCCGCCTATGCGTCTTTGAACGGACCAATAGAAATAATAAAAAAAAGCGGGGAATGCGCGCGGCTTGTGTGGCGATTCAAAAACATTCACAAAATTTCCCGGGAAATAAAAAGCGCGGACAATTTTTTTCTTGTGGAATTGGTTTGCGGATAAAAAGCGGATAATTCCGGTACATTTATTTCCTTAAAATAATGGTTTTTAGGGTGGGTCCCGCTATCTTTCTGTTAAGATAGCGGGACCCCATTTTCCCGGGAAATGGGAAGTGCGGGAAATGTTTTTTCTTTTACAATCGTTTGCGGATAAAAAGCGGATTACCTACTATGTGCCCTCGCGGAATTTATTTTTCCTCGTTGGTCCTGCCAACTTAACAGAGGTCGTTTTTAGTCAAGCATATACCTAAACTGTTAAACAAGGAATATCTTCGCAGTTGGTATTTTGCTGAAGTACAAAGCGTATTAACATATGGAATAATTTTATGGGGTGCATCTTCGCAAATAGAAGAAATACTGGTAGATTATAGATTGTAGATTTGGTGGTGACGACTTGTACTCCGACTTTCATAGATCTATTGTACCCCATCCTCTTCCTCTAAACGTTGGTATTAGACGAAGATCCATTTCGATCGCCTCCTGTAGTCCTGATTCCTTTAGGAATTTCAGGATCTGGGTGGGATTCAAGAACTGCTCTGCTTTCAAGCAGTGGGCCCCAAGATGTATTTGCCCATTGCTGGACAGTGCTTCGCAGTCTTTGAGCAGATGTATGTGGGTTTCCTCTGCTAAACCACAGCATCTGCATCTGTCATCTTCCTCTAGGCCTAGGGTCTTGAGGTGCTTCCTAAGTCTGCAGTGTCCCGTCAGGACTCCTGTCAGAATTCTAAGCCTGTTCCTCTTTCGTTTCAGGCAAGCTTTTGTTCTTTTCTGGTTAACAGATCCCAGCATTACTTTGGATTGTCTCAACCCTGGAAGTTCTTTCCAGGTTTTCATCCATTGTTCTCTTATTTTTCATCTAAACTTCTAACCCTCAACACTTCTAAACCACGAATATCTTGTTATTGGGATATTTCTCTATCAACTGTTTTATGGAGAAAATATCATCTTGTGTTCCAATTTTTTTCATTAACCTTACTCCTAGTATCCTTTCGTATATGCTTTATGGATCAAACTGATTAATATTTAACAGGCCTTTGGTTCCCAAGCTCTTAACCATTTCTGTAGTTATTCTATCGTGATCTGCTGCTTTACCTCTCTCACAGTTACTATTTCTACTACTGGTACAAAGAGTCCACAATAAAAGGAAGTATACAAAAATGTGAAAAATTACTCTGGGAATTTCCATATTACAAGAAAATAATTATGAAAAATACTAGACTCTAGGACAGGGATAGCGAACCTTCTTGCGTAGTGGGTAAAAATTTTGTTCATTATATTTTTGGTACAAGCTCGTGGGTCACCAAGACGTGGCATCACTTGGGGAAAAGAGGAGGGAGGACAATTTTTTTGTTCAGAAAATTTAAGTTTTCTTCTTGTTTTACAACTTCTAGTTTGGAAGTGAAGAGCAAAAAATGAAGGTTAAAGTAAAAAAATTCAATGAATATGTCCATAAAACTAAAAGTCCATAAATAATAATTCCTGATGTATTATAGAACGAAATTCAATAGATCTTTTCCAATTATGTGGAACGTTGACTCGTCACTGAAAATTATCCGCTCGCAAACCTAATCTTCTTCATTACGTTGCAGCATTTCATTGCAGAAATGTTTACGTTTAAGCTGCAATCTGTAAGGCGTCAGTTTTAGTCGTGTACGTAAAATTTTTCACACACTTGGTTTTGGAATTTGTAGTTCCAAACTTGCACGTGTTGTTTACTTGTGTGGACTTTGTTGGTAAACAGCAGGAACACGTTCCACTGTTTCTTCTGATATACGAGGTCTTCCCGGACTTTTTTCTTTACATAAACACCCTGTCGTTTCAAATTAATTGTACCAATCGTAGATCGAATGTCTAGTAGGTGGTGATTTTCAAAAGTGTTCCAAAATGTCGTTGGACAAAAGTTACGGAGTTCGTTTTGGCAAATTCAAGAACGCAATATGCTTTCTCAGTTTGTCGCCATCATAGCTATTATGCTTGCGCAGTACTACCAACTGTACTATCGAAACTTCTACAGTTCCTCAATCTGACAGCGCAAAATGCCTGTCAATGTCACAAATAACTTTTGTTTTATACAATAGCTATGGTGTCTATTTCTTTTATATTAACCATGTATTTTCTGATTTATATCGAGCAAAAACTGCTAATTTTGCAAAACCGTTACCGTATTTGCGAAAAAATTATTATGCTATATTACTTATCGGTAATTCTTTTATACGCTTTTATGCGCTTCTTAATCAAGTATTTGTCTTTAAATAAAGTAGCACACATTCTAAAAACCCTAGTTTTGCAAACTCTCTTTCTGAAAGATGGTTCTCGTGACGAGCAATGCAATGGTCAACTTGAAAGCTAGCAGCCGTAATGTTAATTTTTGGAATCAAAAACGCTATTAAATAACAAAATGATTCTTTTTTTTCACTTGTGAAAAATATGTTTTTCTTTCCTTATTTGTTGAAAAGATTGCAACTTTTGAAAATGTCTATTTAGATTATCTATACCTGAAGTAACTTTTTCGTTAAAAATTACACACGCAGTCTTTTTATTCTCTTCAATCACACAATATTTTTCAAACCATTCTGTTTGGTACGATCTGGGATTTGTATCGATTGTTTTTCTTTTTATAACCGCAGGCATATTACAGGGTTACAACTAAAATAGTAGTTTATGATACGAGTGTGTGAAGTTGTGTGTTACGTATGAAGTGGAGGTTTTTGTGCATGAGTGACACGCAACTCTGAGTTTAATCGCAATGAGAGCAGAAAAGCCTTTCACGCACGCTTATCATACATTATCTTATCTACAAAGCATGTTAAAATACTGTTGAATCTGTAAATAAATAATTACTTCTGACCATCAATTTTGAAAAATTGTAATTTTGACAGATAAATACTTCAAATCACTGACAATAAAGTTCTGCGCCTCTGTGGTAAAAATTGCTAACTAGTCAAGACGAACAGTAACGGGAACACTATTTGGTCGTTGTCGATGTAATTCAGGTAAACCTAGATTTAATTTAGATAAGATTATTGTTAGATTAAGTTATATTAAAGCCAGATATATCCAGATCGCTCTGAGAGAGCTAGATTTTTTTATTAAAAATAAGAAAAATTATTTCAATTTGAATGTACGTCAGAAAATTTATTTTCATTACATCTATGTTGTTTGTATAATGAAGGGAGTTGTTGCCATAGTAACAGCAAATAGAAATCGTTTAATAATGAAACCCCAATGATTTACATTGGACTTTTACGCACGATTTGGAACCTTTTATACACGACTATAATAATGGCATCCTTCATATACAATAATTTAAGTATTATTGTGTTTATTCTAGTGTGCAAATAGATAAACATATTTAAAATACAATAATTAGAGAAGAAATTTCTTATTGATATATATATATATATATATATATATATATATATATATATATATATATATATATATATATATATAATATTCATTCCTTTGTGGTTGAGAAACTTTAATAAGAAAATAATAAAAGTTTTGCATTATTGAACATTTCAAAAAATTCTAAAATCAATGCCTGGGTCACTTAAAAAGCCTGTGTGGGTCAGTGTCTGACCCGCAGGTCATAGGTTCGCCATCCTTGCTCTAGAAGATCTCTGAACTTGGCTCTATATAAGTAAGATAATGTGAAATGCAGTTCATTCCACTAAGAACACGCACTGAGAAAGTTGCAGTTTATATTTATTTTTAATTCAATTTGAGATTAGATGAATATACAGATGAAGCAAAAAGTAGAAACGCGTCTATGGATGTTCATAATTATTATTATTTATCCGGTTATGTCATTTTCTAGCAACCCACATGGCCTCTCATAGCACGTAAGTGCAGGAGCCAAATCGTACTAGTAATTATATTTATTTATGTTATTAGTTAATTAGTGAATTAGAGAACATAGTATATTTCTTAATTCTTTTCTTAATAAAGGGAAGAAAAGGGAAAATGAAAAAATTTTCAGAGAATAATAGAAGTAAATTCTCCTAAGCATTAATTAATGGACCGACAAATACACTAAACAAAACTGTAACGAAAAGGCGGCCACCTTTTTCAATACTCGTGACAAAATAGTGCTTCGCTAACTGTTTCCCTCTTGTATGGATAAAAGAAAAAGTATGCAAATCATGGGTGAATAACCTAGTCAGAAGAAATTCCCTGCATTACTACAATTCCGTACAAAACAAAGTTTTAGAAGTGAATTCTAAGCAACATTCAACAACAAAAAAACCCTATGGTCGATATTAAAGGAACTGTCGAATAAAAATAACTTAAAAGACGAAAGAGTAATTTTACTAAAAAATAATGATATATTGATTGAAGATCCACACACCGTAGTCATTGCCTTTGATCTTTAGTTGTGTAGCGACAACGAGCCGTTCCATTTTTAGTTTTAGTTTTACGAGGGCATAACAATAATTACCCAAATATTTTCGGACAATTTTCGAAAATATTTTATTAGGGTCAATAGTGTGAATGAATAATCCTCGGGAAGATTATGACAGGATGTTTTTCTCCCGAGAATCGGTAATCACCAAGGCGACAAATAGCCGAATATAGAAAAATAATCACCCCCAAATGAGGGACCAGTATACCTGGACATAATATAAATACCTGGATCCCCGAATAAACAACACAGTCAACAGTCAGCGAAGTGAAACCACGTCAGCCAGTGGACTCAGTCAGACCTGTCCAGCCAGTGGGCCCAGTCAACCAGACTCAGCTAGAAGTTCAGTTCAGTCCAGCCAGTGGACCAAGTCAGACGAGCACAGCCAGTTCAACCAGACTCAACCAGCAGCCAGTTCAATCAGACTCAGCCAGCAGTCAGTTAACCAGATCAGTCGAGTCCAGATCAGAGAGTCCAGCTCCACTCAGTCCCTTAACAGTGTTTGTATCTCTTGTATATTTGTATATATCGTCAATGTACATAAATTCCTCTGCAAACCGTGAGTGATATACTATTCCACGGCGTCTCACACCCAGAGTTTAAACAGGCAACATAATTAGTTACTCTACAAATGAGAGAAACCGACGTCATATACCATATTCCTTACAATTCAAACACTATTTTACCAACTTATTAAAGCGAAATATAGCTTGAATATTTAAATATATTCAACCTTTCCGTAACTCTATATTATTATTAAGTCTTTTTAAGACTATAAAACAAATCTCATGTTGAAACTGCTTCCTTTTATTAAATATTGAATTATACAACAGATATTTGTGTTATTTACTGGAATATATTTATATATTCAAGCTATATTTCGGTTAAATAAGTTCGTACGATTGTATCTATAATTAGTATGGTTTTACCCCAATATTCGAACACTATTTATTTACCGGATTACTGCGAAAGAGAAATTGAAGAGATTACATTAAAAAGCAAACAAGCCCCAGGCACCGATGGATTACCCTACAGAATTATTGAAAAATTCAGATATGAAGGGTTATCACTAGTGCCCGGATTAATATGTAAATACATATTTTTAATTCAAATTATTTTCGGTCTTTATTTTGTTTTCCACACATATTATGACATGTGAAACGAGAAAATGTAATCTTTATTTCCAAATATCATAATTTAGGTAGTAAAAAAATGAAGACCGACAATAATTTGTATTAAAAATATGTATTTACATATTATTCCGGGCCCTCGTTATCTAAAATAACACATATAACAAACTACTCATTCGCTACGGAAGAAATTAGGACAGTATTTAACATCATTAATAATCGTTATTTACAAATCTGGCGAAAAAATGAATACACAAAATCATAGACCTATATTATTGATTGCTATCTGTATTATTAAGGATACTTGAATATTGTATGTTGAATAGGATAACAGCATTTGTAAGAAAATACAAGCTAATTCCAAAACAGCAGCACGGATTCAAAAAAAAATCTATAGTGACTGGAAGAAGTTTATTGTGCGAAATGTCTCATATGCATTTTCTGCGACCTCACCAAGGCATTTGACTGGGTTTCACATAGCCCATTGATTAGCAAACTTAACATTCATAGTATTAGGGGGAAGGCAAGTAACTAGATACAATCTTTCCTCAAGGATAGAATACAAGTAGAAGAAATATCAAAGGGCAGCGAAAGTGCACAATTTCCACACCTCAGCAGTCGAGACGTAAGAGGCCAAATCGTAACAATAAAGTAGCATTGACATAGGTGAAAATTGCTCAGTCATCAAATAATAATATTGAATCGACAGACCACACATTTTTGGTATCCGGTCATTCCTTTCTAACGGATAACCGTAATTTTGGGTTAATAGAAATGAATATAAAGAAATCAAATTGCCTATACAACCCAGAGATTTATTATAAATTGATAGAAAAGTGTAGAAAACGAAATACATTTTCTGTAAAACGAGTGTCGCAGCAGGATTTTATTTCAACGAAACCACTGGAGGAATCAACGACAAGAGGAGTAAAAAATACCGCGGGCGAATGTGTCTCTTGGCTGCAAATTTAATGGATAACATTCTTGAAAAATGAACCTTATAAAATGTTCTAAAATTTTTCAGTTGATTCTAAGTTCCATGGTATCCATCTTTTAACTAAAGGAGGAAGACCAAAAGCTTACGGAAAGATTAAATTACTTCAAATATACACCACCACTAAACCACTAAGGGACCCTCACGTGGAAGTCACCTTGTCGCGGTGTGAGGGCTTAGTTTCGCGTACCGTTGGACGTCACGACTGGAACAACCCCGGTTGGGGCGTTCGGCGGAGGGCGAACAACCAAGAACTTCCAAACCCTTAATCCCAAGGTGTCATGCGACCCGTGCCAAAGGGACTGGTTGATGGCCAAGGGCAACCGGCCATCGCTTACGGAGCCCCTCTGATACCTGGCGACCTCAGAGGGTATCCAGCCTTACCACTATCAAGCGGGGCTCTGATGTGGTGGACCTTTAGTTCCCTTGCGACTCGTGGGATTTATATGAATTCCAAAGGTAAAAATAATCCATGTGTACGGGACCTAACCGACACAGAGAACAAGGAAGTCAGCCCGGATTCCCGGGAAGACGACCTTGACCTCACACTCGTAGACATGAGCAGTCCAGCCATGTCTACAGAGGCAGAGGTAGATGTTCTTGTAGGGACAGAGGAGGACTTGCCGCCTCCTGTCACAAAACAAGAATGACCAGCAGGCGCACCAAAATAGCCCAAGTGAACATCCATCATGCCAAAGCAGCTTCAGCTGTGATGGCTAGGATGTTCACCAAGCAGCACCTAGGGCTAGCGCTGCTTCAAGAACCCTGGACCTACGGCGGTAAGATCAAAGGCCTTAGCAACAGGGAATGTAAGTTGGTATGGGACAGCCGTGAGGTCTCCCCTAGAACTTGCATTATGGTAAGAAATGGCATAAATTACTTATGTCTTTCAGAATTTTTAACGCGGGATTTAGTACCGATTCAGGCCCTCATCAAGATCGAGGGTCTCCACCGCGAAGTAGTGATCGCATCAGCATACTTCCCTGGCGATGGTAACAGCATACCACCCATTGAAGTACAAAAGCTGGTGGAACACTGTATTAGGAGAAGGCTGCCACTCATCCTGGGATGTGACGCGAACGCACACAATGAGATGTGGGGCAGCACGGACACTAATAAGAGGGGTGAGTACCTTTTAGAATACCTCATTAAAGAGAACTTAATTGTGTACAACGTTGGGAACACACCAACATTTGTCACTAAAGTCAGAAATGAGGTACTGGATATTACGGTAGGTAGCGCTAACGTAAGTAAACTAATTAAAAAGTGGAGGGTTTCAAGTGAGCCCTCAATGTCAGATCATAGGATCATAGAGTTTGAGCTGGAAGGAGCGAGTGAGGAAAACACCCCCATTCGAAACCCCAGACAAACTGTGTGGCCTATGTTTAGTTCCCAACTAAAAGAAAACCTAGAGCAGGTGACAGTGCGGGGTAGTATCAAACACTACACCGTGCTGGAGCAGGCTGTAGGAGAAATAAATGTAGCAATCACCACGGCATTTGAATCCAGCTGCCCGGTAAAAACCGTGAAGGAGCATAAGGACGAAAAATGGTGGAACAAAAATTTGTCTACATTAAGAGCAAAAGTACGTAGGCTTTTCAACAAAGCCAAGCAATACGGAAATTGGCTAGAATACTCTGAGGTGCTTACCACCTACAACAAAGAGATCAGAAGGGCAAAAAGGGAAAACTTTAGGACCTTCTGTGAAAACATAGAATCCACGCCGGTGGCAGCTAGACTGCAAAAAGCACTAGCGAAGGATAGAGTGGAAATGACAACCACTCTCAAGAAACTGGATGGGACCTTCACGGAGGATGAAGAGCAAAGAGCTCTCCTCCTACTAGAAACCCATTTTCCGGGATGTAGAGTATACAGGGAGACCGAGGGCTTGATGCAACCACGGAAACCAAGTCGGGCCGACTGGAAGAGGGCAGCGTCCATCTGTACGGAAAACCGAATCAGATGGGCTATCGGCACTTTCCAGCCTTTTAAGGCCCCATGAGTGGACGGACTAGTTCCTGCCTTCCTACAAAAGGGAGAGAGAGAACTAATGCCGTATCTTCTAAATATCTTTAGAAGTAGCTTAGCGCTCGGATATATACCGGAGCTATGGAGAAGGGCTAAGGTGGTATTTATACCGAAGGTGGGGAAGAAAGACACCACTCAACCGAAGTCATTTAGACCCATTAGTCTAACATCTTTTATGTTAAAGACAATGGAGAAGGTGATTGATAATTACCTTAGGACTATAGTGCTGGTAGGTACACCACTACACAGGAGTCAGCATGCTTACAGAGCAGGGAAATCCACAGAAACCGCCCTGTATCAGCTGACAAACGAAATAGAAGCAGCACTAGAGATAAAGGAAGTAGCGATATGTGCCTTCTTGGATATAGAGGGAGCTTTTGACAACACCTCACACGAGGCTGTCAGCGCGGCCCTCGAAAGAAGGAATATCGACAGCACTATCTCAAAGTGGATGGGAGAAATGCTGAGAACTAGAACGGCGGAGACACAAGTGGGAAAAGACACCATTAAGATCTCCACAACTCGAGGGTGCCCACAGGGAGGTGTACTATCACCGCTAATGTGGAGCCTGGTAGTTGATGAACTACTGGTTAGGCTAAACGACCTAGACATCAAATGTCAAGGTTACGCCGATGACATAGTCATAATGGCCAGAGGAAAATTTGAGGGAACGCTCTGTGAAATTGTTCAGAGAGGCCTCAAAGTAACTAGTAGATGGTGTCAAACAGTGGGATTAAGACTCAACCCGAGCAAAACCACGGTGATACCATTTACTAGAAGGAGAAAACTAAACTGCCTACATCCCATACTCATAGATGGGAAGGCAGTAGAATACCAACAGGAGATAAGGTATCTGGGTATCACACTAGATAGCAAACTCCTATGGAATAGACACGCTGAGGCAGTGGTAGGTAAAGCCAAACGCGCCCTAATGGTGTGCAGAAATCTGGCAGGAAAAACGTGGGGTTGTAACCCCACTATCCTGCGATGGATGTACACCATGATAGTGAGACCTGCAATCACTTATGGGGCGGTTGCGTGGGGAAGTAGAATCAAGCTAGCCTCTATGAGGAAACAGCTTGAGAAGATTCAAAGACTGGCGTGTGTCTGCATCACGGGGGCGATGGGGTCGTGTCCGACAGCAGCATTGAAGCTGCTGCTGGATCTGACTCCGCTGCACCTTGTGGTGGAGAGCGCCGCCAGATCGGCGATCGTAAGGTTCAGCAAGGAAGGAATGGGCAGAGGCAAAATAATCGGGAGCAGAGACCGAAACAGCCTCGCTACCAAGATCCCCTGGCTGGAAGTACCAAAAGACGAAATGGTATGCAAATACCACTTCGAGAAAAACTACACAGCAATGTGTAGTAGTAAAGCCGATTGGAGCGACGAATCCTCAGCATACCACATAGAGCAAAATGCCATCAAGTGGTATACAGATGGTTCGAAGACAAAGGAAGGCACTGGTGCAGGAGTGTTTGGACCTCGTACCAGATACTCCGAATCCATGGGAACATCCCCAAGTATCTTCCAAGCAGAGGTACACGCAATCGAAAGATGTGCACAGTTTAACCTCGACAGGAAGTACCGCAAAAAACGAATTGCTATCTTGTCAGATAGCCAAGCAGCCATCAAGGCCATTAGCTCATACACCATCAGATCCAAACTGGTATGGGACTGTGTGGGGAAGCTGAACAAGCTTGGCAGGGATAATAAAGTAACGCTATACTGGGTACCAGGACACACTGGTATAGACGGAAACGAAGAAGCCGATCACCTAGCAAACAAGGGATCCAGTAGCCCCTTTATAGGTCCGGAACCCTTTTGCGGTATGAGCGTGAACACCATCCGCAAAAGTTTAGATGAAGAAATAAGAAGAAAATGGATGAAAACCTGGGAAGAACTTCCAGGGCTAAGGCAATCCAAAGTGATGCTGGGATCTTTTAACCAGAAGAGAACTAAAGCTTGCCTGAAACTAAGCAGGAACAAGCTCAGAATTCTGACAGGAGCCCTGACGGGACACTGCAGACTTAGGAAACATCTCAAGGCCCTAGGCCTAGAGGAGGATGATGGATGCAGATTCTGTGGCTCAGCAGAGGAAACCCCCATACATCTGTTCAAAGACTGCGGAGCATTACTCCGCAAGAGACAGATGTACCTTGGGGCTCACTGCTTGAACACAGAGGAGCTGCAGGCCTTGAATCCCACCCAGATCCTGAGATTCCTAAAGGAATCAGGATTAGAGGAGGCGCTCTAAATGGGTAAGTACACCAACACTTGGAGGAGGAAGGTGGGGTACAATAGATCTATAAAGGTCGCAGTACAAGTCGTCACCACCATATCTACAATCTACAATCTACAAACCACTAAGGGAATATAAATATTGAGATATTATGTGTTTCCTACCTCCAGTTTTTTTTTTTTTTTTTTTTTGCAGGAACATTTTACTGATCTTAAAGTAATGATAAAAACCTAAAATGATAAAAATTTATTACTTTTTAAAAATAATTAATAAATGTTCATGAATTATTTCTTAAAATTATTGTTTAATAAAAGTCGTTTTTATTGCTTTAAGTTATTTATAGGGCATTCAGTTAATTTTGAAAATGGTTTCAGTCAATTCAAACTAAAAAAACAACATTTTCGTAAGAAATTCACATATAATTTCATATTCATAAGTTTTCATTAATCAAGACTAATAGAATTATAAATAAAAATGTTGCATATTATAAAAATATTCTTTAATTTATTCAAATGCTATTTATTAAATATATCGAAACAAGAAATATATGACTTAAACTACTTTCATGATTATGGAAGCATTTAGATGAACAACCACTATGCTCAACCAAGGAATAAGTTAATTAAGAATTAACTGTCTTTTGATATTTTCCAGAATTATTTCTATTTTTATTTTTGGGTGAACAACAATTCAACATATTTTTAATATGATTTGAACTACAGCCTTCTATGCGCAAGTGAGAAAAAATAAAGTAGCCACACAAACGACTATAAACACTTAGGTACTAATTTTAAGACTACATAATTTTATAATACCAAATGTTAAATGAAATTACATAAAAAACCCTCCGGGCACGACACTCAATTTTAATGAGTCAAACCCTTTAATGTTGTAAATGCCACAGCCTGGAGATAAAACTTAACAAGTTTCTGTATAAATTTCTGCTGATTTAATTGAACAATTAATTATTCTCATTGATTTTTAGGCAATTAAAAAAAGCGGTTCGCTTACGCTGCAAAGATTTATCCACTTTTCCCTTGCCAATTATAAATATATTTTTTGCCCTACGCTATACATATATTTTTCTGAATGATTTACGAATCGTGACGGACAGGGTGACGGTATTCCGGTGTATGTGCGGCACTTGCACGGAATGAAATATTCTGAAGGGAACGTATAGTACGGAATGCAAAGGGAAAACGGAATTGTAAATTGCTTTTATACAAACTGATAAATATACAGACCAAACTTAACGCGAAAGTTCTTTTTGGTTCACTGCACTTACTGATATTCTACGTATTTTAATATCACATATCATTTTTGTTCGCTTTTCCACAAACATGAAATTCTATTAGCATTCTATAGAGCAGGGGTCTCCAAACTTTCCAGCCTTAGGGCCATACTGATTACTCCAGTAAGTTCCGAGGGCCAAAACAATATTATCATTGTTGCCGGTGGTAAAAAGTGAAATAGTCCACTGATGAAAAAAAGTCCGAAAAAGAACGCAACGTTTAAAAAAGGCTGCAAATCGGACTAAAGTCCGCAAAACGGCAACACTGCATATTATTAATTTTCCTGTCATTATCCGTAATTTCTAAATTAGTCGTAGAGTACGAGCCATGAGGAGTAACGTGACACGACATCTGGTGGACACAAGCGGAAATAGGTAGTACCTTCTATCGCTAACAGATGGCACTAATAGCACGTATAGAATAATCTCGTTG
The DNA here is from genome assembly GCA_944588485.1 of Phosphuga atrata. Classification (NCBI taxonomy): domain Eukaryota; kingdom Metazoa; phylum Arthropoda; class Insecta; order Coleoptera; family Silphidae; genus Phosphuga; species Phosphuga atrata. The sequence continues at coordinate 39,115,524 of OX155893.1, forward strand.
GTTCGAGAAAGTTCTGGTGTCTTCCACTCACTTCTAGATGGCAAACATTGGAATATATAAGAAGGCTTGTGGCGCAACCACAAGTCAGTTCCTATGACACTGTTGTGAAATAAAATAGTGCGTACCTCCTTAAAACGTGTTTGTGCGTGTTTAAGTTTAAGACATCTTTGTAACAGTTTTTTGATTTGAATTGTTGCTTTTGTGTGTGATTTAGTAGTATGGAAAGAAGCGAAAAATTGATAGTGAATGCAGAAAATTCAAAGATCAGTGGAACATTCAGTATTTCGTAATTGAGTCCAGTAACAAGGCGCTATGTTTGATTTGCAATGAAAGCATAGCCGTTCTGAAGGAATATAACATTAAACGTCATTATGAAACAAAACATTTTCAAAGTTACTCAAAATATACAGGAAGTTTGCGGACAGAAAAATTCGAAGCTATGCAGCGCGGATTGAAATCGCAGCAATCTTCATTTACAAAACTCAAAACTGAACAAGAGGCTGCAACTCGTGTCAGCTTTCGTGTGGCTCTTGAAATTGCAAAACGTGGAAAACCATTCACCGATTAAAAAATGATCAAAGAATGCATAATTGCAGTAGCCGAAGAAATGTGGCCTGAAAAGGTAAATTTATTAAAAACTGTCAGTATGTCAGCAAACACTGTGGCTCGATGGGTAGAAAACATCGCTGAAAATATATCCTCTCAACTGTTCGACAAAAATGGACATGTTGAGTGGTTTTCTTTGGCCTTGGATGAGTCAACGGATGTGTTAGATACTGCGCAGGTGTTGATTTATATTCGAGGAGTAGATAAAAGCTATGAAGTGCATGAAGAACTTCTTGATATGTATAGTATTCATGGCACAACTACTGGTACAGATATTTTTAAAGGAGTTGAAATGGCCATTAATCAAAAGAACCTTCGATGGAAAAACTTGAAATGTATTACAACTGAGAGTGGGAAAGATAAAGGAGTGGTCGCTCTTGTGTCAAAGGCTGTAGAAAATGACGGTGGTTCAAAACCATTAGTCTTACATTGTATCATTCATCAACAGTCTTTGTGCGGAAAATGTTTGGATATGTCTGAAGTTCTGAAACCAGTCTTATCAACTGTTAATTTTATCAAATCTTTTGGGCTGAATCACCGACAATTCCAACAATTTATTGAAGAGATTGGAGAAAATGACTTACCTTATCATACTGCCGTACGTTGGCTTAATTGTGGGAAAGTCCTTCAGCGCTTTTTTGAACTTCGAGCAGTGATCGAATTTTTTTTTAATGAAAAGCATCGCCCTCTTATTGAATTACAAAACAACGCATGGCTGTGGATTTTATAGCTGTGGCATTCTATGTTGATTTGACAAAACGTGAACGAACTGAATTTGAGATTGCAAGGAGAAAACCAGCATCTTCCTGATTTAGACACTAATATCAAATCATTCCGGAAGAAATTGATACTGTTTCAATCACAACTACGAAGTAAATGTTTTTCACATTTTAAAACATGTGAAATATTCAGCCACACCACTGAGACTGAGTTTTCTATCGATTTTGCAATCGAAACTTTGAGTGCTTTGAAAATAAATGTTGATACTCGTTTCTCGGACTTTGATGCCATTGCGAATCAAATTAAGATTTTTCAGAATCCTTTTGATACTGACATTGAAACCCTAGCCCCGAAACTTCAAATGGAAATGATTGATCTACAGTGCAGTGATATAATTAAGAACAAATATCAAAACTCATCTTTGTTGGAATTTTATAAGAGTCTTCCACTGACACAATTTGATAATTTGCATAAATTTGCTCGTGGGCTGTTTTCTGTTTTTGGTACAACTTATTTGTGTGAGAAGACCTTCTCCAAAATGAAGTACACAAAAAATGTTTACAGATCTAAATTAACTGATGAGCATCTTAAATCTCTTTAATAATTGGTACAAGTAAAATTAGTCCACAACTACAAACTATTGTCAGTGGAAAATCTCAATTACATAAATCTCATTAGTATTTCATATGTCATTATGCTTGTTATAAGTTATGTTTATTTAAAATGTATAAAATGTTAGTTGGATTCATTTCAATAATTTGTTAGTTATTATATACTGAAGTTAAATTTTCTGCATATTATACATGTCTTTACTCATTACAATTCTGTGTTTCTTTATCCAACTTATCACAACAATAACAATAAGCCTACAACAATGTTATGAGTAGTTAGCCCATGACCATATCAATGTAGATATCATATTAATAATTATTCAACATAAAATTAGAATATTTCAGTAAACTAAATTTAATTTGCTATAAAAAATATGTTCTCTAAAAGGAGTTTTCAAGTATGCTAGCTCTCCGCGGGCCGGACAAAATCTGTCCGCGCGCCGGATGCGGCCCTCGGGCCGTAGTTTGGAGACCCCTACTATAGAGCATTCTATATATATATATAACAGTACATTTCTTCATCTAATTTTGTTCACATCAATCTGACTAACTTTAAACTAAAAGCTGGTATCTAGAGGCATGCCATTAGAATCAGACAATGATTGTAATAAAAGGATAGGGTGAGTGTGCATCTAGACCAGGGGTTCCCAAACTTTTTATCCCGTCGACCCCTTCGTAGAATGTTTGCCTTCATATCGACTTCCATATTAAGTATTTAAGAAAAATATTCTCAAACTATTAACGATCAAGACCTAAGGTGTCAGGGGCTGAGGGCCAAAGGGTGACAGAGACAGTGACAGAAGATGGTGTAGTTGCTATCGTTAGTCTTAGTTTTGGAGTATAAAGATTAGTGGTATAAATTTGTAATTTATAATGATTTATAATTTTTGCATTACTGTCATTTTGCGACTACTACCGAACACTTTAAAAATATATCGACCTATATACCTATATACCTTTTTATTAAAATAGTTGATATTACTGGGATGGATATGTCTGAAGAGAAGCAGCATTGATATTTGGTTGAAAATTGGTAAGTTTTAGTCTCAAATCGCCACGGTTTTCCAAGTTCAATCTGTTCCTCTGTTTTGTAAAAATTGCGTTCGCGTGACTACAACCAGCTTCAACTAAATATGAAATTGAGAATGCAAGTAAGAAAGGTTCGGCTTCTACTCTGAGCTTCGGATATGTAGTGGCAATAATGTTATTGCTCCAAAATTCAATGAGGTTTATACTTTCAAACAACGCTTTAGCTTCGAGATCTATACATAGTTCAGTTAGTTCATCCTCTAAGCCAGGTTAGGTTCAATTTTTGCGTCAAATGGAGTAGCAAATCATTCGGGAACATGCATATTCTCCAAGTCCTCGAATCTTGCTTTAAAGTCTTCTCTTAATTTATCTAGATGTTTAATATATCCAGGTGGGTCATTGAAAACGAAACAGAGGGATTTTCGAATAGTTAAAGAAGGATTCTCAAAAAACGCTCGGACACGTCAACTTTGTCTTCTCCCTTCTCCCTTCACTGAAATCCTTCGCGCTGGGACCACAACCCCTTTGAAAGTCCGTTTAGCCCATTTTCTAAATTTATCGATTTGTTTTCGAGATTATTTAATTTCAAGTTATGAACGCGTTTTTCGTTTATGTCGTTCAAATGAAGTCCAATTGTTCAATCTGTTCTTACTCGGAAAAGTGTAGAAAAAAAAACCATTCCACGCCAGAAGAGATTTTTATTAGTCCAACTAATCAAATTGTTTCTTTTTAAGACATGTATACATGTTTTTCTATTAAGCAGTGGGTTTTCTTCTGTTATCGGAATATTACAGATAATTTTTAATATACTTTTTATTACTCTCTTACCACCCAACAGATCCCATTCGATCTCCATTTAAGCTGCTTTTTGATTGCCGTGTTTCAAAATAAACATTGGTTGTGCAAGAATGGTTTACCCTATTGGGGATAGGGTCAAAATGATAGTATGACTATATAGGATGACTATTATATGACTATATATATAGGATGACTATTTTTCAAAAATGTTGAAAACAGCAATGGCAGGAAATACGTGTTGGAGTATGGTCACGAAATTTCAAGAAACAGGTTCAGTAGTCAATAAAAAACGGGACCCTCAATGTGAACTCCCGCTGAGAAATGAGGCTACAGTGGTTGGAGTTTTGGGACAAGCTGCTACAACGAGTACGAGGAAATTGGCCACTGTAACCAACAGCCCACAAAAATCATAATTTACAAAGCCATTATAAGACCAGTAGTGACATATGAAGGGGAGACATGGATAATCACTAAGTATTCAGAGGAAATCTAAGCAAGATGGGAACGACGAATCCTAAGGAAAATATATGGACCGGTAATAGAAAATGGGAAAATTATATCAAATTTATAATAAATTTATAATACTAAGAAAAAGGGAGATTAAAATGGTTTGGGCATCTAGTAAGGATGGAGGAAGGAAAACAAACGAAAAGGGTATGGCTAGCTAAACCTACACAGAAAAGACAAAGAGGAAGACCAAGGAAAACATGGAACTAAGCAGTGGCAGGTTCGTTGAAAGAACGAGGAATATCCTGGAATGAGGGGTTGAAGATGGCAAAAAACAAGAAAGAATGGGCAAAATTTATTTATGCATGAAATGGGTTGATCTTACTTTATAGTCTCTTAATTTGATTTATTGTATGGTATATTAAGATAATGTAATAAGTACCTTTACACCTTAGAACAAAGGTTTTTACTGATTAAAAAAAAAGTAGAAATGGGGAATGGAGAATCCGACATAATTTCGAATTAAAACAGAAATATAACCAGCCAGATATTGTCGAATTTATAAAATTACAAAGAATAAAATGAGTGGGATACTTGGAGAGAATGGGTGAGGACCGAATACCAAAGAAAGTATTTAATGGGCGGATGGAGGGTGCAAGGGGAAGAGGACGACTAAGACAGAGGTGGATAAACAACACAGGATGCCAAAGAAATATTAAAAGTCCGTCATTGGAACACAACAGCATGGCAACGAGACGACTGAAGGCAGAAAAAATATGGGAGGTTCAGGTCCAAATGGGACTGTAGCGCCACGAAGAAGAAGAAGAACCAACATCCCTAGAACAATTATTAGTCGAATCCTAAAAAAACATAAATTTTATCATATAAAATTTATTTAGTAGGTTACATGAACGGAATGATAATGATTTCGATAGGCAACAGGAGTTTTGTTAAGTGATGACATAAAGAATAGGTGCTGATGCGAATTTTCTTTTTAAAATTTGTTTTTCTGACGAGTGTACATTTTCCCTAAACTGTAAATCGCCACATGTGTCGATATTAGTAGGACGTGAATCCAAGGATTTTCCAAAAAGTCCATACTCAAAATCCACTAAAACTAAATATCTGGGCCGGTAGTTTTGTGGCCGCATTATTGATCTAATTTTTATTGATGGTAATTTGACGGGTGAATGTTACCTGGAAGTGTTAGAAGATATTTCCCATTGACCCATTGACCTTCCCATTGACCCACTGACCCATTGCTTCTTGATATCGTTGAAAATGATGATCGTTACTTAGAAGACCATTTGACTTTCCAACAAGATGGAGCTCCACCACATTATACGCAGGCTGTTCGGGAGTTTCGGGACAGAGTTTTCCCGGGACAATGGATTGGACGAAGAGGTGCTATGGAATGGATCACCTGATTTATGTCTTTTTCATGTGGGGATCTATAGAGTAGAATTTATGCAACAGAACCAAAGTCTCTGGAAGAGTTACGTCGACCATTATTGAAGAATGCCGTCAAATTACGCCAGAGATCCTTCAAAATGTAATAGAACGTTTCGAGCGGAATTTGTATTTTTGTATGGAAGTTGGTTGCGCCCAATTTGAGCATTTTTTTAACTAATCTTTTCTGGCGTTGAATTTTGTTTTTTTTTTCCTTCACTTTTCCAGTTTTTGTAAGGGCAGATTGAACAATTGGTCTTCCTCGACAACAAATCGATAAATTTGGAAAATGATAACCATTTAGTATTCAGGGCAAAAAGGACAAATGAGGTATCACTTACCCCACCGTGCCATTTAATACTTGAGTGATTGTGGTCCCAGCGCGAATGGGTTAATTTGCTTGTAAAAGGTGTCCCCCTCACAAACAAAAATTAACGTGCGAGTGTTTTTTGATAGTTCATCTTTAACTATCCGAAAATCCCGCTGATTCGTTTTCAATGGCCCACCTGGTATATCTCCAAATCACGGTTGGATTTTTTTAAATTTCGTTTAGTACTTGCAATTTGCAAAAATATTTAATAGACATATCGAACAGTGAAGCTTTAGATAGCTCCATTTTTACTTAAAATGTCATTATGATCGTTCAAACTTGAACAATTATAAGTTTTTGCCATGCAAACGCTTCTGTACTATATTAAATTTAGAATAACGGACTGCCAAATAGAACAGATGGTTCTTACCTTGTTTTAACTCGTCATAGTGAGGGATCCACATTCCTAAGAAACTCTTCGGATGAGTAGCAAACTATCACCTCTTGACAACCACCTTAACTCTGCAAAAGTATTTGGTTGAACATTTCATCATTTTCTTCACATAACTTCGCAAATTAGCGGGAATTGGGAGCATGAGCTTTAATTTTATTTATTGACCTGATGCATACTTTTAGAGCATCATGAAGTTCGCCACTCAGTTTTTTTGGCTATAAGAAGCTGCCCGTGTAGGATACAGTGAACAGTCTGTACTTTAAGAACCTTTTCCTTTAGAAAGACCAAAAATCCTCTGTAACGGCCTATTATAGCAGGTGCACCGGCAGTAGCTAATGCAGCTATATTCTGGAAAGGAATGATGTACTTTTTCAAATATTGCAAACATAAAAAATTGTCTCACCATTTAAATCAGTTTTTAGATATATTGCAAATAGAAACTCATCAACAGTGTCATTCATGGATGGGCTATGAAACCTAACATAAGCCATGAGAAAATTTGAACCGACAGTTGATTCGTCCAGTTGAATAGCAAACTTACAATGCTGGAGATCAGAGGTCAAAGTTCTTTCCATATCATCGGCCATTTCCTCAATACGTCGCTTCACAGTATGCAATTAATAGTATGCATTTTAAAACTAGTTGAGAGTCTTCATAGCATTTTCAATTACATCTTTAACAGATGGTATTATAGTAATTTCTTTAACAACAGTATACGGTTTGCCTTTCTTTGCTATATTAAGAGAGATCTTATAGGATGTCTTCAATCCTCCTTCTGTATCAACACTAGCAGATGACTTAAAATATGTATTCAAATTTGGTCGAACTCTCAATTTTTCTTGTAGTATTTTGAAATACCCAAAATCTTTGTTTTTCTTATCAGAATGGATCCTTTCCAAGTGGTCTTTTATTTTCGACGACTTCATATCATCATTGCTGAAAGTTTTTTCACGTAATAAGCACATAATAAATTCATTATCGTTCATATTAACGATGGCACAAAACCATATTTCAAATACTTCTGTTAATATTGTCTGCATTTCTTCGTAGCATTGGTAACCGACATTGTGGGTATTAAAATCAGATTTTTAATATGAAAAACACAATTCGTTAAAAATGCAGCAGCAAGAGACACAACTTATTCCCGCACGAGTTATAAAGAACTGCCTGTGTTTTCTCAGGTGCAGTGTTGCCACCTTTTGCTAACAATACATATTTAGAATTGGAAGGAATTATAATTTTAGGAATCTAAATTTTATCTTCAGTACCATTATATAGGAAAAAGATAATAAAAATGTATCTAAATTTAATGATTTTAGATATATTACGATATTTTCTCTGTAAAGGACAAAATATCTACATTTAGATATAAAATACTTAGACTGCCAACCCTGCTAGGGCGTAACAGTGCAACGTATGTTTGTGCATAACATGTTTGCAACACTATAGTCCATTTGTTTTAAGAATGCAGTACAGGGAAGATAGGGCTTATTTGACCTTGTTCCCTGATTGGCTTAAATCGAGGAGAAGTTCACACCGACAATATTTCTCAACCTTTTCTCTTGTCATTTCTCTCTTCTCATATACATTTGCAGTCTCTGGCGTAGAATTTGGTGATTTGTAATTAAATGAATATAATACTACGAATAATTTATTTACGTTAAATTATACTACGGCTAATAAGTACTATGTTATAAAATAATGTTTTATATATAATTTAATATTCAATTTTAAATTTAAAGATGAAAGAGTTAATTAACCCCAAGTATATTTTTTCGTACGCCAATGCATATTGAGCTGTTAGTTTTAAATGGCTGCCGTGTGCATCTGTTTGTATCATATTGCATATTATTTGTTAGTATTTTATTATCATTGTAGCCATTTGGTGTATTTAAGAGATATTCAATCAAACCATTAATAAATTACCCACTTTATATTCAAGTAACTATATTTGAATTGAGCGCCAAATTTTGTAATTAGATTGAACATTTATTATAGTGTAAATCAGGTTTCTAGTTACTGCATTCTTAAAAAAATGGACTATAGTTCAGTTACCAAATGCGTGAAAACAGAGTAACATATGTTTAAAACGGCATAGGCAAGATAAAACTCAAGTTATAACTAGGGTAGCCGGTAGTTGATATTCTTATTTCGATGTTTTATTGGAATCTTCTATTTTTTTCCTAGACAGTTGAATTGATCCTCTTTAGTATTAATCGACACCCTTTCGACCCCCGTGTATTAATCGACCCCTGGATAACTCTTATCGACCACCTGGGATTGATCGACTGGATCAACCACTTTGGCGACCACTGATCTAGACACTAGTTTCCCAGCGAGGGACTCTACAGCCAAGCTATACATTTTTTTTTAATATTGAATATACGCGAATTATATGAATATTCAAAAAAGTTTATTATTTAAAAATCATTTATTGTTATATCATTTGGAGGATTATGTATGGTGCCTTTCTGTGTTAAAGTTTTGGTACGTAATAAAAGCGGAAGCGAACAACAAAAAGCGGGCGAGCGGCGAAAAATAAAACGTATAATCGAATATGTTGGTTTGAAAAGGATTACAGAAAATTTTAATTGGAAAACGCAAATCCTGTTTAATAAAGCGTGGCTCTGACAAACGCCACAATAAACAGTGCTTTGTGTGGTAAAGTTTTGCTTTTTATATTAGAATATATGGCAGCTTTTTTTAATGAAAGTAGAATAATAAAATACGTTGAAAAAAAAATGAAATATTGCTTTTAATTTTATTGTAATTTCCTGTTTTGGACAAAATTTATAAACATAAATCTCTTCTGCTTCTCTTCTACATTTTGTTATAACAAAGAGCACTGTGGCGTAGCTAAAATGAGGTTGGAATTCGATGTTCCGCTTTTTCTAGGAATCCGTCCTAGAAATTTATACAGAATTTATACAGAAATCTGCCTTGAAACCAAAGCGAAATTAACTTATTAAAGCGAAATAAAGCTTGATTATATAAATACACTAAACTTGTTCTAAGCTCTATAATATTAAGTCTTATTAAGACTATGAATAAATATCATGTTGAAACAACTACTTCCTGGCTAATATCTCACAGGATATTGAATTATACAACAGAGATTTGCATGTTATTTCTAAGAGATATTATTAGGGTGGATAGGATAGAAAACAATATGACGTAAAATGTTATGTTTTAAAAACATTTTTAACTATAAATATGGACGTAAAAATAATTAGTTCAGTTGGTACGCCACTCTTCAGTAAATTCAGTATATACTCCAAAGAAACTTGTGTGTTTCAATGACAAATCAGGTGATTGTCTTGGATCGTTGGCGTTGAATGAAGAAACTGATGGCAGGTGAAGAGGGAAATGTGCCTTTCATTGGACAAGGTAATTCGGGAAATTAATTCTGGATTTCTACAGCTTCGTGTTCCTGTTGAAACTTACTTAAAGTTTTCCATTGAGGATTCTAAAATAGCCGAACTAAATCCGGAATTTTAGATAAACATTGAGAAATTGGTAACAATTGACCTTATTCTAGTTTTATAGACAAGCCATTAGACATTGAGAAATCTCGATTAGATAGATTGATTTATAAACTGTAGATAAATTAGTGATGCGATGGTGGCCTAGTAGTCAAGGTATCGGATTACTATGCCATAAGTTCCACGTTAAAATCGCGGAGGCTCGAGTAAGGAAATAAGCTACCGCCCTCCTGTGCATAGCACTGGCAAGGCCATCGCAGTAATCTGCCAAGTAAAAAAAACCTCTCCTAAAATATTGCGCCACACCACTTCTAAAACTGTAAGGGCTCGCGATACTGTTGTCTAAGATCTACACAACAAGCAGAAGTGTAGGCAGGGGGAGCAGGTCAAAGTTCAATAAGATTATAGCACCACAGGAAGAAGAAGATAAATTAGTAGACATTGAAGAATCTAGATTACTTGGACTAATTCTTAAATTGCAGACTAATAATAGACATTGAGAATTCTTAACTCGTTGGACGGACTATTTCTTGAAATATGGAAAACTAAAAAACATTGAGAAATCTTGACGTTGTATTAATTCTTGAATTGTAGACAAACTAATGGATATTATGTCAGAGACATCCGAACTAATTGTAATATTTCTTGAATTGTAGACAAACTAACAGATATTGAGAAATCTGGACTAGTTGAACCCATTTTCAATTTCTATACACACAAATATATAATGAGAAATTCAAGTAGTTGAACTAAATCATAATTAGTAGACATCTGAAATAATTATACCATTTCTTAAATTGTAGACAAACTAAGAGATATTGAGAAATCTGAAATAGTTTTTTTTGAATTATAACTTTTTGAATTATGAACACACAAATAGACATTGAGAAATTCGAAGTAGTTTTATTACTAATTGTAAGTCTTAATTAAGACAAACAAATTGATATTCAGAAATCTGAACCAAAATGACTCTTTTAAGTTTAATAGATCAGCTAACAAACGTTTAGAAACACTGACTAGTTGATCTAATTCTTGAAACATAGACTTAAGAATAGATATTGAGAAATCTCCTATTGGACTATAAATCATGAATTGCAGACTAGCGCTTAAACTCTTAAACATTAAACACTAGTTGGACTGACAAATTTTTTTTTTTAATTGTAGACAAATTAATAAACATTGAGAAATCTGGGCTAGTTGGAATAATTCCCATTTTACAAACAAACTAATAGACATTGCGAAAACTGAACAATTTGTTGAAATGTGGAAAACTAACAAATATTGTGAAATCTTAATTAATTTGAGTAAATCATGAAATATTTGCAAACGAATAGAGCTTGAAAAATGGACTAGTTGGACTAATTCTAGAATTGAAGGCAAAGTGTGTGTGTCGGTGTATATTGAAAGCGGCAGCAAACTCAAAAGGCACCCCATGTATCAAAACCTCTATCTGCGCCACTGCAAAGACATTATTTCCAATGTTGGTTATTATCATCCCTATTATTCATCGATTTTTTATTGGGAATGGGATATTAAAAGTTTTTTTATAATTTAATATTTATTTACCTTACTAGTTTCGGCGTCTTTACTGACGCCTTAATCATAGGCTAAAAGTTACAAAGTTAATTTAAATAATTTATATGACATACCTCTAAATTATTTGTTTTAAATTAAAAACTCATATGTTTTATGTTTTATAAATGACTATATATATTTAAATGAAATATGATGTTCAATTTATTAAATAAACAAATAAACAAAAGATAATAATTTTTATAAACAAAATATATGTATTTTGTTTAATATGACAAATTAATATTAAAAATAACAAAATTATTACAAAAAAATAACAAAATTATATAACAAATTGGTACAGTAAATCTACAAATTCAAATAGGATTATTAACTTTTATTCTGTCCACAATAATAAACAAAAAATTAATATTATCATGAACCTACTCAATAGAGCAATTAAATTGAGTAGTGATAATTTTCATAAAGATAACATTATAAAAGTAAAAAATACATTATTTAATAACAATTTTTAAAAATATCTAGTAGAAAAATCAATTTAAAAATTCTCTGAAATGATTCAAAATCCTCAAAACAACTACAACAAAATGACAGAGTAGAAGAGAGTAACAGACAACATAAATTAAACAAATTTTATAAATTCCCATACATTCCAAATTTAAGTGAAAAAAAAAACAATAAAATTACAAACAAATTAGGATGCAGTTTAGCTACATATAATGTATCAACAACAAGAAGGTTCTTCACAAAATTAAAGTATATAACACCTAAAATGAACTGTTCTGAATTAATTTATAGTATTCCTTGTAAGGATTGTACAAAATTATATATTGGACAGACAGGACAATACTTGAAGAAAAGAATTCAACAACATAAAAGTGATTGTAAATCTAACACTGTCTCAAATATAGGTAAAACGGCTTTAACAAAACATAAATTCACTCTTAAACACAGTCCAGATTTTCAGAACTATAAAATTATTGAATTCGAAACAAATAAATTTAAACGTAATATTAGTGAAATGTTAGCTATCAAAAAAATACAACACAATGAACTTTAGAGAAGACACTAATAAATAACATTTGAATAATATATATTCAAATATATATATATATATATATATATATATATATATAATCAGTAACCTTGTGTACCCTAAGGTGTAAGGTATATTCAAATATATTCAAATTATAAATTATATTTCGAGTATCGTTCTTCGAGATTACATTGTAGTACCGCTACTTGCCACTAGATCCAACCACAAGTTCAGAGTTTAAAATTTTCGGGCTCCCGCCCGCGCATGTCTTCCTTACACTACCAGTCACACTTCATAACGTTCTTTGTGCTAGACGAAATCACATGTTTTGAGAGTGTTTAACAACGTGTTTAACCTAAAAATAATTGTTTGTGAAAATTAAATCTTAAACGTTTAAACCAGTTCATTGAAACACAGCATTTTAAAATTGATGATTTGCTGGTTGCCTTAAAGCTAATTTACCCAAAGTTTTTACTTCTTGATAAAAATTGGTCCACTTAGCCGAAAATTTTGAAGGCTAAAATTTAAGAACCGTATTTAAGAATTTAAATGTTTACCCTTTAGACTTTGTACAAGTCCTTATGTATTTACAAAAATATTAAAACCAGTTCTTAATCTTTAAGACAAAAGGGCTTTCTATCGACTGTATACTTAGATGACATTGTGCATAGGCCGATCACAAACTGAATGTAGGAAAAATATAGCCTGTACAAGAAAAGTCCTTAGTAGACTAGGTTTTATTGTAAATGAAAAGAGGAGTAAACAAGAGCCACAACTCAGGTGTAAATATTTGGGCTTCATAATAGATTCCAGCAATATGACATTGTCCCTACCGGAGGAAAAGAAACATAAACTATCTAATTATATTCGAAAATACTTTAGTCAAAAATTCATGCTCAATTAGAGAATTTGCTGGCTTAATTGGAATATTAATTGCAGCATGCCCGGGTGTACCATATGGTATGTTATACGCTAAACTTTTAGAGAGGGAAAAATTAAAAGCATTAATAATAAATGACCAAGATTTTGATAAAATAATGATGATTCATTCAAGCGTGAAAACAGAACTAAACTGGTGGCTAGGTGGTATTTCCTCAACAAAGAATCCAATTAGGTCATTTATTTATAAACTTGAAATTTTCTCTGATGCCTCGCTCACTGGTTGGGGCGCCCATTATGGTGAGAAAAATGCTAATGGGTTCTGGTCTCAGAATGAGAAAAAACGCCATTTTAACCAATAGGAAATCATAGCAGCATTCTTAGCGTTAAAATTAGCTTTATAATTTCTTATAATTTCTTATTAGTAATTCTTAGCTTTTCTAAAGAATGCGAAAATTGTGAAATCCTACTTAGGATTGACAACACCACAGCGATTTCGTACATCAACCGTATGGGCGGGGTACAATTTATAGAGCTTGATAAATTAGCTAGAAACATCTGGAACTGGTGTGAAGAGAGGAAGATTTGGATATTTGCATCTTACATTCCTTCGCGGGAAAACACAGATGCGGATAGAGAATCAAGAAAAGTGAATATAGACACGGAATGGGAGTTTCGTTTTTTCCAAAAAATAATTGCAAAATGGAATGGTCCAGGTATTGATTTGTTCGCCTCAAGAAAAAATACAATGGTTTTGTTCCTGGAAAAGAGATCCAGAAGCTACATATAGATGCATTTACAGTAAAATGGCAAATATTTTTTCTATGCCTTCCCACCATTTGCTGTAATTGCTAAAGTTTTACTAAAAATAAAACTGGATAAAGCTCAGGAAATAGTAGTTGTTCCTCATTGGCTCGCACAGTCTTGGTTTCCTTTATTTAAATCTATGCTTATGGAAAAGCCCATAATCTTTTCTCCCTCATCAGATTTACTGCTATCTCCTTGTAGGTCATTGAGTCATCTACTAGCGAAGCACCTTTCCCTGGTTGCAGGGAGGCTCTCCGGCGTTCATTCCAGCGAAAATTAGTTCCAGAAGAAACAGTGGACATCCTAATCTCATCATTAACGGAGTCTACGATCAAGAGTATGAATAAGACCCATTCCAACCAGAGGTGTATTGGGTGTTAAAATATTTAACCTTTCGATTTAATCAAGATGCCTCATATGGCACAATTAATTCTGAAAGGTCCGCCATCAATTTAATTGATCATTTATTGATTAGGTAATGATGCTTCTATCAGTCGTTTTTTCAAAGGTGTCTTCAAAAAGCGACAAACAAGGCCCAAATACAGTTCAGTTTGGAATACTGAAACAGTTTTTAACTGGGCAGAGGCTTGAACCTATTGAAACTTTAGATCTGAAATCGCTCACGTTAAAATTAGTGTGTTTATTAGCGCTAGCTACAGCACACAGAGTACAGACATTATCTCTAATTCGTGTAAGTAATATTTCAACATTAACAAATAATATTACCATAAAAATAACTGATCAAATAAAGACTTCAAAAGTGGGAGCTCCGCAACAATCTTTTGTCCTACCATTCTTCAACGACCGAAAAGGTGTTTGCGTTGCTAGGGTCTTATTAGTCTATTTGGAAAAAAACAAACATTTAAGAGATGTTGATTATTTGTTGATAACTTTTAAAAGATAAGCAGATGGATAAAAGGCTGTTTAGTAGAAGCTGGTATAGATCAGCGATACACAGCTCACAGCACGAGACATGCGGCGACATCGGCTGCGGAACAAAAAGGCTTAGACCTAAGCATCATAAAAAGCACTGCATGTTGTTCGCAAAATTCGCAAATGTTTGCAAAATTTTACAAACGGTCATTAGAACCAGAAAAAGAGACGTTCATTAATTATATTTTTTCTAAGTAAAAGATTAATGATAATTATACCACTATTTGATATAAATATGGCAATTGAGCTCGTTGTTATTTAAAGGATTTAAATGTTAATGATTATAATTAATATACACTACATATAAACATCTTGCTCTAAACATCTAGAATGTAATCTCGAAGAACGAGACTCGAAATAAATTAAAAATCAAACGAACTTACCTTAAGTGAAGTTCTTACCTTAAGTGATTACATCCCTCCCTTATTTTCCTCTCGTAAAAGTTTTTCCCACCCGTACTAAGGAGTATTGTGTATACGAGCTAAATTCCTTTATATTAAAATAAACTGTATGAAGTGTGACCGGTAGTGCAAGGACGACATGCGCGGGCGGGAGCCCGAAAATTTTAAACTCTGAACTTGTGGTTGGATCTAGTGGGAAGTAGCGGTACTACAATGTAATCATCTCGAACGAGACTCATATAATTACAATCGAACTTCACTTAAGGTAAGTTCGTTTGATTTTTAATAATATGATAACCGGAAAAAGTTAAATAATATAAAATTTAGTAAAGTATATAAATCAAACAAATATTTTTAGGAAAATGCAAAAAAAAGTGTCAAATCTGTGTATTTTTAATATTAATTTGTCATATTAAACAAAATACATATATTTTGTTTATAAATTTTTTTAACTTTTGTTAATTTGTTTATTTATTATATTGAACATCACATTTCATTTAAATTTATATTGTCATTTATAAAACATAAAACATAAGTTTATAATTTAAAACAAATAATTTAGAGGAATGTCATATTAATTATTTCAATTATAGTTTGTAATTAAATTTATTTGCTTGTAACTTTTAGCCTATGATTAAGGCGTTAGTAAAGACGCCGAAACTAGTAAGGTAAATAAATATTAAAATATAAAAAAACTTTTAATATCCCATTCCCAATAAAACAAACGATTATTTCCAATTATATATCAAAACTAACTCTTTCCAATTGCATTAAATGTGTAATTTAATAGAAATAGTAGGAGGGTGGATTGAAATGGCAGTTGAAAAGATAAATCGAAAACATGTGGGCAAGACTTCGAGATTAAGTGGACAAAGGTAGACCAAAAAAGATTATAAAACACGATTGAAAGGTACGAAACTGGACAGTTGTAATAACAAACCTTTTCCTTTGTCCGCTTTG
Source organism: Phosphuga atrata (assembly GCA_944588485.1). Classification (NCBI taxonomy): domain Eukaryota; kingdom Metazoa; phylum Arthropoda; class Insecta; order Coleoptera; family Silphidae; genus Phosphuga; species Phosphuga atrata. The sequence goes on from OX155893.1 coordinate 39,131,979, forward strand.
TACAAACAGATAATAAATTTCACACGAAAAATAAATGTATGTTTTATACTTAAATACACATTTATTAAACTTAAAAATATTTCTAAATTCAAATAATATTCGTGTATTAAATGTATCTATTTTAACATTTTTTTTTGTTGAAAGCAACATTTATGGAAAATAAAATGACATATAGAATCATATAGAACATATAAAAGTTAAGGTTTACAATATTTGTTTTGGTTAGAAAGCTCTTATAAGAAGAATCCGACGTTTCATTTCTACCATAATTGCAAAATGTGTCAGCCACTTGCGCGGACAGCGAATTAATAGGTTCGGGTGACAAAATGTTTTAATCTCACTATTCATATGGCATTAGACGTGCATACCACGTCGCTCAATCATCAAACTGCGACGTGGGACCTATCCAGTGCAAGTGAAACCAAAAACCTTTTACTGAAATAATCTAATTAGATTAAAGTGTGTATAGAATAATTGGGTAATTGAATATTTTTTTGTCATAAATCGAAAGCTCATATATAAGTTTTATAACAAAACTATTTTTTGTTTTTTTTTTTGTTCGTTGGAATTAAAAAGTTTTTAATTAAAAAAACAAATTGATAATATATTTTTGAACTCGGTACCGAAAACAGGCCGGTCGCGTTGTGACGTCAGAAAGTTAATTTCTACCCGCGCATGACTTTGTTGATACAGTAGATGTAGTAGACATGTCAAATATTAAAAGTGATATATTAAAAGTAATCGTGCTTGTTTCGTACAATCGTGTAGGAGTACTGCAAAAAGAACTCAAAAAATGTTTTTAAATGTCCATTTTTAAACATCCAAATGAATGGTTTCAAACAGTGCGCAAAAATCCTAAAACGACGATTTTATAAAGAATGTTTATGTTTGAATGTTAGAATGAAGTTTTTCACTTACGACGTCACAAACAAATTATAACGCGTTTGGAGTCACGTGATTATTTTAAAAATTTTATCACTTCTAAATTGTTTATAATTAATTGAATTTTTTTTTAACTTTTTCGCATCGCACATCAGAATTATTTATAATAAGGTTTTAAAACACATAAAAAAAACATTAACAGTAATTAACAGATAATTTTTTTTTATTCAACAACCCAATTGTGTGTGAATAATTTGAACTGGTAATTAAATATCTAAATGTATTGTTCTCCTTTATACTAGTAATCTATTTATTATATATTTTGCAATACAAACTTACTAAAGAGACAGATAGCTTGAATATATAAATATATTCAACCTGTTCGTAGCTCTATAATATTAAGTCTAATCAGATCTATGAACAAATCTCATATTGAAACAACTAGACATTTGCATGCTATTCATTTTGGTGGTACAAGGAGCTAGAAAAATAACATTGTTTTTTTAATTCATTTTTTTCTATTTAAATTAAGTGTATAGCCCCATCTTCAGACGCGTTTTGAGATCTATCTCTCATCAGTGCAGCTTCGCTCTTTTGAATTATAAAATGGAATGTAATTTCAGTAGCCTGAACATCATGTACCGGAACTGTTGAGTTTAGGTTTTGATTTGATATGTGTGTAGAAAGAACCTGAACTTAGCTTCAGTCATTGATTTAAATGATAATTGAACTTAATTATTTTGCAATACTTTATGATTTTCCATAAATTGGGTTAAAAATGGTTCACTCGCTAATTTTACTTTCATTTTCTTAATATTTATATGATCCATAAAAAGTCTGCACTAAGATATAAAAACAAGATATAAAAGACGAAGATAAACTTATTTATTAATGGCATATTTTTGTGGTAAAATGTTGAGTTCCTTTGAATTCATATATTTATATAATCTATTAATGAAAAAATGTTTTGAAATATTAAAACGGATAACAAATTAATTGCATAATTATAATTCATCAATATATAATTCATGTTTAGGGAATGGTTAACGGAAAAATCATGATATTCAGCAAAAATCCTTATACATGAGAAACAAGAACATAGTCTAGTATTTCCTTATTATCTTAAATCCAGTGACTTAGTGGTCTTGCCTAGCAAGCTGTTGTGTCAATCGAATCTTGTAAGGGAACGAATGCAAATCTTTATTAACCATTCGCCACAAAGAATATGAAATAGTTACCTAAAAATGATGTAGAATTGTGTTGCACAAATCTCTCCTAATGTGAACTCATCATCCCTAACTACATGATTTAACCTTACACTTATAAACCATATAAATCTACCCATATAAACCTAGGGACATTGATTCCAAATTGCAAAAGACAGATAATTCGAAGAAAGAACACTATTGCTGCTTAACCCTAAACAACCACTATCTCTATTAAAACGACTTATATAATTTATAGTTTCATTTTCTATACCAAAAATACCAACAATAATAATATAAATAAAAAATCTTTTATCTCCTTACACACCAATAAGAATGCATTATTATAAGTAATTATAGGCGCAGGCCTCAAAACCTGGCAAAGTCCTACCGACCAATTAGCCTCACTTTCTTCCTTCTGAAAACAATGGAAAAGATTGTGGACAATCACATACGGTGCGGACCTCTTAAAAAAGTCCTCTCCATAAGCATCAATACGCTTATCAGCCAGGCAAATCCACAGTGGACGCTCTACACGAGATAACGAACACATTGGAGGCAGCACTGAACTGCAAAGAAATTGCAGTAGGTATCTTTATAGATATAGAGGGAGCGTTTGACAACACAACCCGTTTATCAATAAAGAATGCAGCCACCAGCAAAGGGATCGAAGACCCTATCATTGAGTGGATTCAAAACATGCTGACCAATAGTAAAATTACCACAGCACTGGGGGGATCAACGAGGACGGTAACCACAGAGAGAGGGTGCCCACAAGGGAGGGTGTTATCGCCTCTGCTGTGGTGCCTGGTCGTTGATGATCTCCTAGATGTGTTAACAAAGAACGGGTATAAGGCGGTTGGCTATGCAGACGCTGTTGCCATCATAATAAGTTGTAAGTTTAGTAACACAATCATGAACCTTGCACAGAGTGCACTTAACACCATCAACTGTTGGAGCAAGAAGGAAGGCCTTAGTGTCAACCCGAGCAAAACAGTATTGGTCCCCTTTACCAGAAAGAGGAAGCTGATTGAAGGTCAGTCGTTAGAGTTTTCCGAGGAGGTGAAATATCTAGGGGTTACCATGGATAAGAAACTCACTTGGAACTCGCATCTGAACAAAACGCTTTCAAAAGCCACAGCGGCCTTTTGGATCTGCCGTAAGCTTTTTGGGAAAACATGGGGACTAAATCCCAAAATGCTCCTTTGGTCTTACACAGCAGTGGTACGACCGATTATCACCTACGATTCACTCGTATGATGGTACAAAACAAAGGAAATAAAGACCCAAAACATGCTACAAAAGCTTCAACGGCTTACGTGCTTGAGTATAACAGGAGCGATGCAATCTACTCCAACCACAGCAATGGAAGTTCTGTTGGACCTACTTCCACTGCACAAACAGGTAGAAAAAGGTCTTCTCAGTGCTCTGAGACTAAGGTCTACATCGCCTATTCAGAGACACATGAAAATAAGGAAACAAATCGGAGAGAAATTTCTGAAGCAGCCCTGGGACGCAATGTCTACAGAATACGACTTTGACACAGCCGTTGAAGTGGTCATCACTGACCGCCAAAGCAGTGTTCAAAGAATCGAAAACCTGAAAGACTAAGCGTCCATGTGGTACACCGACGCATCAAAAACTGCTAAGGGTACAGGAATTGGCATATACACTGATATACAGTCGGAGTCACAGGGAGTCCATGGCATTGGGCCAGGCTCCCACGGTACTACAGGCTGAAATTATAGCCATTGAAAGATGCGCACAAATATACTTAAAGAAACGTCTTAAAGGAGTGCAAATATACATCCTAACGGACAGCCAGGTATCTCTAAGGAATTTAAAAGCCCACAACTTTAATTCCAAAGTAACCTGGAACCGTAAACAAATCCTAAAGCAACTGGTGAAAGGTAACAGACTCACGCTAATATGGTCACCGACGCACTCGCCAAAAGCGGGGCCGAGGCTCCTTTCTTTGGCCCGGAGCCAACTTGTGGGCTTACAAAGACCCACTTAAGGCAGGGGGCTAAGAAATGGGAAAAAGAGCAGAAGCAAACCCACTAGAAGAACACGCCAGGACAGCAACAAGCTAAAATGCTTATAAACTATTCTGCCGCAATAACGCAGCAGATGCTAAGCTTCTTCAGAAGAGAAATCAGAACTTTGGTAGGCATACTCACAGAACATTGTCCGGTGAGATATCACCTACACAAAATAGGAAAGGCAAAGGAAGTTGCCTGTAGATTATGTGAATCAGATGATGAAACCGCTGAACACATAATGTGTAAATGTGTAGCGCTAGGGCTTCACCACTTCGAGGTCGCAAGATTGACCACCTTGGAGTTGAGTAGCAAGACTCTCAGGAATATCTTAGACTTCGTTCACGAAGTTGAATTCCTGGGAGAGTAATTGTAGTAGAGTCAAGCACAATAGATCAAGTTGGTCGCAGTGTAGAAAGGCTTTGCAGCCAAACGACCCCCACACAAAAAAAATTAAATTATTGTATGTGAAGGATGCCATTATTATAATCGTGTGTAAAAGTATCCAAATCGTGCGTAAAAGTCCAATGTAAATCAATGTAGATTCATTATTAAACGATTTCTGTTTGTTATTACTATGGCAACAACTCGCGTCACTAAACAAAAAACATAGACGTAGTGCAAATAAATTTTCTGACGTATATTAAAATTGAATTAATCTTCTTCTTAAATATTGAATTAAGAAGTATCGACCTAAAGTCTGAATTTATCTGGCTCTAAAATAACTTAACCTAACCATAACCTAATCTAGATTAGATCTAGGTTAACCTAGATTACATCGATAACGACCAAATAGTGTTGCGGTTACTGTGCGTTTTTACTAGTTAGCAATTTTTGCCACGGTGGGCTAAACGTTCTAACCTTATTGTGACAACAATTTGAAGTATTTTGTATGTCAAAATTACATTTTTTTTATATTATCGGTAAGAAACAATTATTTTCTTGTAGATTCAACACCATTTTAACATGCCACGTGGATAAAATAATTATGATACACATGTGTGAAAGGCTTTTGTACACATTAAATATAATAAAAAGAGAAGATATTTTTTCCGGGTTGATATTACTGGCTAAATAAAAGCGCGGAGCGTCCGCGAAGATTAAGCCAATACAGTTTAGCATTCCACGCTTTTATTTAGTCAGAATTATCAACCCCGAATAAATTGTTTCCCTCTTTTTAGTGCATTTTAATAATTTCACTTAATCGATTAGCCTGTGTTCCGCTTATATAAATGTATTTAATATCAATATGTATGTGACCATAGGTAACATTTATTATTAGAAACAATACACCCATACATATTTAAAGTAAAACTAAAGATTATAAAGTATTAACATATTGCATTTCTATTATGAATAAAGTTTGAAGTCTCTGGCTTATAAGTTGGATTAAAATCGATTTATTAATTTCGCCCGGACAAAGTTGAGAACAAACAAAGTTGGAACAGTCAAAGTTGGAACAGACAGACAAGAAAGCGAGCTAATAAAAACATGTTTAAAAGAAATAGTCCTGTCGTCTAGTCTAGTCTACCAAGTCTTGCCTGTCGAATTTTATATGCCCCGCTAGTCTTGTATGTAGTATGTATAGTTAACTAAGTTATCATATCATGAAGATAAGACAGATAATCTTGATTATATGATAATTTAGGTTTCTCTTGTTTGTTTTGATTTGATTTGTCTGGTCTTCTCCGTCAAGTATATTATCTATACCAACACAAAACATAGAAATTAAATAACTAATGATAAATTTAATTCAATTTCCTAAAAGAATATTCCGATGACCAATAAAACAAGTTAATGTATAATGTGTGGAATAAGCTTCAATTATTTAGCAAAACTGCGTGTTCGGGCAATTTTATCTGCCTAATGCCATTTGACTAATGTTGTGTCTGAAATCTTATTCTATTGTATAAAACTATTTATAGGACACATTTATAGTTACATAAATTGTAATTATATATACAACTTCTTTCGCCCATTACTGCGACATAACATTGGAATAAGCAACTGATAATATTTTATCAACAGCGGTTCAATTAACTGAAATAAATTAACACTTGAAATATTTTTTTCATGAAAATATAAATTTTTTGGTGGAATTTACGTTATTTTAAAACCTTGGAAAGTTTTTTTGGATCTCAAGATCAAAAACTCGTAAACAACTCCTAGTAATAGATTGAAATAATGTTTGAAATTATTTATGAAAACTATAAAAGTAAACATATTTCGTGTTGGAAGAGGAAAATAAATTATTATCAATATTTAAAAATATTTTCACTGTAATCGTGAAAATGAAAATTATAAAGATGTAGTTTAAGCAAGTTTAACTTCTTTGATTTAACGACTGTTAAATTTCATAAGATTTAGTGAAACAATACTGATAAATCGAGAGATCGCGGATGTCAACAAACTACAAAAATATATATCAAACTTAAAATCTTCTGTGCTTGAACGATCGTAAAACATTTAATTAAATCAATAAGAGAATTATACAGGCCTTACCTTTTGACCAGAAGTTTAATAGAAATGTTTGCGGTTTATTGCACCAGATGTAACAATGACATGATGTAAATAAAAGTACGTTCGTCGCGGCGCCGTTCCGCGAACACTATCACAAACAGCTGACACCGGGAACGGTGTTGGGGAAAATCGGGAAATAAAGGACACGCGCAGAGCGGACTTTCATACTTCCGCAATCGACCAAAACAACACGGCGCTGAATATTTTCCAGAGTGGGGGGAGAAACTTACCCCATATATTATTTTAAACAATAAAACACAATGAAAAGCTTTTAGTTTTCTAGTTTAACTTAAAACTTTGATGTCTATCTATACAAATACTTGAAAACATTTAATCACAATAAATACATCAAAAAAATTCCAAAAACTATATTTTTAGCAAAATTCACGCCAAAACTCAAATAAACGGCATTTAAAATTACATTCCTTTGTCTAGATTTCTAAAAAAAACCTTAACTACAGAAAACGTTAATAATAAGCGAATTAAGTTAGTCTTCTAATTTTCTACATTTATACTACTACCTTTCTACTATTTTCTAGATATGTTTTTTATATTTGAGAGTTTTATCATTTTTTATCGTTATATTTGAGAGTTTTATATTTGATGTTTTATCTAATCTAATCCGTCTTAATCTTGTCTTACCTCTGTAGTCCCTTATGACTAGTTTTTACTTTCAAATTTTGTTTGTCTAGTCTTGAATGTTTAGTCTCGTCTATATAGCTTTATCAGATTAGTAATGGTTGATTAGACTAGTCTTTCTAGAGTGTTTGGCTCGTCCTGTCGTCTAAACTTGTCTGTCTAGCATTGTCTGTCGTCTTTATTGTAAGTTGTCTGCCTATACTAATATGTCTAATGTTATGTATGTATCATAGATCTAGTCTTATCGCCTCAGTTCTTTTTAAATTCTGACAATATGAAGCAATCTGTCCACTCAAGCGATTTTTCTATTATGAATGGATGTTTCAAATTGGAGAACGAAATATCTGTGCAACCGATGATACCCGAGCGAGTCTGTTATTTCGTGCAAACGCATGCGCCAGACTGGACGACGCCGGCGCCCCAAAATCGATTGGACGCATTTGAATCGGCGGCGCTGTGAACATGCTTGCTGCAAGTATGCCTGCTCGTTGATTCATCACATTCTAATCGCGCAACTTGTTACCGCCAAGAACAATGAGACACCACGCGACACATCCGCAACGCAAGATACTTGTCCAAATTGTTGCGCATCATTCTTCAACAATTAAAATGTATGGAGATTAAGAAAGTGGACCGACAAGACAAGACAGACAAGACTAGACAGACAAAACTGGACAAACAAAACTAGATAGACAAGACTAGACAGTCAGGATTAGATAGACAAGATTAGACAGACAAGTCTAGAAGGACTAGACAGACAAGACTAGACAGACAAGACTAGACAGACAAGACTAGACAGACAAGACTAGACAGACAAGACTAGACAGACAAGACTAGACAGACAAGACTAGACAGACAAGACTAGACAGACAAGACTAGACAGACAAGACTAGACAGACAAGACTAGACAGACAAGACTAGACAGACAAGACTAGACAGACAAGACTAGACAGACAACACTAGACAGACAAGACTAGACAGACAAGACTAGACAGACAAGACTAGACAGACAAGACTAGACAGACAAGACTAGACAGACAAGACTAGACAGACAAGACTAGACAGACAAGACTAGACAGACAAGACTAGACAGACAAGACTAGACAGACAAGACTAGACAGACAAGACTAGACAGACAAGACTAGACAGACAAGACTAGACAGACAAGACTAGACAGACAAGACTAGACAGACAAGACTAGACAGAGAAGACTAGACAGACAAGACTAGACAGACAAGACTAGACAGACAAGACTAGACAGACAAGACTAGACAGACAAGACTAGACAGACAAGACTAGACAGACAAGACTAGACAGACAAGACTAGACAGACAAGACTAGACAGACAAGACTAGACAGACAAGACTAGACAGACAAGACTAGACAGACAAGACTAGACAGACAAGACTAGACAGACAAGACTAGACAGACAAGACTAGACAGACAAGACTAGACAGACAAGACTAGACAGACAAGACTAGACAGACAAGACTAGACAGACAAGACTAGACAGACAAGACTAGACAGACAAGACTAGACAGACAAGACTAGACAGACAAGACTAGACAGACAAGACTAGACAGACAAGACTAGACAGACAAGACTAGACAGACAAGACTAGACAGACAAGACTAGACAGACAAGACTAGACAGACAAGACTAGACAGACAAGACTAGACAGACAAGACTAGACAGACAAGACTAGACAGACAAGACTAGACAGACAAGACTAGACAGACAAGACTAGACAGACAAGACTAGACAGACAAGACTAGACAGACAAGACTAGACAGACAAGACTAGACAGACAAGACTAGACAGACAAGACTAGACAGACAAGACTAGACAGACAAGACTAGACAGACAAGACTAGACAGACAAGACTAGACAGACAAGACTAGACAGACAAGACTAGACAGACAAGACTAGACAGACAAGACTAGACAGACAAGACTAGACAGACAAGACTAGACAGACAAGACTAGACAGACAAGACTAGACAGACAAGACTAGACAGACAAGACTAGACAGACAAGACTAGACAGACAAGACTAGACAGACAAGACTAGACAGACAAGACTAGACAGACAAGACTAGACAGACAAGACTAGACAGACAAGACTAGACAGACAAGACTAGACAGACAAGACTAGACAGACAAGACTAGACAGACAAGACTAGACAGACAAGACTAGACAGACAAGACTAGACAGACAAGACTAGACAGACAAGACTAGACAGACAAGACTAGACAGACAAGACTAGACAGACAAGACTAGACAGACAAGACTAGACAGACAAGACTAGACAGACAAGACTAGACAGACAAGACTAGACAGACAAGACTAGACAGACAAGACTAGACAGACAAGACTAGACAGACAAGACTAGACAGACAAGACTAGACAGACAAGACTAGACAGACAAGACTAGACAGACAAGACTAGACAGACAAGACTAGACAGACAAGACTAGACAGACAAGACTAGACAGACAAGACTAGACAGACAAGACTAGACAGACAAGACTAGACAGACAAGACTAGACAGACAAGACTAGACAGACAAGACTAGACAGACAAGACTAGACAGACAAGACTAGACAGACAAGACTAGACAGACAAGACTAGACAGACAAGACTAGACAGACAAGACTAGACAGACAAGACTAGACAGACAAGACTAGACAGACAAGACTAGACAGACAAGACTAGACAGACAAGACGAGACAGACAAGACTAGACAGACAAGACTAGACAGATAAAACTAGACAGACAAGACTAGACATACAAGTCTAGACAGACAAGAGTAGACAGACAAGACTACCCAGACAAGACGAGACAGACAAGACTAGACAGACAAGACTAGACAGATAAAACTAGACAGATAAGACTAGACAGACACGACTAGACAGACAAGACTAGATAGACAGACTACTCAAACAAGACCATACAAACAAAACTTTTTATTATCTTGGTTTGGGGGAAGATCTGACAGTCCTAGTGTGAGGCTCTCACTCAATAAACCCCCTTTTCCACTTGGTTTTTAGTATGGGGTATTGCGCATTCCTTCAGGGTGTGCAGCCCAAACGGTTAGTGCGATCCTGTTTGAAAATGCCTCCTCGAAGGGGAATTGAATACCGGCTAATAAGCGGGTGTACTCTATACTGACGCGGGACCACTATACTGACGAGGAGGACAGATAGACGCGACAAGACTAGACAGGACAGACTAGACAGACAAGACAGGCAAGATTAGACGGACAAGACTAGACAGACAAGACTAAACAGACAAGACTAGACTGACAAGACTAGACAGATAAGACTAGACAGACAAGACTAGACAGACAAGACTAGACAGATAAGACTAGACAGACAAGACTAGACAGACAAGACTAGACAGATAAGACTAGACAGACAAGACTAGAGAGACAAGGCTATACAGCTTATTTATTTATTGGACTCATAGTCGCCAGCACTTCGTCAACAAGGACACTATGCTGGTATATAATAATTATTACATCATAATTAATAACATAATAAGAAGAGGCAAGAACATAAACTGAATTAACATAGAATAGTCAATTTAAATTTATTAGTTTCTGGTGAGGGCTAGGTCGTGATCTAATCTTCTTAGATTTTTGGCGCATTCGTCAAAAATATGCCACCATTTCTTGTTTTTTCGACTTTCCTTAACTCCCCCTCGTCTCGTGGCCAGGAGCATCCTGCATGGGACATACTCAGTTCGGAATCTTAAAGGACAATAAAAAAGCACGTATTGAACTGTGTCTTCTTCACCGCACTGGCATAGTGGCGATGATTTTTTTCCAAAGTGGTGTAGCTAAGACTGAAAATTTCCATGGCCAGTAATAAGTTGGACCGCGTGGTGCGAGAGACAGATCTCCATATTAATCCACTTGTCGATAGACGAGATAAAGTTTTTAGTCCAAAGACTAGTTCTTGACGCATTCCATCGCTGTTGCCACTCCCTGTTAAGATAGGTGTTGATCCCTTGCGTTATAGCCTGGCTTGGTACTTTTTTGAAAATTTCAGCACAATTCTGAGGTTCTGGGCCAGTGGAGTCTTGACCAGAAGCTTGTCTTGCCAGACTGTCCGCTCTTTCGTTACCTGTCAGGTCGTCATGTGCCCTCACCCAATGGAAGCTTAGATTAGTGTTTTGTGAGACCTCGTTATAGAGCTGCCATGTGTCGAATAGTATCTCGGTTGGCGAGGCCATGTTTTGAAAAGCATCTAGAGCAGATATGCAATCGGATAGTATAGAGCATTCGTCCATTACGCCAGGTTTCGAAAGAATATACGCTAATGCCCGGTTAATTGCAATTAACTCTGCTTGAAATATCGAGCAGTACTCAGCCAAACCAAATGTTTCGAAATGAAACTCCTCTTCTTCATTGTATGCTACAAAAGCTGCTCCATCTCCTGCTTCTGATTTAGAGCCGTCTGTGAATATTTTTATTCGGTGTGAGTAGGGAAAGATAGTATGTTCTAGATCCACCGCCACCACAGTCATGCGCATGCGCGATGACCTTTGACCCCTAACCTAACCTTAACCTTGACCCCTAACCTAACCTTGACCTTGGAACTTCCGGTTTCGACTTCGGGTTTCAACTTCCGGTTTCGACTTCCGGTTTCCGGTTTCGACTTCCGGCATCCATTTTCGGAACTTCCAGATGCGGGGGAAAATTAAAAAAATAGACGCGAGGCGGGGAAATTCAAAATTAGATCCTGTTGAGACAAATGAGGTGTGAAGTTGGTTGCATACATCAACGGGACTAAATACTTGAGACTAGATAGACGGGGCTAGATAAGACTGAACTAAAATATGTAAGGGATTGTTTAATTTAACTTAATAATCTACGTTTTAATTTTGATTACTGCTCTGACTTGTTGATTAGGTTCGACTGGATGTTTGCTAGCAATAACAACTTCCTGTTATCTTATCAGCTAGATACATGGGGCTAGATACATGGGGCTAGATAGACGGGGCTAGATACATGGGGCTAGATACATGGGGCTAGATAAGACTGAACTAAAATATGTAAGGGATTGTTTAATTTAACTTAATAATCTACGTTTTAATTTTGATTACTGCTCTGACTTGTTGATTAGGTTCGACTGGATGTTTGCTAGCAATAACAACTTCCTGTTATCTTATCAGCGGTGAGCGAGTGTTAGTTTCCAAGAGAATGAAAGGTTGTAAAATAAAGAAAACTCCACATAAAATTTATGGGTTTATTAAATTCTAATAATAATACATTTAAATTTACATCAAAACATTTAAATACTTAAATAAACATTTCTTGCAATATATATATATATAGAATAGTCGCTAATATGATTTATACATACAATGGTTCATTTTAATTAATTTTTTAAATTAATTTTCGAAATATTCCCGACAAAGGGGTGTATTCAACGGCAACTTCACACAAAATAAGGCAATAGGCTCGAGTGTTTGGTTTGAATGCTTGCGTAGCTTCAAATTCAATTCTTAAATCAACAGCAGATGATTTAATACTCTCATTTTGTTTAGATACATCAAACACAAAAACATCATGATCCTTGAATTGAAACATATCTAATATCGGCTCATTTCTGCGTTCATAGTAACTGCTTTGGAAAGTGGCATACATGTAATAAAGTTGTGCATAATCACCACTATCCATATTAAGATTTAAGCTTTCATATGGATATGAATCCGAGTTTAGCTCAATTTTCATATTTTGCAGCGATGCATTATCAAATTCGGACGCGTTTTTTACATGAGCATCTCTTCGTCCCTCTTGCAGTGCAATTATAACATATCGAGGCTTCTCCAGAGTTGTAGATGTTTTAACAGACCAGATATCTCTGTTGGTATTTTTTAAAGCAGGTAGTTCATGCAACTCCCACCTACGAAACGGTATTAATATCGGCTTATCTTCTTCGAGTGTACCCAATACATTCAATCGAGCTTCGTCGTTGAGTTGGATATGGGGAATTCGCCAGTAAATTTGATCAATATTGAATCTTATATTTGCATCTCCTTTGTAGCAGTTCACGTCAGTTCTAGCTCGTAGTAGAATTAATTCCTGCTTTACATTAATTAACATTTTTGTATAATCCTCAGCAAAACCCAATAAATATTTCAATGGAATTAGAGCATAGAACTTTCTGTTATTATCAAAGTATGTAACATTTGTAGCATTTTCAGCCCAGCCGCAAAGGTCTAGTATAGGCTGATCCCGCTTGGTATTGGAGAGTAATCCTTTTATCGTGCTTGTAATTCCTACATCTCGATTCTTATCTACTTCAACTCCATTCAATTCATAGCGAATTTCATCAAACAAAAACGCATAAGCGTTTTTCACAAGTTCAAAGTTATGTGTAGTTGCAGATGGAATGAGTTTCGCAAAATTAACGGTTCTGCTTACATAAATATAACTTTCGCTAGGATAAGTGTAAATGTCCTGGTGTTGGATCGTAATACGAATCTCATCATTGTTTCTATAATTTTGAGCTATAGGATAATACGTATGAAATTCACTCTATGTAATAGTATCCTCATAGTCAACTTTGGAGAATATATCTATTTTATCCATACTATCGCTTTAACTTATATCCTAGAGATAATAGTTTATTTTTTAATATAGGTGTTAACTCTTTGCGATGTAAATGTCGAGTGGTAGAAATGTCCGAAACAACCGCTTTTATACGTTTTCCGTGAAAATTAATTCCCATCTCTCTCTCTCTCTCTCCCTCCCTCTCGCTCTCTCTCTCACTTAATACTCTGCAGCTCTAATCGGTTATGTGTAGCGTGGGGTCAAATAAACCTCACCTGTTTATGGTGGGGTCACATAGACCTCACACCCTGTTCAACGTGGGGTCACATAGACCTCACACCCTCATTGATGCAAAGAAGTAGGATATAAATAGGGTTGGACAGCATTTATAATTTAGTGCTAACGCTGGTGTTTTACTATCAAGATGGGGATTGTATTTGGTGAGAAGCGTGCCCGTAATAAAACCATCTATTGGACTCCACTTAGAATATCTACTAGTTTATCACCATCATATAAGACGCTTCCTAGACATCAAAAGAATAATGTTGAGAGTTTGAATGGTGACTATGATAATAATAGAGAAAAATATGCACATATTCCTGATTCAATAAACCAATCAGCTGTTTGTTCATCCAACGCTAAAGATAGTGAACATTCCCTCGAGAAAACGGATGTTAAATGTCAAAAGAATAAAGTTGAGAGTTTGAATGCACATGTTCCTGATTCAATAAACCAATCAGCTGTTTTTTCATCCAATGCTAAAGATAGTGAACATTCCCTCGAAAAGCGGATGTTAAAAGACGGTGTGTTGGTTGTTATAAAGAAAACCGAATGATATTTGGAAGACAAAAGGCCTCAAGTAAAACTAGTTGTGTAAAGTTTCGCTGTAATATGTGTGCAAGTCATTATTGCTTAAGCTGCTTCTTCCGAACGCATAACATATACAAAGCATGACCACTATTTGTATTTAAATGTATTGATGTAAATTTAATTGTATTATTATTAGAATTTATTTTCTTTATTTTACAACCTTTCATTCTCTTGGAAAATAACACTCGCTCACCGCTGATAAGATAACAGGAAGTTGTTATTGCTAGCAAACATCCAGTCGAACCTAATCAACAAGTCGAAGCAGTAATCAAAAAACAATCGAAAATATATTTTAGTTGAATTAAACAATCCCGTATATATTTTAGTTCAGTCTCTCTAGTCTCTTTCTGACTAGTCTCATGTATCTAGCTCCGTCTATCTAGCCCCATGTACCTAGCCCCATGTATCTAACCCCGTCTATCTAGTCTCATGTATCTA
The DNA here is from genome assembly GCA_944588485.1 of Phosphuga atrata. Lineage (NCBI taxonomy): Eukaryota > Metazoa > Arthropoda > Insecta > Coleoptera > Silphidae > Phosphuga > Phosphuga atrata. The sequence continues at coordinate 39,147,132 of OX155893.1, forward strand.
GCCCCGTGTATCTAGTCTCATGTATCTAGCCTCGTCTATCTAGTTTCATGTATTTAGTCTCATCTATCTAGTTTCATGTATTTAGCTACGTCTGTCTAGTCTCATGTATCTAGCCCCCGTCGGTCTAGTCTCATGTATTTAGTCCCGTTGATTTATGCAACCAACTTCACACCTCATTTGTCTCAACAGGATCTAATTTTGAATTTCCCCGCCTCGCGTCTATTTTTTGAATTTTCCCGCGTATCTGGAAGTTCCGAAAATGGCTGCCGGAAGTCGAAACCGGAAACCGGAAGTCGAAACCGGAAGTCGAAACCGGAAGTTCCAAGGTCAAGGTTAGGTTAGGGTAAAGGTCAAGGTTAGGTTAGGGGTCAAAGGGGTCAAAGGGGTCAAAATGCGCATGATTGTGGGGGCGGTGGATCTAGAACATACTATCTTTCCCTACTGGTGTGAGTTGGTGGGTGACGTAGTGTAGACAAGGGAGCGAAAATATGCGGGATGGATAAGATGCTCAAGGTGGGTCTTTGTTTACACAAGGTCGGAGGATATGTTAAGCCCGGTTATTTCTCTTAGGGTCTGGTTTTCAAGGTAATGTTTGGTTTGGTACAATGAAACCTGTTTTAGTCGGAGGTCGGAAGGTATAAGTCCGGAGATAACGCAGGCAGCCTCAGTGGACAACGTTCGGTATGCTTTCGCCGCTCTTAGTGTGCAGACTCGTTGTACGCTCAGGAGCTTAGCTTTTCCCTAACTCCACAAGACTTATGCCAAATGGGAGCGGCGTATAATAATCCTGGTTCAATTGCTCCGCTATAAATTTGTTTCAAAGCTATTTTGCCTAAGCCCCATTCCTTCCTTGCCACCCGGCCAAGTTGAACGCTCAACTGTTTGGCCTTTCCACAAGCTAATTTAACGTGTAGTTTAAAGTTTAGATTTCTCTCTATTGTGACCCCCAGATATTTTAAATTATCCTCACACTTGATCTGGTTATCTCCTAGTATAAAAGCTGGTCTACGCTGCCTCGGATTTTTTCCAAAGAATATTTCCTCGGTCTTATTGGCATTAAAGATTAATTTGTGGTTCTTGGCCCAGCTAATAAAACTTATAGTGCTTGATTGGTTTTCTCTTTTAGGCCCATTATACTACCACAAGAAGTAATAAGCATGGTATCATCTGCGTAGGCAACTATATTACACCCTACTGGAAAATCATACTCGAAAATTGTGTCGTATAGAATATTCCAGTAGGTAGGGCCCGATTTCGATCCTTGTGGGCAACCTTTACTGACTGATCTACCCTCGCATAAGCCTGGTTCAGAGATTATGGCTTTACGGTTGCTGAAGTAATCTTTACTCAAGCTGATGAGATTATCAGGGCACTGTTTGATAACTAATTGTTCTATAATGTTAGGCCAACAGGCATTGTCGAAAGCACCGCTTATATCAAGTGCAACAATGGCACAATATTGTTTTTGAGCAATGTTGTCTTTGATAGATTGCATGACTTTGGTTATGGCATCGGTGGTTCCTACGCCCTTTCTGAATCCAAATTGGTTGTTACTAAGTAAATTGCGACTATAAAGATGGTAACCGATCCTGGTGATGAGCAAGGTGTCGAGGACTTTCCCAATTACAGGAATAAGACTTATGGGCCTAAAGTCTTTACAGGATGTACCTTGTCTAAGTGGTTTGGGAATTATTTTTACTAGTTGTAGTTTCCAAATTGCTGGAAAAACGCCACAACTTAGACATTAAATGTCTAACAAATTTTGTTAAATAGTTTATGGAAAACTTGAGGGGCAGCCTTAAATGCCGCTGACACGATATCCGATGAGAGTACGTCTATGCCTGGAGCCTTCTTGGGATTTATACCGTTGATCGCCATTACAATCTCTGGAATTGTGAATAAAGGGTCGTCGGGTCCACCTTTTCCTTCTAGAGCTGTTTTTCTAGACTGTAAGTGTTCCACTAAGTCTGTTTCAGGATCATCCGGAAAGAAGGCTGTCAAGAGCTCTCGTGCTGTGCCGTGCAGGTCTAGAGACGCGTTGCTCTTACTTAGGCTTGTGAGGTAGCCCGAATTTGTTTTCCGTCCTCGTATTACCTTGTAGACCGGGCCCCAGGGGTCCGCGTTAGAATGATTTGTACAGAAATCTCGCCATTTTTGGGTTTTGGTTTCCACGATTAAACATTTGTATTCGTTCAGTTTTTTCTTGTACTTCATACAGTTTACTTCTCTGTCTTGTCCTGCTCTTGTGCTGCTCTGGTATAAACGTCTTAGTCGGCTATTTTCTTTCCGACAGGAAGTAAGCTCAGGGGTCTACCAAGGGACCGATTTTTGAAAGTATTTCCGGCGTGGCATAGATTCAACGGCCGCGCTGACAATGGAGTTATTAACGGCTTCTGCAAAGCATGCAATTTCTTGGGCAGAACGGCAATTATCAATCTGGGGTGAGATATCAGGAATCCGTTTGGTAACTAGTTCACTGAACAAATTCCAGTTTGCCTTCTTCGTGCAGAAGCCGCGGAGACTTTCTGGCAATTCTGTTTCTAGACCGATGGACCAGCAAATGTACTTGTGGTCTGACAGGCTGTTGTCATCAGGGATATGCCAATCGTCTATTAGTCGACTTAACTTGCTGCTTGCCGAGGTAACGTCAATTAGGCTTGAGCCGTAATGGCCTACGAAGGTAGGTTCAGAGCCTTTGTTGAGAATATCGAGGTTGTGTTTTGAAAATATTGTATCTAATAACTTTCCACGATAATCATCTCTTCGGCTACCCCAACTATGAGATTTAGCGTTAATATCGCCTGCGACTAGAACATCACCTTTAGATTAACTAAACTAACTCTTTGTCCCATCCTTTTGTTCTGGTCTTGACCCATGTCTTCTTGGGATCCGGTTCATTTTCTGATAGTTCGTCAGAAACTGAAGGAGATCGTATCGGGTGGCCTCCTCGTTTAAGTTTTTCTTTATCGTTAGTGGTCGGATTTTTAAATATCCCTTTTATCGCAGTTACTCCACTAGGCGGTATGTCTCTCGTCGTGTATTCTGATGAACAGGAAGCAGTTATTATCGGTTCTCTAGGAGGTGCTCTTGCTTGGTCGGATATGTTCGGTATAATTTGTTTTATGGCTTCAATTATGATTGGGATTAGTGCTGTTGATAGTTCTTTAATATCAATAGCGGGGACATTAGTATGTGATGATGTTGCTTTAACATATGAAATGTTGCTTACCGGTCTGGTGACTTTCACCTTTCTTCTGGCCTCGTGGTAGGAGAGTTTTTCTTGTGTCCGTACTTTCTGTATAGCAACCTCTTCCTTATATTTTGGGCATTCTCTCGAGTTTGCGAGGTGGTTTCCTTAGCAGTTTATACATATTGGCTGGCCACATGGAGTTTCTTCGTGTGGAGAATTCCCACATACGCATACTTGTAGGTTGGAGCAGCGGGCTGAGCTATCGCCGTACTTTTGGCACCGAAAGCATCTTAGGGGGTTCGGTATGTGTTCTCTGACTTCCAAGTTGTAGAATGCGGCTTTTATTTTCTTAGGTAGAGACGGGGAATTAAAGGTGAGGATTAGTGAAGGAGTATTTTTTAATTCGCCTTCTCTTTTCGTTTTTATACGTTTTACATCACAGACGTTACTACTTTTTAGTTCTTCTAATATCTCATTTTCGGATACGTTTAGTAGGTCTCAATATTAGATTATCCCTTTGCTGTAGTTTAGAGATCTGTGTGTTTGGATTTCGACTGGGCAATCGCAGAAGGACTTTATTTGGTTTAATCTAGCTGATTGTTTATTCGATCTGGTCTCGACTAGCATTCCGTCTCTAAGCTTCCTTATGGATTAGCATTCACCTATAATACTGTATATTTCTTTGTTGATTTTAAATGGATTTTCTTTTTCAAAATTGTTACCATCAGTTTTTTTGATAATCAGGAACTGGGGCTGAGTTACCGTTTCCAGATTTTCAGGTCCCTTTTTTGAGAGATGGGCATCTCCGTGTTTTTTTGTGTTGTCGCGTTTCCATGTTGGGTCCCGCGAGTCGTTAATAATAGGGGCGGAAAATTGTTTTCCGCCACATGGCGAGGATTCGCTAATTAGAGACCTATGCGTATATTAAATTACTGTTAAATAGATAAATAAATTTGTTAAGTTTATTAAATTTATCTGTATATCGGGATCCGAAGTCGTTTTTGTTAATCGTTTATCGGCGTTTAGTCTACGGCCTGAGTGCCCGCTCAAACAGAGCGTGGAGCGGGTCGTGGCTTGCAGCGTGCATCTCAAACACATGGCCTTAGTAGCAGGCGTCCTGAGTAAGTAAGTGAGCGGGGCGTTTGGGTTTGCGTGCAGCGGAGCGGGCAGCGTGGCGTGCACGCTCATTTCAAATCAGTTTGTGTTTAGCGTTCCTCTACAGCGTGCAGCTGAGATGAGTGAGAGACCGTCGCGTCGGATGCAGCTGCACGCTGCACGCCCCGCTCATAACTCAGGCCAGACCATTGCCCGCTTAAACTGCAAGCCCCGCTCGCCGCTCAACGCACTTTCACTCAGGCCGTAGCCTTTACTTTTAATCTGTTGAGTCTTCTTCTCTGTAGTCCACACTATTACTATTACACTAAACTTAATATATTTACATATACACTAAACTAAATATAACTAAACTAACTATAAACTATTTTAGTAAACTAAATTACTGCTAATCGAATGTCGAGCATTCTCGAAACACGTCTACCTGTCACGACGACGTACACAAGACTCGACAAGGCTAGACAAACGGAACTAGACAGACAAGACTAGACAGACAAGACTAGGCAGACAAGACTTAGAGAGTCAAGACTAGACAAACAAGAAAAGAGAGATGATTTTACAAACAATACTAGATAGACAAGACTTGACAGACAAAAGTAGTCAGACAATACGAGACATTTTTGCTCGTCTAATAAAACAAAATAGTGCGTGCAATAGAAAATAAAAAGGGTGTGCAACAAGAACTATCTAGTCAACACCCACAAAAACTTGTTAGGGATCATTACTGTAGTATTGAAGTCAACTATTTGTTTAGGTTTTCTGAAATTTAAACAGCTGTTAGTTAAACTTTAACTTATTCTGAGGGTTGAATACGTCCCCTACTATTTATCATTGGAGCCCAAATAATGTTGACGACTTTATATGTTTAGGTAATAAGGACCGCTCTTTAAATTCGCAAATATTTCTATTGAAACAAAATTCAAAGTAAAATTATATAATTTGTGCCGCCGTTTCCAAGTTGTACAGATCTTATATTACCCAAGACAATAAGAAGCAGATAGGAGAAGAGTGAAGTCATTTACGTAGACATTATCACATGTTAATCGTTCTAGCAAATCCCGGGTTTAATTAACTTGTACAATACAGACTCATACAAAGGATATGAGTGGCGTAGATTTTATCCCCCAGTACACCAATTACTATTCAACGTGCTCGAATTATGTGGCGGAAATAACAAAACTAGGTAATATATTTTTTAAGGTTTGACGAGGTTTACTGACGTATAATTTCATCGATACACATTGTCTAGTTTGTAAGGAAATATTTATTTTGAGGATTTTATTATTTTCCTGAAATATCAGAATCTAAGTTTATACGTAAAATATCTTAGCTTATACTTATAAAAGAGGATAAAATAATATTTGTTTTGCGTGAAATGCATTTATGAATAGATTTTTAATCCAATTTCATACTTTTTGTTTTTTACTGTTTTTTTAACACAAGGTGTTTTAATATATTACATTTCTTACAATCAATCTTGACAAATCTTTATTTAAGAGTATGCAAATTACATATTCTGTCTGAACTTAAAAATTAATATTATTTAATAAATATCTAATATACGTACGCTGCTAACTGAATGAATCTCTGGAACTATATAACAAGATATAATTGTCCGTTAGACAAATATTATAGCAGGATAGATTAGCGATATCCTAATATACCCATAATTAAAGCACATTTATCAACATTGTAATAATACTAGTTTAAACGATTTTTAACTATTTATATAAATAAAACCACATGTAATATTATATATCAAATTATATGATATAAACAGATCTTTTGTTTCTCTACAATTTTAATTATTTTTACAAACACAAATCTTTTTAAAAAAATTATCGGCAACACAATTTTTCTCACGATCATATCCCAGTCTAATAATATTTTTAATTATAAAAGCTTCACTAACGTATGATTCGAAATGAGCTGATCCTTCTAGTGCATAGAACCTCACAATATACAACAAATTTTCGTTCTTATATATAACCCTTGCGCTTTCGATATAGTTCAGGGTTAATTTTTTACACGGTGTATGTCGAAGCTCGTTATTAATATATTGGAGTGTTTTCATAACTGATTTTAAAACAATTTCGTTGTCTATTCTTAGCAAAGTAGGCAAACAAGGTTTATATTCTGCAGAAATGCCGTTGTGAGTAAAATGTCCATTTTCGGGAATTTTTTGGAATAAATCAAAATAATTAGAAAAATTCTTAGATAGAGTATTTAAATTTAACAAAGATTTCATGGTATTTTGTATATTTAAATGTGAAATTAAAGAGTTAGAATTTATTATGAGATTGTTGTAAGCCTTTTCATAAACTTCTTTAAACCAAGGCGGCAACAAAATGTACAAAAATGGATTCAAACTTTCCATGAAAGCTCTTTCATAATTTAGAAACAACGGTCCAAAATTTCTACCTTGATCGCTCATGAAAAAAACTACAGTTTCATTTAAATACCCTGCTCTATAAAGATAAAACAAATAAGTTGCATATTCTACGTCCATCGACATCAGCTTGTCTTCTCCGCTTTGTGCTGCATTTGTGTAAAGCCAGGTGAAAGTTTTAACATCAGATTTTCTACCTCTTTCAAAAATTTGTTTACTGTATTCCAAAAGAACAGAATGGGTCTTTTTATTCCGAACACAAAATGGGTGAGGTCCGTCTGACCAATTTGATCCAAAAAGAGATTCAATTTGATTACCGTGTGTCCAATTATAATCCACATAACCTACAAAAATAATCGATCAACAAAAGCTACAGCAGTAAGAAAAAATCTTGCCTTTTGGAAAAATATTACTTAGAGATATAGCATCTTCAATATAAGCTGTCACATAACCTTTTTCTTTAAATAAATCCCAAATATAGTTTCGCTTGCAGTTTGGATAATTATACTGGCAACTACTGGACAAGGCAATTAAGTTTTCTTCCTTTTGTAGCGCAACAACATTCATATTTTTCAATTCAATGGCATGCACTTTCTTCAAAACTCTCATTGTCATCTTCATATTTCGGTGGAAAGCCAACCTCCCAACACTTCCAATCAGAACAACCAACACATTTAAATGCGCACCTGGTGCGTTTAACTTGCTTTCAGCTTTTGGAACTAAAGGTAAATAATCCTTATAAACTATTTTCTTACGATGCATGCATTTAACGTGAACGAAAAAATCGTTCTTAATGTCGACGCGTCCAATCAAAGAATGCCAAACATAATCCGTTTTGTAGTAGCAATTTAATTGGGAGTAGTTTATGAAGACTTGGGGAACTTGATAGATTGTCGATAGTTCAGTTGCTATTAGATCCGGCCCTATTTGTGGGCATCTATAATAGTTTTTCCTCATATAAGGCCTAACATCCGCGTCCATAGGCTTATAATTAGGAGTGACACAGACCTTAGCTCCACGACTTATTAGATCATTTCTTATACGTCTATCATTGTCATATATGTTATTCAAAACAATTATGATGTATAGAAAGACTAAGAATATTAAATATAATATTATCTTCTTGTATTGTAGAGAAAATACCTAAAAAAAAAAATATTATTAAACAATAAAACCACTAACGATTTTCGAGTAGACACTAACTTTATATATTTTAAACACTGGGGAAGAGATAAGTGTAGTACAAATACTCCTCACTTGATGACTGAGTTTCGTTCCTTTGACTAGGTCGTTAAGCGAAATGGTCGATGAGTGAGTACCCTTCATATTTATTTTGAATTGGAAGGTACAAAACGAATTACACAACATAAAAATAAAATCTAATTACAAGCTGATTACAAAATCAACCAGAATTATTAAGCGAATTTGATACGTTTAGGCTTTATTTTATTCCTAATAATGAGTTTGTGAAGAGGTTGCTACAGAAACTCACTATTAAGAATAAAATAAATCCTAAATGTATGAAATTCGCTTAATAATTCTGGTTGTGAGGAGTACATAAGTTATTGTTAGTAATATAAATAACATGTTATGTAAGATTGTGAAATGTTTTGTTTTATACATAACTTAGGACAGAGGATCTACTTAAAAAGAAGCAAAAATACACTGCTCGAAACAATTAGCGGGTCACTAATTGTGCCACCATAAAATTCAAACGGGAAATTATTTAATTGTTTTAATTGACACATAGGCAATTATAAGCATCACATAGTTCCGGAGTACTCGTAATAATTAACAAGAACTACTAAAACTAAAGTAAAATAATGTATCCCAAATTTGATTCAAAGAACTAGAAAGACCTTGTTCAGATTATACGGACGAAAATGTTTTTCAACTGAAAGTTTGATTTAAGTTGTGAAAATGAGGCATCTTACCAAAGTGGAAGTTGTTCGTGCTACTAAAGATTAATAGAAAATGTCGAAAACCTTCGACAAGTTTCACGAAACTTCAACGTAAGCTTGTCTGTTATTTTAAGCCTGTAAGCCTGTCGTTTCTGGAACAATTACTTGGATGCAGGTCAATATACCAGGCATGGTGGGCAAGGTCGCAAATGAAAAACAACTAAAAATCAAGACCGATTTTTACTGATTTCCAGTCATCGCAATAGATTTTCTACGGCGAAAGACCTCTTAATTCCCCTCAGAACGACACCTGGGGTCACTGTATCAGACCACACAATTAGGAGTAGGTTGAAGGAATCCAATTTGTGGGCAAGACGACCCGTCCGAAAACCCTCTTTCACACGACGACACAGAATAGGAAGGATGAATTTTGCTCATGAACATGTCGCATGACAACTTCGATAATGGGAGTCTGTGCTCTTCACGGATGAATCAAGATTCCGTATTACTCTGAATAACTGACCAGGAAGTCGAAAGATTTGTAGGTGGTTCAGTTATGGTTTGGGGTGGGATTAGTATCGACAGTAGAACCGACATTGTTGTCGAAAATCTTGACGCTAATCTCTATGCTGACATTGTGGAGAACATGTTGTTTCTGCGGCATACGCAATAGGTCCAAATTTTTTGTTAATGCAGGATAACGCAAGGCCACATGCTTCGCAAATCACTTTAGACTTCCTACAAGACCTGGAAATTCAAACAATGGTGTGGCCTGCGTTAAGTCCTGATTTAAATCCTGTACAGCATGTTTGGGATATGCTCGACAGACGTGTTCGTGGTCTACGGTATCCTCCTCAAACCGCCCAGCAGCTATCGGCTCTTATTGAAGAATGGAACGCGCTATAGCGTTCCATTCTTCAATAAGACCTTCAAAGACTTTTGCGAAGCATGCCAAGGCGGTGTAATACCGTTATTCGTGCTATGGGTGCACATACTCGTTATTAAGTTACCACTTTATGTACAAAAGTTTACATTAATTAATTTAAATTCGTTTTGCACTTTGGTTTTGGTAGTTGTGAATTAATACAGGTATTTTAAAAGTATATGATGGACACTTCTATATGTACCAATTAGAAAAATTAAGTACAGCGTCTTTCAGATGTTTTTGTGACAAATTAGTGCCCCATTGTTTTGTGCAGAGTATTATTAATATTCAAATAACGATTTAAAAGTCTGTTTTCTACTGTTGAAGGTCATTTGTAAATGGATTACAAATTGATCAGATTGAATTTATACTAAGAGTTTAGGTGGGGAGGGGAGGTGTCTGTCGGTATTTGGGGCTTATCTGGAGGCGATTGCGTTAGATTAAAATTTTTTGAAAAGATTAGGTCGGTTTGCTCGTTAAGGAGATTCTATATAATGAGTCCAGGAGATTAAGCTTCTGGCCTTTGTTTCAATAATGCAAGATTTATAAATTGTTTATTTAGCTGAATTTATGATTACATTCTAGACAATGGTTAGAAAATGAACTTTTGTTCTTTTTTAAGGCAAAGGGCACGAAAATGTTCTAAAAACGAGTTGAAATACTTCGTCCTGTTTGACATACCTACGTATACGCTATTGCATTCCGAGCAATGAATCTCATATACGCCGGATTATTTGATGTCGATTTTGCCGTTCGCATTAAATAATGCGTGAGATAATTTTGACTCAAAAGATTTGCTGACTTATAGCAACTCTAATGTAATCTCGTGTCTGTATAAGTTTGTTAGTTTATCTCTGGCCTCTCTAGTTTAGTTTTATAATCTGTTTTGTATAAACTTCGTACGTATGTTCGTCAGCACGTTATTTTGAAAAAATTACTAAATAAATATGATGGAACGTACGAATGTAGTAAATAATGTGCTGTGTGAAGATAAAAAATAATGTTCCAATTATTTGTTTGATTTACTACAATATATTTTCGCGGTTTGTTGCTCTTTATGGAGCTGTTAGAAATGTCAGGATGTAAAAATGTTTCGCACATTTATAATCTCTGCTCGGCATTGAATAAAAGGGTAAATATGTATTAAATGAATATAAGTGAAATAAATGTTACTAAAGAAATTTCCTTTTTTCTGTTATACAAGTACATTAATTTTAGTTAAAATGAAATGCTTACCATTATACGATTCAAATTCATTTTTATTTTCTTAATTAAGCTGCAAGGGATTTTATCAGCTCTTGCAAGTTATTTTTGACAAGCGTGACAGTTAATTAAAAGTTGGTTCAACGAAATCTAGATTAATATAATTAGAATAAAATAAATGTTAAATCTTTACTATTTACAATAAATAATCTGAATAAACAATGAATATAAATCGATTATTGTGACATCTTAGACAATAAATAGTTATTTATTTATTATTTAAGCGGATAAAATACCTTAATTTTATGCGCGAGTGAAATACAAACATTTTTTAATTTGCTTTATATCCATTCACTTTTCTCTGAATTAAATTCAGAGAAAAGTTATTTTCCGGATTTTTTTACGGGAAGTGTGTGTAAAATGTTTCTTAAAAATAAAAATGTTTATGATTCACAAGTCAAAATTTTGCTTGGTATTGTTTGAATTACATATTTTTATGCGATTATGTTATGAAGTGGTGCTAGGACGCACTTTATGTGATATTTTTAAATCGGAATACACATTTTATTTGTAGTTCCAATAAAATTGCTTTGATGATCCCTACACAAAGAACATGACTTGAGAATTGAATAGTCATATTTAATCCCTTGGATACGGATCATTAAAATCATTAATTTCAAATCAATGTTCTGTAGCAGTGTTCTTCACTCTTTGTTTTACGGAACCCTAGTTCCGCGAAATATTTTAGAGGTTCCGGAGAAAAAAAAAATTTCGTCTAATCCCAACCTTTTTTAATCGCGACCCTTTTTAGTTTTTTAAAAATGTTCGCAACAAACCCCCGACCGCATCAGGAGTTGATTATCATCGATAACAATTTTATGGTTTTCTTTTAAATAATGAACTGTCTTCAAAATGCCTTCCCAATTTATATTATATTTTAATAATATCCATCGAAAAATGTGTAGCTCTTCGAAACAATCAGTCCATTTTTTTACATATTCAAAGGAATTTTTATAAAAACATTTAATTTCTTTAATAAATTTCGCCTCGCTTCCAGAGATTGACTCTTCGATTGTATCGAGTTTCTGCGTCAACTTTAAGGGAACAAATCCAGTATTATATCTAGCGACCATTTGCTCCAACACATTATTTAAGACAGTTTTCACCTCGGAAGATCTGACACTTTAGAGCTTTTATTTCTTTAATAGTGATATGAACTACAACAGGTTGATTATGAATAAAATGCAGAATACTTGAGATAACTCGTTTTCGAAAAATTCTTGTAATATTTTAGGACCCTGGTATAAACTAAAGTACGAGCGTAAAGGCTCAAACATTTTGATTATACGTTCCACAGCAGGTGTTAACAAAAGCCATCTCATTGTGGAATATACCAACATATTTTTTTATTATATTTCTGCTTCCTCACAAAAATTTTTAAAATTGGTGGCCCTCACTCTTGCATTAATCTTTTATGCACATTATTTTCATTAATATTAAATTTTATCTGCGGATAGTGCGATTATTTTTTCTTTAAAATTATGGTAAGTTACTAATTTAAGTGCTCTGAGAGGAGTGCTGAAGTTTCTTCTGGTACAGAATCTAAATTAACATTTACTTTTGTATTTTCCAGATATTGTTTCAAAAATTCGAATGCGTAATTTTGGAGTACACATACATCACCTACTATTGCTTCGCATTTTGTTCACCCACAATTATTTTTTTTTTGCAAAGAGCACACTATATTTGACCTACAATCCATATTACGAAACTATGGTTATGGCATATTGTATGATATGCAAATGTTCCCTCAGATATTGCTATTTTTTTTCATCTAATGAACAATTTATATTTTTCAAGTAGTCACTTGATGATGAAGCTACTGCATTAATATTAGTGCTATGTTTATCACTCTTGCAATGTTTTGTTTTTGCCTCTATTAGCAATACTGAATTCCGAGCAACAAATAGTGCGTTATACGACAGTGTCATCATTTTTGCTATCATCTCTCGCTATCAATAAAGCCATCAACAAAAGAAAAACAATTGATCATTGTATAGAAAATTGATTGAACAACTGATCATTGGAAATAAAAGAAATATTATAATGAGCTTACTCTCTGTCCGACTTATTGATTTTCACTATTAATAAAATTACTTGAGAACAGAATCTGTTTGGATTTTATGCATTTTCAAAGCGAATGCCGTGCCCATCTGTTTGTCCTGTTTATACGACATTGTATCTATTCCGCTCCAACCCAATAATTCCACCATCCGTCCGACTTTGTCAAACTAACGAGCTACTTGGCGAAAGTTATAACAGTGATTCGGCATTCGCTTTGCAAATGCATAAAATCACAGTTATAATTATTTAGTTTTACAATATTATGCGAAGTAGTACAAGTAGTACATCTTATGGATTATAATAGTACATATTATAAGAAAGGCAGTACAAATGCAGTACCTAAAAATTGGACAGTACAGAATCAAATCTCAAAAATATCTCAAAGAAGTACTGTACTGACGAAAGCAGTACGTCTGGTCACCTTAAGAAAAGTTGAAAATCCTCTCTTGCAGAGGTAAGTAGAAGTAAGAAAATGGCACTTACATTTCAAATGAAAGCATTGAAACTTTAGGATATGAATGACTCATAGCACACCAAAATTGAGGTAATGATTTTTCCGCAAATGTCATTTCGTATCTCCAAAAATTCATCCTAAACTTCATTGGGATTGTCGATAACATCTAAAGACACACGAAATGGGTTCCGAACTAATGTACCTTCTTCTTCAGAGAATACCCTTGAATTTCAGATTTAAGAGCTTCAAGATGCTTCTTAATGTTGATGCTGATTAATTTCCTCTCTTAGATTTTCTACAATTCCCGCTTCCTATTCTTCAGTCTTGGTGCAAGATGTTCTAACATGGCAAAGTTTCCAAGATATACTTTACTGCTCCAGTTTTGCAACTTTAATACGAACGCATGGATATTATATCTGAATTGAATAATGTGCGTTTCTTTACACTGCAGTTTCAAATTTATCTTGTTTAGCGGATCTAATATATCACATATATAAGCGACTCTTTGAATTCAGGTCTCATTAAAGTGTGCCAAGTCATGTTTTCCTTTTAGTTCTAATAACTGATTTATTTCGTTTTCCAATTCAAATACTCGGCCAACAACATTTTTTTTTATAACCGACAGCAGTGTAGAAAAGAAGAACTTCGTCAGAATTCACGTTTTTGCATAGTTCTTTGAATAGACGAGTGTTACATTTTATGTAATTGAGCACTACATACATGAGAGAGCACTCACTACATTTTATGTAATTGACAATTGTCACCAAGGGGTTGAGTACTTCTGGCAAAGGCTTAGGCAGAGTCTTGGTATCAAAGGCAAATCGGTGGAACTATTCAGTGGAATCCGTTTGCTTGAGGTGCAATCAGTACAAACTTCACCCAAGTTTTTCCATTGTAAGCCGTTGCTTTCAAAGAATGAACATATCATCTCCATAACGTCTTCACTTTTGATGTTTTCCAAGTGAATATATCTTACGAAAAGTAACTGGAAACATGAACTAACATCGGTTGATCCGTCAAGTTAAAAGGAAAAGACAAGATTGCAGATAAAATTTGTTCACATTTAAGGACATGTCTGAAATGCGTCTCTAAATTGTGTTGTTGGGCAAGGATATATTAGGCATTTTAAACTCACTTGCTTCTCCAAAAACTAGCTTAACCAATTGTAATAAATATGGTTTGATTAGGTTTTCTGCAAATTTTATTGAGCTTTTTATTTTTTGCAACTTGCAGAGCAATTTCATATGATGAGTTAACTACAGCTTGGCCTTGTTGTTGATAGGTCCCAGTAAAATCCAACTTCTGTTTTTTCAAGGTTGTCTCATGTTGTTTAAAAAAGTCAAATATATTGTAATATGTTTAAAATGCGTTGATATCTGGAAAATAGAAAACATGTAAAAATTGGAATATAATTATTTTATATTTTTTACCTGCCAAAACGGTAAATAATAGAAGAGTCTATGTTTCTTGGCGTGCCTATCGAAGACGGTTTTTTGCTGAATTGTAACGGGCTATCAAGTATAGTAGAATAGTATAGTATATAGTATGTAAAGTATATATAGTATAGTATTGCAGCGGATGAAACAAGACACTAGTCTAACAAGTTTACCAAGCGAGACAATTTTCAAGACCAGTTTACCAAGCGAGAATAATAACTTTTCCGATTATTCTCGAGAGGCAATAGACTATCGCGATCGCTTCGAACTATGCCTTCTGCCACTGTCGAATTTCAGATAGCATAAGGAGAGGTGCGGGCGCCGGCTGTCCACTGATTACGTAGTATTTATCGTGTATTGCCAAGCACAAATAAATTATTAACATTTTCATTACCTCCCAAAAGCCAAGGCGACCGCCCAAAATGATAAGGTGACCCACCGGTTGGGAACCGTTTGTATAATATGAGGGAAGGGAAGGGAAGTAATAAATATAAAACATAGTTTTAGAATGCCGACTAATAACTAAAAGTGCATCATTTATTTTCCTATACGTATTTTGTTCCTGTTACACTCTATGTATTTATTTATATGCCTTACTTTTTCGTGGCTTATGCAATAATAACTATTATAATTGAAGAAGTATTGCCTGGGAGTTGTGCCTGCGCGACCACTACCGTAATATATACAAATACATTAAAAAGAAGGTTTGGAAATTCAAGTTTGGGCATCAGCCAATGATGAATTTCCAAACCTGCTCATCTTGTTTCATTGTAATAGTTACACTCTTACACACAATATTCACACAATTCGCTAAACGATTTGACGGTTATTGTTTATCTTAGCGACGCATTTACGACAGAAAAATTCGTAAATTTCGAAATTTTTGACAGGAGGACCATCATGGGGAATATGCATGAAATTTAAATTTGGTTCAAATATTTTTTTTCCAAATCTTTATTGACCGTACATTTAAACTGAACCATTATTTTTACAAATAATATCTTTTTAAATAACGTGGGTCCCAAAAGTCTTGGAATCCACTTTTGCCATCAATTTGAAGACTACTTTCAAGTATTATGGTTAACATTTTTTCACAGATGAAGCCTGGTTTCACCTAAACGGATACATTAATTCCCAAAACATGCGCATGTGGAGAGTTGACAACCCACATTTTTTAAGAGACCCCACTGCATTCAATCAAAGTTGGTGTGTGGCTAGCAATGTCAAGACGCAGAATTATCGGTCAAATATTTTTCGATGGTAATTTAAACGCTGCCACATATAGAGCCACTATTTTGCAACAATTTATTAACAAACTTCATGATGATGAACTCCAAAATGTCTTCTTCCAACAAGATTCTGCTAGACCGCACATTGCCTGTGAAACATTAAATTATCTTCATGAATTCTTCGACGACAGGCTAATAAGCAAAGACCGATTTCCACCACGATCTTCTGATCTAACTTATCTGGCCTTTTTTCTTTTTCCATATTAAAAAATTCAGTATTCAGCAGTCTAGTGCATAGAGTAGAAGATCTGTGAAGCAATGTAATAAGAAAATGTTAAGAGATAGACGTCACAGTATTACAAAATGTGTTCGATAACATAAAACGGCGAATTAATTTGTGTATTCGTGAAAATGGACAACACAACCACCATCTGTTGTAATGTTTATTCTTCTTTGTTAATTTTATAATTCACAACACTATAAAATAAATCAGTGTTAAATTTATGAGAAAGCGTTTTATTTATAACTAATGAAATTGTTGAACTTAATACTAAAAACAATGCGACATAATCTCAAGACCACTCCAAACTAAAAACAATGCGACATAACCTCAAGACCACTCCAAATAATTCATGGTTATGAATTTACATTATCAACAACTGACAGCTACTTAAAAATGACATTTGATAATTTGTTTAAATTTATGTGTGTGAATTAGGAAATGACTTGCCTCTTAAAATTCATGTCAGGAGTGGATTCCAAGAGTTTTGGGACTCACGTTATGGACACGTCCATGGTTTGTAAATTCAAGTTTAGGCATCAGCCTAGGCATCATGATGAATTTCCAAACCTGCTCATCTTCTTTCATTGTAATAGTTACACTCCTATACACAATATGCACACAATTCGCTAAGCGATTTGACGGTTATTGTTTAACTTAGCAACGCGGTTACTACAGAAAAATTCGTCAATTTCGAAATTTTTGACAGTAGGACCATCATTAATAGGGAATATGCATGAAATTTAAATTTGGTTCAAATATTTTTTTTCCGAGCCTTCATTGACCGGACATTTAACCCGAACCATTATTTTTGCAATTAATATCTTTTTAAATACTTAAAATTATTACAAAAAGTAAGTGTTACTAAAATTATTACTAACAAAAGTGCCAATTAAGCGAGTGAAATTCAAATTTGTAAAACGCAACTTCTTCTTCTTCTTGTGTCTATCCGTTGTTGTTGGTGACCGGATGTTGGTGACCATAATAGATATGTCAGTTTTTGAATATTCTGAATAGTTCTTCACTCGTGTGTGAAGTCCATATTCTTAAGTTTTCGAGCCTAGATGTTCTTCATCCTCGTCCTCTTTTACCAGGAATTCCTTGAAGGATTTGAAGGATTTCCTTGAAGAATGTTCTACAGCAGTTTATACCTGTAGCCAATGCTGTTACATGACCTAAATATTGTATTTTCCTGCATTTTACTGTTTTCAGGACTTCTTTTCCTTTCTTCATTTTATGGAGAATGTTATTGTTTGTAATTTTATGTGTCCATGGCACTCTAAGCATTCTCCTGTAGAGGAACATCTCAAATGCTTCAAGTCGTTTACCCATCGTCTCGGTCAAAGTCCAGGTCTCAGCTCCATAAAAAAGAATGGAAGATATATAGCAACGTAGAAATCTTAACTTTGTTTCCATCGAGAACTAATGGCTCTTAAACACAATAGCTAATTTACAAAATACAGCTCTGGCTTTCTCGATACGGAATCTAATTTCTTGTTAATTATCCCATTGTTCATAAATGTTGGTTCTCAGATATATGTTTTTGCTTACTTTCTCAATAGAGGTACCATTAATATTAAGAACGTAGTTTGGTAGGTCTATGTCTTTCTTGCTGATGACCATGAACTTTGTTTTATTCATGTTTATATCTAAGCCATAACACTCACTACTTTCAGAGATTCGACAGAAGACATGGTTTTGAAGACCATCCAAGCTGTCAGAATATATTAATTACAGTATCATCAGCGTAACGGATATTGTTCAGCTTTTCTCCATTCACGGGTATTCCTTCTTCCACATTTTCGAGGGCTTCTTTGAAGATATACTCTGAATAAAGATTAAATATCAATGGCGACAAAATGCAGGCCTGTCTCACTCCTCGGCATATGTCTACTTGGTCAGATTCCTCATTTTCTACTGTCACGGCTGCATATTGATTCCGATATAGATTAATTATGAGCTGGAGATTTTTGTCGTTTATGCCACTGTTTTTTAGCACCCCGGCCATCTTGTAATGTTGCACTCTATCTATCTATCTAATCTAATCTAATGTCTCTATCTATATAATGTTGCACTCTATAAAAGTGTTTTGATAGTTAACAAAACAGGCATAAACATCACAATTTATGTCTCTATACCTCTGGAATAAGATATGCATGTAGAAAAAGCTTCTCGAGTACCAAAAGCATTTCTGAAGTCAAATTGTGTAGCTGACATTTGTTCTTCACAAATTTTGTAGATTCTTTTGTGCATGATTTTCAAAAATATTTTCAGTAGATGGATGGCTCATCAAACTTATGGTTCTGAAATCACTGCATTTTTAGCTCCACGTTTCTTCGGCAAGATTATAAAGCCTGATTGAAGTCATTTTTGCGGAATGTTATTACCCCGAATTATAAATTTTTTTGAAGAGTTGCCTCAACCACTAAATTTGTTTTTCATCAAACAACTTAAGGTATTCAGAATGTATCCCATCTGGTCCTGCTGCTTTGCCATCTTTCATTGACTGTACTGCTGATCTTACTTCTTCTGCTATAATACCTGGTCCTGTTTTTCCATTAACTTCAGGTGGATCTGGTCTATCTTCGTGAAAAAGATCTTCTATATAGTTCTTTCAAGCAAGTATTCTTTCATTTTTGTAGAAGATTAGCTTACCATCACTACCAACAAATGTAGACGAAGGTCTTCTACGGAAGTTCCCAGTCAATTCTTTTACTTTCTTATGAACATTGAAGCTGTCATATTTACTTTGTTTCAATCTCTGAGAATCCTTGTTTCAGGTTTTCTTCTTTTGCTTTTCTGATTTTTTGCTTGATAATTTTGTTTAGTCTTCTGTATTCGTCTGGGTTTGCTTTGCAACTATTTCTTTAATCCATTATTTGTAATATTTCGTCAGTTATCCATGACTTTCTTTTCCTTGTTTCACTCTGTAACATTTCCTCTTTGATGCCTTCGATTCTGTCATATAAATTATTCATCATTTCTCCTATATTATCCATAGATGGTGTTCTGATATTTTCGTTCAGTTGATCTTTCACTTCACTTCTTACTGATGGTTCTTTCAATTTACTTATATCGTATTTTAATGTCATTTTTTTCTTCATTCTTTTCAATTTTACTCTGAACACTCCAACTAAAGGAATGTGATCTGATTGTAGGTCAGCTACAGGGTACATTTTGACAGGTGAAACTGTTCCAAGGTGTAGGAATAGGTTATTCGTTTACTAAAATATAGTCAATGTGATTTCGGATTATGTTGTCGGGTCCATCTTTTGATGATTTCCAGGTATACAATCTTCTTGGAGGGAGGTCAAAAAATGTGTTCAACAGCAAAAGTGCTTAGTCTATTACCAAGTTCATTTCTTTCACCATAGGGACCTATCAAGTCTATAGGGACCTATATGGTTACCCAGACGACCTTTCCCTACTTTAGAATTAAAATCTCCCATTATTATCAAAATGTCTGGTTTTGGTAATTTATTTTTAACGTCTGAAATTTGAGAATAAAATTCTTCTACTTTTTCATCACTGTATTGAGTAGTCGGTGCATATATTTGAACAATATTTATTTGTGCTGGTTTAGCATTTATTTGAAGCAACATTATCCTCTCTGATAGTGGCACGAAATTAGTTTCATATTTCACCACTGATTTATCGACTATCACACCTACTCTATGTCGAAATTCTCCGTCAGATGTTCCCGCATTATTCATAGCATTTTGTATTTTCTCCGGTTTATATATGCTCCGGTCTCACAGACATAACAGTGGTTATAATAGTGGTTACGGGTTAAGTATTTAAATCTGCGTATTTAAATCTCGCGTATTTAAATCCTCAACCGCTAACGGGTGAGTACTCGAGTATTGAACAATACGCTGATTATTCCTCAAAGAGAGTGACACTCGATTCCAAACACAAGCCGCAGGTTCGATTCCAGTAAAATTTTTTTTCCAAAATAACAACGGACCGGTGAATAACCCAACAAAGATGAGAGTTGTATGCATGTAGACCTACAGCATCTAAACATCCTTGCCTGTTAGAAAACACAGACAACTAACAAGAACATTCTTCTCTAAAAAGAATTATTTTAGTCTTTATATCTACCCCGTTTTATTTATTTAAAATATACCGATCAAGACATGGCAGGAAGAACCAGACGAATACCCAACGAGGATAAAGATTTAAAAAAATGCACAACAGAAGTCATAACTTCCATTCTATCAGATGATAGATTCATCGACAACATCTTCCAAATGCTTGCTTTAAAATTTAAAGAGAGATTTGAACAGCAGGAAGAACAGATTAGAAACTTAGAAAAAAAACTATCTTACGCAGAAAGCAGACTGGAAGACTTTGAACAAAAATCACGGGAGAAGAACATAAGAATATATGGACTAAAAGAAGATAAATCCGAATCCGCACCTGAGCTTGAGGATAAACTAATGAAACTCTGTAACGAAAAGTTAAATACATCAACTACTGCTGCGTCCATAGCAGTGTGTAAAAGAATTGGGAAATCCTTGGACAAGAACAAACCTAGGCCCATATTCGTACAGTTTAACTCTATTCGAGACAAAAATGAAGTTATGAGGTCCAGGAAAAATCTGAAGGGATCAAAAATAGTTATCAGGGAGGACCTCACAAAAGCCCGTGCAGATCTTCTGAAGCAGGCCCGGACAATATATGGATATAGAGATGTATGGTCGCGAGATGAAAGAATATACAGAATAACTGCCAATGGTGTCCGGCCTGTATACCCCAAGGATGTGGAGAGCGGGTCCCAAATAGACAGAGAAACTGTTGATGAAGAACTGGATGAATACTAAAAGCAGCAAATATGAAGAAAGGGAAGAATAAAGTAAATAAATTAACAAATAATAGTAAAAAATATTTAATATTTTAGGAAAACATTACAGGCACTGGATGTCAGGCTATGTAGTTCTAGTAATGTTTAATTACTTAAATTTAACGTAAGCGTTACTAACCATAAAATTTATTGTGATTTTTTTTTTTTACTTAGCTTTCTTGTTATTTTTATTTTTGGTTACTCATTCTTTCGTTCAATATAATACTCTTTCTATTATTATTATACGCCATTGCAAACTTATAAATTCTTGTACCATTACATCACCAAACATCTGTATATACTTAGTAAACAAAAGGCCGAATTATATTCACTAACTGTAAGCATATAAAAATCTATACTTCTCTAAATTTATAGCTCTTGAGTTTCGAACCTCAGGGGATTGGTTGACTTTCTTCTTAAAATTTGATTCATTATATTCCTTTTGGCGAAGTATGATGCTCAGGGTTTTTTTGTTTTTTCTGCCTTTATTCATGATACGATGTTCGCTTTTTTAGCGAACATCGTATCATGAATAAAGGCAGAAAAAAACAGCGACTAAACATTGCTCATCTGAACGTTCGCTCCCTGCTGTCAAATCTAAGCGCATTTAAATGTCTGCTGGACGAAGCTGGTTATGATGTGGTCTGTCTCTCAGAGACGTGGCTATCCCCCGCCATCACCGAGCACATGCTTCATTTTCCTAAATACACTCTGCACCGCAGGGATAGAGATGATGTCCGCAGAGGTGGAGGAGTGGCAATCCTAATCTCTAGTTCCTTAGGTAACAGTAAGGTGATAGCTAGTGTGGGAGGAGACTGTGAAATGATTTGGGTACAGACTGGCAAAGGAAAAAATATGTTCATTACTGGCTCGATTTACAGACCGCCAGGAGGCAACATAATCGCAGCTATTGATACACTATAAACAGCACTTATTGACATGAAACTACTTACAAATAGAATCGTCTGCTTGGGAGACTTCAATGTTGATATAATGAAGAAAACGAACATGTCTCTAAACTTTAAAAACATGACAGACGCATGTGGTTACAGCAAATTGTTAAAAACCGAACGAGAATTGGAACAAACGGTTGCTCACAGTTAGATGTGATTCTAGTAAGTGACATAAGCCACGTAAGAAAAACTTATACAAAAGATGTAGAAATTGCTGATCACCTATTAATAGGATGCCAGCTGAGATATGACAATATACACAAGACTACTTTAAGAATACAAAGGAGAATTTTGAATCAAATCGACATGACGCAATTCACTAACGACTTAGTAGCTTCTAGACTTGACGACATTTACCTTGTTAATGACATTGACAAGAAACTGGAAATTCTCACTGATACCTATTTTGATACCTATGCGCCTATAAAGAACTTGACAATAAGCAAAAGCAGGAAACCATGGGTCACACCCAATATAAAACTAGTAACAAAACTAAAGAAAAAGGCACTGAACAAATACTTAAAAACCCGAACAGACTCAGCCCCACTGTATTATAAAACTTAAAAAAAAAATAAGTAAAACTCTGAATAGGATGATTGCGACAGTTACTACGTGGTAATCCATACTTACATTGAATTGAAAAATTCACTTTGTTTTTTACCACACTTATATTATGTAAAAATGTTATATAACTTATTATTCACAGTTATATAAATTTCTACACATATCACGACTCGAGTTTCGACTTTTGACGGTAATTTTCAAGTAAAACTCGAGTCGTGATATGTGTAGAAATTTATATAACTGTGAATAATAAGTTATATAACATTTTTACATAATATAAGTGTGGTAAAAAACAAAGTGAATTTTTCAATTCAATGTAAGTAAAACTCCAGTTAAAAACGAAAAAACAGGATATCTACTTACTTTGATAAAAAATGGAAACCAGAAGGAGTTATGGAAAGGGCTTACATTCCTTCACAGCACCTACACTAAACCCAGAAATCAAATTAACCTGGGGCTAAGCCCAAACGAGATCAATGGACACTTCATGACGTTTAGCAGTCGACTAACTAATAAAATTGATGATAATAGTCAACTTAGCTACCAATACTCGTACATACAATACTTTAGCGAACTATTTTCTTTTAAAGCAGCTGCAAATGAGGATGTATGTGAAGCTATTTTTAGTATAAAGTCCAGAGCGCAGGGTTGTGACGCATTAGATATATATATATATATATATATATATATATATATATATATATATATATATATGATAAAGTTATGTCTACCGCACATTCTGCCTCACATCCGGCATATTATCAACTACTGTCTTACAGAAGGTATTTACAAACGCTTGGAAAACCGCTTTAATTATACCAACAGCCAAAACGTCCAAAAGATCTGTCGCACCTTCGACCAATATCCATTCTACCAGATTTGTCGAAGATTTTAGAAAAAATCGTTGACTCACAGCTCAGAGCATTTCTGAATTATAATAATGTTCTCCCCTCCACGCAGTCATGTTTTAGAAGAAATCATAGCTGTGTCACAACCTTACTGGATATTACGGATGAAATAACTAGAGCCCTTGATAATAGTAAAGCTACAGCACTTATACTAGTAGACTATAGCAAGGCCTTTGATACTATAAATCACAAGATGCTACTATCTATACTGCACTATGTAGGGCTCTCTAAGCAGTCCATTCTGTTCTTCAGGAATTATCTAACCAATAGAAAACAGATAGTGGAAGTTGGCGATAGTCTGTCGGAACCTGGCATTACTCTTAGTGGTGTCCCCCAGGGATCGGTTCTCTCTCCTCTGTTATTTTGCCTTTACACCATTAGCCTCGGTAAATATGTCAAACGATGCAAATTCCACCAATACGCAGATGATACCCAGCTACTATATACCTTCTCGCCCACTAATTCTCTTCAAGCAGGAAAAGACATTACGGACGACTTGAGCTCAATTATTGAATTTTCTAAACACCACTCACTAAGCATCAATCCATCAAAAACTCAAATTACAATCTTCGCCGGCAAACAGAGTCAACAAATTAAAGATAGCATGGAAATATACGTAGCAGAAAAAAAGTTAGCAATAAAAAAGGAGGTTAGTAATCTCGGTGTTATTTTAGATGAGGATCAAAAATTCTCATCTCATGTATCGAAAACGGTCAACACAGCCTACCTCCGGTTAAAACTACTGTACTCTGCGAGAAGTTTCCTTACGAAACACCTTAGAAAGAGGCTAGTGGAAGGTTATATCCTTTCACTTTTCACTTATGCAGATACAGTATATGGTAGTTATATCGGGTTCGAAAATAAACAGCGGATACAAAGGGTTCAAAATAAGTGCATACGATTTGTTCATGGCCTGAAATCCAGAAGTAGAATACCAGCTATAATAAAAACATTGTGGAAAACGATGGAACAGGTCAGAAACTACCATGCCTTATGTTGCTTCAAGAGTATTATAATAAACAAACAGCCAGCATACCTGTATAATAAAATAACATACAGAACAGACGTACATAATCTCAATGTCCGCAGCAAAGGCTTACTAACACCTCCAATTCACAAAAAACAGCTCTTTAAATCCTGTTTCACATATCAAATAACAAAAAAAATCAACGGACTAAACGACACTCTTCGGCTAGCGGACATTAGACCAAAAGGATGCTAAAGAAAGTAAACCACGTGCTAATTAACTCTATGAACGATGTAAACCTTTCTCTTGATTTGTAAGAAACTCAAAGCTGGAATATATGCAAATTTGTTTACTAAGTATCTCTCACCAAAAGCAAAATATAGTAAAATGTTGTATGAATGGAACACAATCAAAAAACGTCTTTTTTCAGTAAATCGGGGCTCGTGGAAGACTAGGACAATATAACCTTCTAATGACTAAACGAGCCCTTTTATTCATTGTTGTTTAAACATATGTATGTACGTACACCTTATGTCTACTATAATATATTTATAATGAACAATAAATGCTAATAATAATACCTGAATTTTGTCCGGGAGCGAAATACATGCTTTTACTCAACTTTGTTAAATTCAAAGAAAAGTGCGATATTCCGTGATTTTTTTTTATGAGAAGCATGTGTTGTCTTGATAACGACAAAATTGTGTATGATTCATTCGTCCAAATATTGCAAAGTAATGTTTGAACTAGTTATTTTTATGCGTTGCCATGGAGTGATGCTAGGAGACGCACTTTATTTGATATTTTCAAACCTGTAGCGAGATAAAAATTTTATTTGATAGTTCAATTAAGGATTTCGGGATAATATTGTATATGAATAATATGTTTCATTAAGGATTTCGGGGCCAATATACTGAAAAAGTTATGAAACTTCTACAGATAGTTAAGGATGTTTAGTTGAACAGTTTTTTTGTGTTGAACAGTTTTTACAAGGCGTGTTGTGAGCACACTATATTGTCGGCATATAGTCAAAAAATTGTCATTAAAAGAGATGGCAAAATTTCCAAAAAAAAATTAGATCAGTAGCTTAATAAATTCGCGAAACTATTGCAAAGTTTCATCGTGATTCGCTACAGGGTTTGTGTGATAATGATTAAAGTTCGGTGAATTTCTGGCTAAAATTAAGTTATTGAACCGAATGTACCGTAAATGTGCGGCAACTACTCTGCAAAGCACGTTAGATTCAATGATCGTATATTCGATGACAAAAGTCGCGCTTTGAAATTATTAAAATTGGAAAATATATTTATTACAACCAAGATTACAGGAAAAATACACATGCAACACCTAAACATATTATTAGTTTACTCAGTTGATATTTTGCATGTTTGGTAAAATGTTTGGTAAATTTCATATTCTAGTTTCATATTTCATATTTTGTCTCCGAATGTCCCTCCGAACATCCTTAAACTACTGCTTTATTGAATCCTATCCAAGGAGTTAAGGTTGTACGCGCATTAAAGCAAAGTAAATATCAAGAGCTGATTTTTTAATGTTATTGATATATTTTTGAGTAAGAACTGACGTGTAGTTTTTGCATAAATAATTATAGAAATATAATTGAAATTGAATATTGAACATTCAAATTATCTCGTTTAAAGCACACATTTTTCATATAATTTAACCATAAATTCTGAAGATTAAAAACTAGAAAACTGATACATTATTCAATCCTCGTAGATTATGTAGAAATTATAAAAAAAAACATTCTACCCTCTAAGTTTTGAGATATTTCAAATTAAACTAATCGACAATTAAATAAATTATCTGTCAGTCATGTTTAAAAATAAATGACAGAAAACGAACGAGTGAAAAGTGGTGTGCATATTGAAATTTTGAATAGTTATTATTTGTTCAGTAGAATGTTCTGAATGTCATTTTGCTTATGAGAAAATGCATTTTAGACATCAGAGTGAAGAGGTGGATCACGAAAAAACGTATATTATTCTCGGTTTCAGCTTTCGAGACAATCGTAAACCACGTTAGAGAGCACCAGATTCATGCGCTCTTGCCTTTTTCATTCAATCCAATTTTAGGTTTCTATTGGGCTTAAAAGACGCGTAAAGGATTTTTCTACTGGAATGTGTGCAGTCAGATGCGAGATTACCACGATTATTTATTTTAGTTGAAATAGTCACGGACACAAAACATTTGTTCTGTTTATCTTTTATACTTTATTGTATCATGTTTTATATATTCCAATAGTCATAAACATTCCACGATAACAACAAGACACATTTTTCAAAAACAAAAAACATTGTCCAACACAAAATATATAAACATAGAGATTTTACAAATATTCAAAAATACATTAATCAAAACAATTTCATCTTTAGTTGAAATATACTAATCGTAATACCCTTTTTATACAATAATAGTATATTTTTTAAATTTACATAATACAAATATTGACTTTATTGACCAGTCTTTTGAATTGAATTGCACACATTTTTCGTGGATTTTCATTTTCTTTCTGTTATTATTACTGTTGTATTAAATTGTCTTTCAAATATTATTGTACTCCATCCTGAATGAAACTGAAGGCTCTGACTTGGGCCCTCTGTGATTACAATTATGAATGTGTCGGAGAAAGTGTTTATGACTTCTTCCATTCGAATTCAACAAAGCAGACTCGCACATTTCATCCTAAAAACAAGTAAAATCTTTCAAAATAATAGTTTGTATTAAACAATTTTGTAGGCTTTGGTAAATACATTGAAATATATAACAATTTTCTTCCTGTAAATTAATTTGAAAGAAAATTTAATAGTAAAACGTTTATTTAAATAAAATAAGATAAACGAAATTATCACAAATAGTATATAGATAAAAACCAATCGAAATTACATTCAAAATAAAAAAATAATGTGTTAAAATATCTGCCTTAAAAAAAACAAATTCATCTTTGTCCTGTAATATGAACCGAATAATTAGTGGGAAGGCGAGGGTACATTGCGCCCGGAAAATCAAAGTCAATCTTCAGATCGAACATTTCCTTTTTCGGCAAACCGTTTAGATTCTGCAGACTCCAGTCTATACTTTTTAAAACGCTCATCGGAGCTAAATTTAATGGACACGATAATTCGATCATAATCTCTAATCCCGCGAAAGGAATACGATCGTCTCTATTCACAACGTCTTCGTCGCTTTCATCTTCGTAGATGTTTTCCGACGCAAAATCGAATTTGTTCATATAGGCACCTAAAAATATTAATATTATTACATAATTAATCGTAAGACTCTACTAGATCGCAAGACTCTAGTAAATAGATGATGATATGCTAATATGATATACAGGGTTATTATAAAAGAAATAGACACCTTTGGTATTGTATAAAACAAAAGTTATTTATGATATTGACTTTCATTTTGCACTGTCAGATTGAGGAACTGTAGAAATTTCGATAGTACAGTTGGTATTACTGCGCAAGCATGCATAATAGCTAGGATGGCAGCAAACTCTACTGATAAAGCATATTCCGTGCTTGAATTTGCCAAAACGAACTCCATAACTGTTGACCAACGACATTTTCGAACACGTTTTGGAAAATCACCACCTACTAGACAGTCGATCTACGATCGGTACAACAAATTTGAAACGACAGGGTGTTTATGTAAAGGCAAAAGTCCGGGAAGATCTCGTGTGTCGGAAAAAACAGTGGAACGTGTTCGTGCTGTTTACCAACGAAGTGAGCACCTATGAGTTCCCAAAGTAAACTTTAAGCATCACTGTGTAAAATATTTTAAAGGAATTCATAATAACGTTATTAGTTTTGGATTAATAAAACGTTGAAAGTGTCTATTTCTTTTGTAATAACCCTGTATAATGGTAAACTAAAATTGACAGATTAGACATACAAAAGGTAGCTAAGGTGTATACAAGACTAGATGAACTAAACTATAAAAACGTAACTAGACAGACAGATAAGACTGTACAGATTGCATTAAACAGACAAAATTATACAGATAAGGCTAGACTGACCAGACTAGAAAGACTACAAGAAGTCTCAACGACTGTTGCAACAAACGATACTATTGTTCTTGTCCCTTTTTGTCTACTCAAGGAAGTAGTACTAGTTAAAAACAGGACAACTAATTGTAAGTGAACTTAACTACTTTACTTTTCTAATACCTTCGTTCATGGCACCATAATAGTAAAACATATTTCCAACTTCTCCATACCCTGTGTACACCGAATTGACGGGTTTTTTTAATCTTGTGATTGGATCAGGTCTAAGATTTAGTTCCCTGGAGTATTGCGAGTATTCCATGTGCATTTCAGTGTGACTAATTACAATACGTCTCAATCTCATGTACATTAGTCTCATCTGCTCATTCCATGGTTTAGCTTTTTCGTCGTTCGTTTCAAGAGCCACTAGCCAACTGTGCGAAAAATGATAGGACACCTAAAAGGTGCAATTGTCTGTTAAGTCAGTTTGTTTTTTCCTAAAAATTTTGAAACAATATTACAAAAAATTTCGGTATTTGGTGTCAAAATAGGTCGTGAATTGTTGGTAGTACCTTGTAAATTAGTGTGTCGTCTGCTATAGTTTGTTCTCGGATGTTTTTTTGCGCTTCGGTCGCGCAGTCTAATATGTCTAAGATTTTCGAGCCAGTCCAAAACACCGTCGTATTCATAGACAGTTCTGACACGCGGTCGAAGAAGAGGACGAAGGTTTTCGCCAGTTGGCTTATGTTCGTTGCTTCTCTTGGATGTGTCTAAAATCAGTAAACGTATTAGCATTTGGAAGAAAATTCTTTAATCGAAGCATATGAGGCAACTTACATAGTCGTTTAAAATACTTGGGTTGTAAATCCTAGTTGGTTCTTTAGTATATAAATGTAAAATCTCGTAATAACTATCCAGAATTTCCCCAGCATACATGCAGAGCGATGAATCTTTGTTATAAATATATCTCCATATAGTGGACTGTATAATAGTATACTGAAACATATTAGTATACAATTAAATATAATACTAAACAATAAGTGTCAATATAGATTTATTAAATGTATGTAAATTGGCTCACATGAAACAATAAATATTCAGTAGTATTTAATAATTTACACATGCATCTGATTTCCATATCGTCCTGTGAGTGTGAGATTGATCGGGCAATTAATCCCTTTAATTGAACTAATTTCTTCTCTATGTTCTTAAACGCGCTGTTCATTAAATCCTCGGCTAAAATTCGAAATCTCCTGTCAACGAACCTAATGGTTATTCCTTGAACAAAACCGCATTAACGTCTAAAAATTACATGAAATCTCTTAAAATGTACCTAATTCTTCGTAACTAATATACTTGAAGATCTTCTGAATGATCTCGTTAGGAAGCTGCGATAAAAGATTTTTCTTTCTGTAAATTCTTTTGTAGATGTAGGGAGAGGACGACTCGACACGGATTCGTTTAGGACGCAAGTTGTAACCATCGTCGTTGTCACTGTCATCTGGTTCTACATCTTCATGTTTATGTTTCATTATCCTTTCATGAAATGTTCCGCAGATTCGTGTTAGAAATGTTTGGCAAATTTTAGGCTGCTTGTATTGGATCTTACTTACTGTTACGGTGTCTTCAAATCTCGGTTGGTTTAAGATTTCAAATGTCTGTGAAACTTCTTCAACATATCACAGCTGTGAGAATGGCATAGAGTTTTGACAGAATATTAAATATTTTTTTGTTTGTTTTTCTTGTTTTCTTTTTCTAACTCGGTTCGTCGCGAGGTAACAAAATTAGTCTAAATCAGTCAAACTCAATTTTAAGACTATTTACGCTTAAAAGCAAACTCTAAGATTATTTCTAAAACTAAACCTATAAAAAACTACTACACAAATATTAATTAATAGACAAACTAACCTTGATTTTTCAATACAAAACTAGGCAAGCAAGACTAGACAGATACGACTAACGTTATAAATATGCAGTAAATTATGTAGATAGGACCATACAAGGAGTATACTCGATATTCGACAATAAATATACACGAGTAGACAGACAATATTAGACAGGCAAGTCTAGGTATACAAGACTATATGGGCAAGAATAGGCAGAACAAACATAGGCAGGCAAAGTAGATAAAGGAAACTAGACCTATAAAACTAGAAAGCTACAAACATTATTGAATAAAATTGATCAAACAAGACCTGACAACTAATAGTGAACAGAGAAGTTTAAATATATAAGTCTGAGACAGATAAAATTATAGACTAAACAGTCCACAGTCTTAAACAGATTAAACAGTCAACACTGTTGAACAGTCAACACAGTCAACTAGAATAAATCCCAGAGATAAGACTGGACAGACTAAATAGATATAAATAGACAATCAAGAGTAAACTAAAAATATTCTTTGAGTAAACTTGAGTAATCTTGAGACAGACAAATCTGTATGAGACTAAACATACAACACTTTATATACAAAATTTGATATAGGCAAGATTGGCATTAATTATATAGAGATTATATTGTCTATACATGATTGGTAAGTCTAAACAACAAAAAGGAAGGCCATCTAGACTAACCGAAGAGAAAAGTTTTTATATAATTAAAATTAGATATAGATTTTCACTGGCTAAAACTTTTAGAAATAATAAGCATTTAATGTATACTTAACATGTTTGTATATTGTAGTGGCCAGAAGCTAAATACCATTTGTAAGAGTATTTCTGAAGTGCTAGTCTCTCTCTAGTCGTTTACTTCATTGGTTTAAGTGTCGCGATCTTATGTATATCATTCATGTTATAGTGATCGTGATTTCTCTCCATTTATCTCTATCTGTACTGCATCTCATGTTGTCCTGCAGTGAATTTCCTGTGAAGTACTTAATTTGGTCCATCCATCGCTTCGGAGTTCGCCCCCTAGGTCTCGTGCCTTCGATTTTACCCTGTATCACAAGTTTTTCCAAATTGCCATCCTTTCTCCTGCACACATGTCCAAAAAACTTGAGAATTCGCTGTCTTACGATGGCTGACAGTCTTACATTAATTTGCAGTTCTTCTAATATTGATACGTTGGTTCTGTGAGCAGTCCAAGGGATTCTTAAAAGCCTTCTCCAGACCCACATTTCAAAGCTGTCCAGTTTAGCAATGTCTGTGGTGTACAAGGTCCAGGTTTCTGCCCCATATAATGCTATTGGCAAGACAAGAGTTTCGACAAGTGTGGGTTTTGTTTTACTTGTTATTTGTTTGTCCTTCCAGATTTTATGCAGCTTTGTCATGGCAGTTTTTGCAAGAGCGACTCTCCTTTTGATTTTGATAGATGAAATTCCGTCTCTGTTTAAGTTAAGTTTAAGTTAAGCATCCAGATAATTAATTTCTACTACCATTCCTATATCGTTCATGGTCTGTGCTCTGTTTATTCTGTTTGTTCACTCTTTCAATAAGCCATTTCCTGTTCGTCCTTTGTTATAAGTGTGGTGTCATCGGCATAACGGAGGTTAATTATTTTTCTGCCACCTATACTTATGCCACTACTTATCCTGATAATGTATTCAACATAAATGTTGAATAGCAAGGGAGATAAAATACACCCTTGTCTTACGCCTCGTTGTATGCTAAAGGTTGGGGAGGTTTTGTCCTCCAGTCTGACTGTTGCACTGCTGTTTTCATATAGATGTTTTAATAGGAGCACCAGATGTTGAGGGGTTCCCATCTCTAAGAGAGCTCTCCAAAGCTTTTGCCAGCTAACACTGAAAAAAAGCTTTGCTGTAGTCTAGGAAACAGAGATATGATGGTTTTGCAAATTCTCTTGCCTTTTCGATAATTTGTCGAACATTAGAGATTTGTTCTCTTGTGCCCTTGCCACTGACAAATCCTACTTTTTCCAGTGGGATCTGCCAATCCAAAAAGATTCTGAGGCGTTGAAGGAGAATTCTGAGCATAACTTTGCTTGGATGTGAGATAAGTGCAATGGCTCTGTAGTTGTTACATTTTTGACTGGAACCTTTTTTGTGCAATGGAATAAGGTCGATCTGCACCAATCCTTTGGCCATTGTCCGGTTTTCCATATGTTGTTGCATATCTTAGACAGAAATGTGATGATATCTTAGACAGAAATGCCTGCTTCATCTAGTTGTTTTAACATTTATATTGTCACCTGTGCTTTTATTGTTTTGCAAATAATGAGTGGCTTGTTCTACTTCATCCCTCAAAATGACAGGCTCTTGTTCCACCTCGTTCATGGATGGTAATTCGCTTTCTTGTTCAGGGTCTTCATTCTCGTAGAGCTTTCTGCAATATAACTGCTATACCTCAAGAACTTCCTCTATTTCAGTAATAGTTTTGCCATTTTGATTTTCTATTTTCCATGTTTTTGGTTTAAGTTCTCTGGTAATTTCCTTGATTGTTCGGAAGAGGTCTCGTATTTCATTGGTGTTGTGTAATCTTTCAATGTCAAGGCAGATTTTTTGTAAGTGTAGGTTTTTGTCCCGTCTGCTCAGTCGTTGAATGTCCCTGTTCAGTTCTTGGCATTCGACCATCTGTTCGTTTTTGCGTACATCTGCTTTCGTGTGAGCATCTTTCTTTTCTTTTCTGCGTTCCAAGTTTCGTCAGTCATCCACTGTTTGTTTTTCACATCGTTGGTACTTTTTTGAATTACTTCCTCTTTGGTATCGATCATAGTAGTTTTATTTGGGATTACTTCCAATTTTTCTCTTAGTTTTTCCTTAAAAAAATGGATGTTTCCAGAGTTCAAGGGGGGAGCTTTTACCTTTGGTTTCTTGGATTTAATGTGTATTTTTACTCGAGCAAGTAGCAGTTTGTGGCGCTGCCACATTCCGCTCCTGGTAAGGTCTTGACGTTCTGTATACTGGATTTCCATCTTGACTGTATCAATATATAGTCTATTTAGTTTCTGTATAGGCCACCTGGAGATTTCCACGTATACCGACGTCTTGGATGTTGAGGGAAGATGGTATTTGTGATAACCATGTTGTTTCCTATACAAAATTCCAAGAGTTTTTGTCCAGATTCATTTCTCACGTCCAATCCATTTCTGCCTATGAGGTGATTTACTTGTTCGTGTTCCTCAGTTTGACCGATTTTAGCGAATTTAAATCTCGAACCGATTTTAAATCTCCTTGTATCAGAGTTATTTCTTTGTTGGGTATTTCTTGTATATTACTTTCCAGTTTATTGTAAAAGTCATTTAATTCGTCTTCCGTGCTTGTTGATGTTGGAGCGTTAATTTGCAAGGCTTGGCATTTACAGGATTGTAGCCTAACACACTTGCATGAAGTGATTTCGGAATAATTATCGCTACGCCATGTATTGAGTCCAACTGATGACCAGAAAAGTATATTGTATTGCCACTTTTGTAGGTAAAATGTCCACTACCAGACCAGTGAGTTTCGCATATACCTACTATATTGATGTTTGTCACTTCACGTTCGATGATGTCTAGTTTGCCAGGATGTGTAACGAGTTCCTGAACATTCCAAGTGGCAATTGAGAGCGTTTTCGGAGGTTCATCTTTGTTCATGTTATCTGCTTGTAAGTGCTAGTAAGCTGGTTCAAATATTAACCCCTTGAGAACTGAATTGTTTGTATATTTTTATGCATATATAACGGATTTAATTTGTTGCTAGATGGATTAATATGTAAAAGTAATACATTTAATTTGGAATATACTTATATTGGTGATATAAATATACATATTTTTGAAGCAACATTTCAATTATAAAATATAAATAAATGTATTAATGAAACAATTCTGGTCAGCCCTCGAGAAAGTATTATCCAAAGTCCCCAAGAATGACATCAAACTTCTCCTGGGCGATTTAAATGCAAAGATCGGCAGAGAAAAATGCACAGGAAAATAGTAGAATAATATCCCGAACATAAATTCATCAACAAAAATGGCACAGGGCTCATAGAACTTTGAAAATAGCACAACCTCAAGCTCATGTCTAAATATTTTAGTAAACACCACAGAAAACAGAAAACCTGGCGTTCGCCAGTTCAGCAGTTAGGCGAGTTCCAAATTGACCTTGTGGCAATCTCGTACCCAGTATAGAAAAAGATCCATGACGTACAGGTACGCAGGGGAGCCAATATTGATTCAAAGTCAAGTTCATCCCAAGAGAACTTTCTGTAAGAAAACTCCCCTACTGAAATTCGACGCGAAAATGATTGCTGACTCTGAAGTTTGAAGAAGCTTGAGGAAAAGAGCATACAAAATTTCATTCCTCGGAAGAAGAACACCAAGAACCCATGTTGAGACACTGATTGTGAGAATGCACTCGTCACCAGAAATTTGGCTTACCAGAAATACAACAGTAACAAGTCCCCAGCAAATTTACAGATGTTCAACGAAAGACAATAGCAAAAATTATAACACAATACAGGAGGAAATACCTGAAGGAACAGCTGAACTCTATAGAGGACAACTTCCGCAACTACAACGCAAGAGACTTCTAGAGGACGTTTGCAGGGCACATCCGAGGATACACACCACTCAAACCTCTGCTTCAGAATAGTAATGGAAAATTAGCACTGACGAATAAGGAGAACTGCAAGGTACTGGCACAATACTTCTTAGAATTTCTCAACTGCCCAGAACACGCAGAAAGATTCCCAGACGATGAACCTACAGATAGACACACAGACTCACCACCCCCGACACAAGAGAAAGTTCACAGGCACATCCTCAGACTCAAAAACAACAGAACATCTGGCGAAGATGGCATAATGGCCGAACTATTGAAAAACCTCGGACCGAACTCACGCGGAACACTCACACAGATCATCACAGACATATGGACATCAGAAAAGTTACAAACGGACTGGAAATGTGCACTGATCCACCCTCTGCACAAAAAGAGCGACCCCACAGATGTTAGTAATTACAGGGGCATCTCAATAATACAAGTCACATACAAGATATTCTCAGCGTGCATGCTCCAAAGAACACAGGACCAACTGGAGCACAAGATCGGCGAACACCAGGCAGGCTTCCGCCCTGGTCGCTCCTGTGCACAAAAAATCTTCAGTCTGGTTAATACTTGAAAACTGACTACCTTGAAAATCAGCATAAGACTCCTGATTGCCAGGCATTGTTCAACATCCCACACGAACAATGTTTGGACTACAAGACACTGAGACTGATCAAACAAACACTGACAGACACAACATCTAAGATGAAGTTCAAGGGGGAAGTCTACGAACCTGTTGAAATCAAAACAGGACTCAAGGTAGTGCTTGATAAGGTCATCAAGGAATGGAAGAAGGAGCTAAAAATCGAGATCACTGGAAGCCAGTCGACTTGGACGACCCGGACGATCTGGCACTACTCACAGACAACGAAACCACACCAATCAGACGGATAGAAGTACTCAAAGAGTGCACAAAAAGTACGGCTACAGATCTCGTTTCAAAAAATTGAGTTCTTCTGCACGAAAGTAAACATATTAAATTTGAACATAAAATATGGCAAGATCAACAGGGTCACACACTTTAAGTGCCTAGGTGGAGTGATCGAAAGAGGTTATTGAAACTGATGTAACTGATGTTACACACAAAGACCGACCTTGAGAACACCCTTGAAAAGAAAAATCATTAGGTAAATTATTAGACCAAAACTCACAGACGAAGGTTATAGGCTTCAATACAGGAGTTCCACAGAGAAGTTTTCCAACATCGCAGCGGACATTAGAAAGAGGCGACTAAAATTTTATGGACATATCAGCTTCTATAGACCTATATATAGACTTCCATAGACCAGACCCACCAACAGAATCCTCAGGTACAGCCAAGGCCTCAAGACCACTTCACCCTGGATGACACAAGTCACAATTGATCTGGAAAGCACTCAGCGGATATCATACACAAAGGTGTATTTGGGCACAAGGTATACAAGTGGGAAGTGTCAGAGAAAACAGCACCTAAAGCCCAATGGCCAAAGTGGACTGAAGCAAGGAAGAGAGCCTTTAGTGAAAGAATGAAGGAGTACTGGAAGAACAGGAAGAACAAGTAGTCATGAATGTTTCACGTGGTCTGATAAAAGGCCTATAACGTGTGTGATAATAATAAATGAAACAAAATAGAAATATTTTTATAGAACAAGAACCAACTTAAAGTCTAATAATTTTGTACCGTGTGGTATTTTTCAAAACATGTCGGTAAATGCAAAGGTTACTGGCATTGTTTGCATTGCCAAGTGGTTTCTTTTCTTATTTAATGTTTATAACATACGCAACACCGTTTTGTAGGGTTTCCTTAACCACCGTTTCTTTAACCTTCGAGCGGGCGCGCAGCCGTAAAATTTACGGAGAATTTATTAATTTTCCAATCAAACTGTACAAGTGTAATTCTAAGAATAACCCCTATCTATTCTTGGAACAATGCTTATATGTTATGTTGGTGGGGATTATTTGCTTATGTGCCACAACATTTGGTCCGCACTGAGACATAAGTGAAGGAATGAATGTGTTGGGAATTAAGTTTACTACTACTGTAATTATAGTATAAACGTAGTGTAAATATTGATACTTTCCAGTTTTTCTAATAGGAATTTTACGACTATTATTATACGTCCCTCTTGAGTACGTTGAGGACACTTAAGTTTCCCACTTGCTGGCTATTTACTAGAAAAAAATTACGCTTATTGGAACAGTGCAGAATAATAAACGTGAATTTCTTCCTCATAAGAGTAAAGTGATTCAGACCAGTTTATTTCGATTTCAAAAAGACAAAACCATCACTTCTTATGTGTCTCGAAGAAATGCTGCGCTTTATTATGTTCAACATTACACAACACAAATAATACAGATCCTACAACTAAAAAACCACTAGTTATTATATACTATAACGCATTATGTATATGTATTATATACTATAATGACGAAAGGTGGTGTTGACACAGGTGACAAAATGTACTCGACATATTTTGTTTCCAGAATAAATAGACCATGGCCTTGTGCAGTTTTTTCAGCGGAATAAATTCACAAATTTTATATTCCTTTCAGTCTAGCAGGACATGCAGCGAAAAATATTATTGCGCGTGTTAAATAGAAAGCTCGAGAGAATAATGGAAGAAAACGTGTCAGATGAACAGTTCGGATTTAGAAAAGGAATGGGAACAAGGGATGCGATTGGATGTGTAAGAACAAAACGTGAAAGGTACATTGAAAAAGGAAAAGATCTATGTTTGTGTTTTGTCGACCTGGTAAAAGCATTTGTTTGTGTACGGTAGGAAAAATTAATGGTTATTCTGAAGGAAAAAGGGGTGAACTGGAAGGACAGAAGGATGATAAGACAGTTGTATTTGGGACAGCAGGTAGCTTTGAAAGGCAGTGGCAATCTTACGGATTGGTTTGATCTGGGCCAGGGTGTGAGACAGGGATGTCATTTATCCACCACCTTGTTCCATATTTACGCAGTATCTATGGGTTCGTAATGTTGGAAAGATAATAAAGGCGTAAATATGGGAGGAAGGAGAGTTATATCCGTACGGTTTGCTGATGAAACACTCATGTTTGCAGAAACTACAAAAGATCTTAAGGTGCTAGTCAAGCAACTCGAAGATATGAAAGGGGAATACGGATTAGTGATAAACAGGTTGATAACTATAAATATGTAGGTACCACTATAACGAATGGCTGGAGAAGCTGGAAAGAAATAAAAACATGAATGGGAATGGCCAAAAAAGCTTTTATAAGAAATAGTAGGATATTGTGTAGCAAGTTCGATCTAAAATTTAGAAAAAGAATAGCAAAGATCTTTGTATGGAGTGTTATGTTGTACGCATGTGAGACATGGACAGTTTTAAAGAAGGATAGGAAAAGGATAGAGGCTATGGAGACGTGGAGAAAAATACTAGGGATAAAGTGGACAGACAAGATCAGAAATGAGCAGGTTTTGGAAAGAGTAGGGAAAGAAAGATTTTTATACGAGACTTTGAAAAGATTTTGAAAAGAAAGAGATTGTGGAGGGTGGAGAGAATAGAGGTAGAAGAAGAGTCAAAATGGTTGACGATCTGAAAGAAGGGAAATGATACGTGGATATGAAGAGAAAGGTTATGAATAGAGTTGAGTGGAGGAGAGAGAATGGAACCTGCACATAGCAGAAATGATGATGATATCCCTTTGCTAACCAGTCCGAAAAAAGCTGCACAGAAGGTAAAGACGCTGGCAAAGAACCGGACTCGATGGCGGATGTTTGTCGGGGCTCTGCTCCTCTAAGGAATAACATCGCT
Organism: Phosphuga atrata; assembly: GCA_944588485.1. Taxonomy (NCBI): domain Eukaryota; kingdom Metazoa; phylum Arthropoda; class Insecta; order Coleoptera; family Silphidae; genus Phosphuga; species Phosphuga atrata. Next base: position 39,185,865 of record OX155893.1, read on the forward strand.
GTTGTTAAAATAAAATTCGCGCCCGCTGGAAGGTTAATTCTTTTGCCGGAATATTCTCCGAAATATGTGCCCAATATTTCGCTTGCAAAAGATGATGCGCGCCGCTACTTGAAGGACTTGCACGGTTATTAAAACTTGGCAGGACCAGCTGCGCCAATAATTCTTCCGCGATTTCTCAACGAAATTGGACAATGCCTGCTTTGGATCCACAATTGACTTTATTATGTAGAACATGTGAATTTAAAATAGCCATGTCTATTAGATAAAACGCCATTTTTTTGTAACCTTTCACGCATTTTCTCATAATAGGAAACCACGCTATCTATTGGTCCTGTTTATCAACGTCTCCCATACCTGTATTACATTCGACTACACATGATGATTTGATAATTTTGTCAAAATTGTCATCTTTCATTTCTCGCTTCCCTGTATCAACTGAATCAATATTTGAATGTTTTGTGCTAAGCATGTATAGATCTTTCTTATCTTTCCATCTTAGTGCTAACAAACCGGGGGATGATAACATTTTGGCCTTTGTGTTTTCTGTTCATTCGTACAGTTCCAACTACATTTTTATATTGTTCTAGTACTTTTAATTATAATTGTGGAGACCAATACGAATTGTCCATGTATGCCATGCGGGTGTGTAGCCTTTTTTCAAAATTGGTTGCGCCACAACATATATTTTAAAACGAATGCAATAGTCTGATGAAGACTTGCAAAGGTTATAAATTTATATTCCAAATTGCGCTCGTTTGGATGGATTTAACTGTATATAATTCAAACGTCCTTTGAACTTCATGAGAGATTCATCTAGTGACACTGCGGTCTCTGAAATATAAAGATTGTCAAATGTATTGTTTAGATAATCAACTAAATTTCAGATCTTCCTAATTCTACAACTTCTCGTTGTCTGCAAAGTGAAGGAATCTTGCAAAAATTGGAGTATTTATAATACTTTTTTTTTACCAATATGAACTTTTATTTAGATTTTTTACTTGAGACTTAATAATACACAATGCAACATACTTTTGTTTCAGGCACAGCTACTTGTAACCTATTTAGGTTTCTTTTATTTGCACAGCCTTCTTTCTCAATTATTTGACTGGCATATCTATTCGTTTCTTCTACTATCAGTTTCTAAAAAAATGTAATTTGGTTGGTAATGTAGTTTCTACAGTAAAAACTTGGTCTAGCTCTTTCAGTGAAGTAGGATTATCACTTAATCTATGCAGGCACATTACAGTGATTACAGCTATTTCTTGAAATTGTTTTACAGCAGAAACATTTACTTTTTGTCCAAATCCATTGTTTTTGCAATTGTTTGATAGAAGGTTCACTACCACTATCGATAAAAACCGCGTGCATTTTCAACGTACCGGTATTACTTCACTATCATCACTATCACTTTCCAATCCATTGGTGTTTTCATCATTATCACTATCTGTTTCACTGTAATCACTATTATCATACAGCTATAATTCTACTTCATTGGAACTATTATTTTCGCTGTCATAAAATGATTTTTTTATTCCAGACATCTTGGGATAGCCTATCAAAAACAGGAGTAATAATAAAGATAAGTGGAATTAACGTAATTTATAAGTTATTTTCAACTGTAAGATGTCATAAACAAACGTCAGGCAATTGTTTGCGTTCAACGCCCACGGGCGGGGGTTCCGCAAAAATCAACACCTGCTTCTTAAATTCAGATGATGAGTTAGACTCGTCCACCCTACATTCGCCCAAGTAAGAAGATGACGAGTCTCACTCGTCTAATGTACCCAAAGGGTTAATTGTTAAGCACAAATGTATAATAAATACAAGCAATATTTGATCTAAGTTATTAGACTTCTGAAATATTTTTAAAATCAAATTGTTTAGCTACTAGTCAGATAAGATTAAATTGATAATAGCACAGAGATTAGACAAAACAGATGAAACTGCTCAAGCAATGATAAACTAATTGGTAAGATCACATTAAATTAAAAAAAAACTGCCAGATACAACAATTGATTTATATTTTTGTTACCTGACTGATGTGTATTGTGGAACAGGCTCGTCTTGCCCTTTGATGAAGTTGTAATAAAGGACAGGAAGCCTGAATATAGGCGGCCGGCTCGAAATAAGCGTTGATTATGTTGTTTCCGGGCCGCCGCAGCAAATCCGGCGTTTCACTTAAATCTAGAAATATTATATTGCTTAATTCCGGTTTAATTTCAGCATAATTGAAGTTTAAATGCTGGAATTAAATAATGTTCGAGACTCACGATCGGAACTGACGCTGCCGTACAACGACGAACCCAGCATTTCCTCTCTAATCCGCGCCAGCCTCTGGGCTGGATCTTCACCAGTCAACCAATAAGTTCGCATTTCTCCCTTTCCCTATAAAATTTAAATAATTATCTAAATAGTCAAAGGGCTCATTAGTCGATACGGTCCAAGTTTTGTTAATTGGTAAATCTGTCTGTATTTATCAATAAATTTGGGATATTAAAAAACTATTAAATAGGTTGTTTCAACAAGAGCTCACCTACTCGGCTCTAATGAAACGTTGCCAATGAAAATTTCTAATAAAATTTTAATAATACTGCATCCTTTGAGAATAAGTATAAAAGGAAAATATAATGAAGCGGCTCTTAGCTTACTGACAAAATTGTTATTTTATGATAATTTTAGCAGATTTTCATCAATGAGTCTCTTGTGTCCTTGTGCTCTGGATTATTATTAGTTTGTTGGTATAGGCGTTTCTTAAATCGACAAAGACAGAAGTCAGACTGACAAAAACTTCAGTAGACGAGCTGGAACAAGTCGTACTAGAGTATTGGTGTTTTACCCAAATTTACCATTTTACTCTAATTGTTAATTTTGCGCTGTCAAAAATTTTGGTCGTTATCCAAAAAATTTGAGTATTTGTAAAATTGTCTCCCAAAAAAGTTGTGGCAATGGAAATTATTTATCTCAAATGACATTATGGCAGCATTTTTTAAACAATATTCCGTGGAATAAATTTTGATCAAAAAATCTAGTAAATTATCAAAATGAGCAAGCCTAAAATGATATTTATATGACAAGATGATGAGTTCCAATATCCATATTTATCAGCTAAGAAATATCTTAACCACTTTAATTCAAAATATTTCAAATTTTTGTGCGATGGAAATATGAAATAATACGGAAGGCTAGCTATCCAGAGAAAACGTTAATTAAACTTTATGTATGTACCTTAATAGGTATAAGTCCTCTTTCTTCAAATCTATATCCTCCAATTCGTTGCAAAAGCATGTAAGTGGCGTCCGAAATATGTATGCGGAAAGATTCTCCAGAGCTTTCCATCCTTGATGCCGTGTTTACAGTATCTCCAAACAGACAATATCTCGGCATTTTCAGACCAACTACACCGGCGACACAGTGTCCTAAAGAATTTTGAAAACATACAAAATTTTATATAAAAACAATGTTAGAATTATATTTAAATATTATACATAATCCGGCTGAAAGACCGGTGGTAGATGACCAATTGTTACATTTATTTTTATTTATAACAATAAAGATGTTTTTTTATTATTATTAGACATCAATTGGTAGACATTGGTTAGACATCAAAATTTAAAAGAAATTGAGTATTATATTAAATGGTTTAAAATCATTTGCAAAAATAAAATATTTTTCTCTGAATTTTTTCCAATTTGCAATTTCTTTAATATTATTTTGTACCTGAATGTATCCCGATTCGCAATTGCAGCAATTCTCCAGCTCTATGTTTTATTTCGAACTTTTTTATCTTGCTTAGTAGATGTAAGGCCATTGAAGCTATCTCTCCTGCATGCCTATCGCCATTTCGTATTGGCAAACCACTAACTACCATGTAGGCATCACCAATAGTTTCTACCTAGAATATTTAATAATCTGTATAATAATAACTAAATGTATTCTATTGTTTATCTGGAATAAAATGCAATAAAAGTGACAGAAGAGGCAAGTGATAATGCAAGTCATATATCAAGTTATTAATTATGAAATACAACTAATGGAGTAACGATTATTCTCTGAAAAGGGGCCTGTTCAGTAGTTGCTCTAAATCAGGGGCCGATATACTTTTTTATAAAGTGCCAGCTTGTAAAAGTTTAGGCTTGACAGCCCATGAAGCAAATAAATCTGTTACTAAATCTGCTCACCAAAAAATAATAATTTATATATTTTTAAATATTAAGTAAAAGTTAGGTTTTAGAATATTACAATATAATTATATTGCACATATAAATTATAATAAATTATAATGAGAAGAATGCATTTTTTTTAGTAGTTAATGTATTCAAAGTTAGTATCATCAAAATTAGAAATATACACATAGGCACGTGCTACGAAATTATTTATATTTTTATTTGGTAATAGCTGGTACCCGGCGCGTTGCTGCCGCAGAAGATGTTTAATTAAGAATTATAGAAATAATGATATTTATTTTCTTGCCGATAAAGAAATAAATTAATTGAAATTGAATGATTTTTAAAGGATAAGTATAAATAATACACTGCTCAAAACTATTAGCGGGTCACTAATTTGTGCCTCCATAAAATGCAATCGGGAAATTATATGTAAATAAAATTAAGAACAGATAGACGTTCCATTTAATTGTTTTAATTGGCACATATGAAAGTACAGCATCACGTACTTTTAAAGTACCCGTAATAATTATCAACTATCTGTCAATTATCTATCAAAACCAAAGTGCAAAACGAATTAAAATTAATTGTTAATGTAAACTTTTGTACATAAAGTGGTAACTTAAAAACGAGTATGTGCTCCCATAACACGGATAACGGCATTACACCGCCTTGACATGCTTCGCAAAAATCTTCGAAAGACTTCTTATGGTACAGCGTCCCATTCTTCAATAAGAGCCGCCGTTAGCTGCTGGATGGTCTGAGGAAGATGCGGGCGACCACGAACACGTCTGTCAAGCATATCCCAAACATGTTATATGGGACTTAAATCAGGACTTAACGCAGGCCACACCATTGTTTGAATTTCCAGTTCTTGTTGGAAGTCTAAAGTGATTCGCGCAGTATGAGGTCTTGTGGACCTATTGAACCTATTGAAATGGACCTATTCCATATGCCACAGGGACTACATGTTCTCCTAACACAATGTCAACATAGAGATTAGGATTAAGATTTCCTGTTTTTTTTATTTTAATAATAATTTTAATTACAACAAAGTCGGTTCTACTGTCAATACTAATCCCGCCCCGAACCATAACAGAACCACCTCCAAATCTTCCGACTTCATGGACCGAGGCAGCTGCCCTGCCTTCTCCTGTGTATCTGTAAACACGTACTCGATCATCGTAACGAGTAATACGGAATCTAGATTCAAACGTGAAGAGTACATACTTCCATTAGCGAAGTTGACATGCGACATGTTCACGAGAAAAATTCATCCTTGATATTCTGTGGCGTCGCATAGTGGTTCAAAAGACCAAATTACGTGGACGAAAACAACCCTTTAATTCGTGGAATATAATTATCACAATTCATAGAAAACACTTAGGTAACTCGAATTCCAGATTTTTTTCCTAATTATTTCTTAATGACAAGCCATAAAAAATATGTTTATATGAGAAAACGAGATTTTTCATTCAATCAGTAACATTTGTGCATCTTACAGTTTAATTTTATTGTGGGTTTTTAAAAAGTTCTGTGCTATTTGTGCATTATGAAGATTGGAGTTGTAGGTAAGCACTATATTTTAAGCATATTTTTCGCATATTATTCATGAAATGTAATATAAACCATTAGTTTAACATTGTTTCTAAAAGTATTTTGATATTTTTGCCAAGTATTTTAATTGCCTATTTTTTCACTTTGCCAGAAAAAAAGTCATATACGCCCTCGTTGCCTCCCTCTAGAATTAATGTATAATATAGTTGCATTCATCTACCTTTTATTGATATAAAACTGGCCTGCGACGATTTGCGAAATTAATTATTTTAATTTTTTTCCAAATACCGAAAATTGATTTATTTGAAGATAAACATAGAAAGGAAACAAGAAATGAAGCTTTGTTTTGATTTATCAGTACAACACAGGATATTAGTGATGCAAAGGAAGAATCTTTAAAGAACATGAAGGCCAGCATTTCGCGATTTTCGTACAAAATTCTTGAAAAGTGGAGGAGCTGTGCTACTACGGTGAACTACTTCTAAAGAACGCTTACCAGGCCCTGGGAGGTCTATGAAAGAGTTCTCGGAATAAAGCCTTAAGACAAAACGAAGACGGGTTGATGATCTTATCCGGACTAGAAGTACTAGTGAGCTAACCTACGTTGTTGAGGTGTCAACGCGATTGTCAGGTAGTAGAGACATGGCCAAAAGGGATAAAAATTGTGACGAACGATCCTATGCAGAGTAAGGAACTTAAAAACAGTTGTGCATAAAATGAGCCAAGAGCTACGACCAGTGATTAAGCTTTAGCGTACTATGTTGAAAGTAAATCAACCTACAAGCAGATTTGGAAGTGGAGCAAACTTGGGCATAAAGTATTTCCGTCACTGCATAGTCTTAGAAAAGCGAAATTAGTTTGTTATCCTCGAGAAGAACAGATTGGTGTGACTGAAACGCAAGGCGATATCACAGTTCAAGCAGTTTTAGAAAAAACTGCAGAACGTTTACTATTGGCACAGCAAGAGGTTGTCAACAGCCTGCCTCCTTGCTCCTCATTTACTGTGATGAGTAAGTGGGGCTGTGATGGAAGTTCCGGTCACAGCACATACAAACAATAATTTACGAAAAGTGAGAACACTGATAAATTTTTGTTTGTTTTTTCATTCGTCCCCCTTAAATTTAAGAATGAAAGTGGCAATATAGTCTGGCAGAATCCTCGACCATCTTCTACAATGCATTGTCGTCCAATAAACATTATCTTTTCCAAAGAAACTAAAACCTTTACTGTGGAAGAAAGTAACAATGTTTTGGAAGAGATAGATAATTTATTTCCGCAATAAATTATCTTTTTTATTGCCACAATAATTAATATGCAAAGTAAAAGAAGATGAGGTTTCGGTCATGCATGAAATGCTTCTGACCTGATACTTTTTATATATTCTGATCTGAGCTGATATTTTTTTAAGTACCTACGTTCCTACTTGTGTTTAATAAAAACCATGAAAATTAATGCGATTTACGGTCAGTACGATGCATATTAACGAAATTTTGATCTCAAAACGAATGGAAATAATTTTGTCCACCTAAAAGTGCTGTCACCACTGTGGGTCGTGTCAAAGAGTGTTTTCGGACCGGTCGTCTTGCCCTCAAATTTGATTCCCTCGTCCTATTCCTAATTGTCTGGTATGATACAGTCACCCCATGCGTAGTCCTGAGGGAAATTAAGTAGTCTTTCGTCGTAGAGACTATTGCAAAGACTCGAAATAAATAAATATCGGTCTTGATTTTGAGTTGTTTTTCTTTTGCGACCGTGCCCACCACGCCTGGTATATTGACCTGTATCCAAATACCTGTTGGTTCGTTGGCTTACGTAGAATCCAACGTTTTTATAAGCTTACGTTGAAGTTTCTTGAAACTTGTCGAAGGCTTACGCTATTTTCAATTAATGTTATATCACGAACTATGCCCCATTTTCAATTAACATAAGTCAAACTGTCGGTTGCAAACATTTTCGTCTGTATATTGATCTGAAAAAGGCCTTCCTAACTATTTTAATCAAATTTAGGAAACATTATTTCACTTTAGTTTCGGTAGTTCTTGTTAATTATTACGGGGTGTCCGGAAGTATGCGATGCTCATAATTCCCTATTTGTTAATTAAAACAATTAAATAGAGTCCTTCAGAAGTTCTTAATTTTATTAGCATGTAATTTCTCGTTTGAATTTTATGGAGGCATTTCTTATATTTTCTTGACTTTTTTATTCAAGTGCTTTAGGGTAGACAATATTATTTGTTTTTGCTGAAGACGGAAAATTTCTTGGCTGTCTGACTCGAGCATCCAATATACAACTGGCCATGTGAAAAACATAGATTTTCTAGGTTCAATCCGCACACTTGATTGACCTTGTGCCCTCGTGTCATTGAGAATGCAATTCGAATGGGGAGTGCAGTCGTTTGAAATCAAAAGCCATGTTGGTGGAAATAATGGGAATGCGTGGAATGAGTACATTTTCTCCATTCGACTTTATGTTAAGAATAGTTGCCTCGATGACATTTGGCATCAGTTTCTTTAAAGCGAGTCTTATTCCATTACACAATAATAGGCGCCTACTTTGAGTGACAATTGATGCGGTGGCATACCAGGAACATCCAACGAATTTAAAAACTCGATTGGGTAGTTAACAACTTTATCCGCATTCGGGACGCGGTGAATCGATTTATAAGTAACAGAATCGCCTGGGAGTTTCTCTTGAATTGTATAGTTGATCAATGACGTCGTTGTTTATTGATGCCATAATAGCACGTTCGCACAAAGCCATTTATGATTTTTATTATTGGTGACAATTTGCGGAAAAACTTTATGAATGAGTTGTTCGATAAATGACACAATGGCCCAAAAGTTCAATGGAAATCCAATACAGTTTGTTGTAGCATCAACTGGTACTTTCCCTGCAATGTTCAGTAGCTGTTTTGAGCATATGTCTGCCGACGCATCGTGCTGCAAATGTCCACCCATATTGGTTTTTCATGTGAGTTTTCGCACGTGTCTCCAAAGATCCGGTGCATTAAGGCAAGCATTGAGCGTGTTGATTTAGGAATCACCGGAAGAGTTTGTGGAAGTCTGCAGATAATAGAATGAGAGCGCCACTGAATGATGTGCATTTGATCGTAAATCCTTCAAGAGGTCGATCAAGCGCGTGTGAAGCGATTTGTGTGTAAATGTGATTGTGTTCAAAATAAATGTTAATAAGTTTATTGCGCGAAAGTTATAGGCATAACTTTCGCGCAAGTGGAAGCAATAAGTTGGCAAAGTTTTATCGCAATCGGATGAATGGTACGGCAGTGCATAAAATACGAAAAAACAAATCTTCATTTTTATAATTATATTAGATATAAATGAGAGCCAGTCGTCAATTTTTAAATTCTTTCATATTGCAATAGATTTCTCGAGAAATTTCTGACGATTGTAGTAATTTATATTAAATAAGTCTTCAGGAGTTCCTTTAAATAACACATAAGTAACAATGTTATTGAAATATGCTAAAACAAATAAAAACTTTAAACAAGAATTATAAATCGACAAAATTTCGTTAATTTCATGTTGGAGAGCGGAATGAACACGAAAACATTTTCATTACGGCGATTTCCTATGGGATTTTAGTACGCAAAATTGTGTTTTCGGTACAATATTACATTTTTTTGCGAACTATAGCTTGCAACGGAATAATTTTAAAATCGATGTTGTAGAATGTTTTTGGAATGAAACTTTCCTTTTCGTGCTGCTTTATATAATATGGTTTCATACAAAACATTATTTTATACTAAACCGCGTTATATAAGTTACCCTTTTTGACCTTCATTACTACTAAAGAATATATTAATCAAATAAATAAACCAAATAAAAATTAACCAAATTAATAAAAAACACAGAAATAGGTAGTAGGTAGTAAGATATAACTAGTATAATACAAAATTACTCGAGCTCAATCAGCAAACACATGACGGCTGCTATGGTCTAATGGCTTGAATTCTTGTGTCAGGACATTCTCATAAGGTTATAAACGCAAGGCGCTCGTCGCAAATTTTCTGTTTCAATTTATAATAAAATTGTTCGCAGCTGAAAATTGAGTTTAAAAAGATTTGGCAACTAAAGTATTTAATATTTAAAACACGAAATAAAATATGGATGCACAAAAATTAATGTTTTTAAAGATAAAAAAAAAACTGTTAATTAAAGGTAGAGGCTTTGATTTTTTAACTTTTTAGTCCCAGAACCCAAAATTAAAAAATGAAGGTGTTTGATTTCAGAAGACCTGCAATCCAAGTATATATGTCAAATCATTTATGTACAGTATTGTACAGTATGTAACACAAAAGATTCGGTTGCAAACAAAGCCAAATATGATTTAAATCAACATGTATTGTCAAGCAAGCACACAAAATCTCGTTGTGTAGGAACTTGTTCCACGACTATAAGCGATTTTTTTGATAAAAAAAAAATCATCTATGGATTCTAAAATATCAGTAGTTCATCATTATAGTTATAATTCTACTGTATGCACAGACAAACTGCTGACAAAAATGATTGATGATTCAGATCAGTCAAGCGAATATCATCAAGAAAAACAAAATATATTGCGAATAATGTTATATAACGAAAGAGAAGGACGTTGATGAGAAGGAACACTTTCTATGACCAACTTAACAGAATTCTCGATTCGACCCCCAAGCAAAATATGATAGTGGTACTGGGCGACTTCAATGCAAAACTGGGTAGAGAAAACTGCTTAAGGCTACATGTTGGACGACGTAGCCTACACGATATAAGCAACAACAACGGACTACGAGTAGCAAATCTAGCAGGACTCAATAATCTTATGGTCAAATCTACTATGTTCGAACACAGAGACATACATAAACAGACATGGGTATCCAACGATGGTGTCACAAGAAACCAAATAGATCACATCCTAATAGATGCCAGGCACGCAAATTACATCATAGACGTCAGAAGTAAAAGAGGAGCTGAGGCGGACTCGGACCACTTTCTAGTATGTGCCAAAACAAGAATAAGGATCAAGAAACAAAAGTCAGGTCTACAACAAGCAAATAAGACGGTTAAATGGGACACGGAGAAACTTAAGGAAGGGGAAACCCTAGCTGATGACAAATCCAAGATTGCAACTAAAATGCGGGATATACCGGAAACGTGTAAGGATAACGCCAACACCATATGAAATGCTATGCAGACGATCATTCTGGTTTCAACAATGGAAACAACTATTGGAAAGCGGGAAAGAAAAAAGTAAAATAACTGGTACGATACGAACTGTGATGACATACAGAACCAAAGACACCGAGCTAGGTCTCAAATGTTACAGGATCCTTCACAGGACAACATAGATAACTTTAACAATGCAAGACGTAGAGCAAGAAAACTCATAAAGGAAAAAAAAGAGAGTACATCAGAAGAAAATAATACAAGATATCGAAGATAGTGGAACATATAACAACAGCAGGAAATTCTTTAAAGAAACATCTCGAATGAAAATAGGCTTTAAACAGCAAACAAGTAATATAATACGGAAAGATAATGGTGAACTCATCACCGGCACTACAGAGATATTAAAAACATGGAAAGAACATTTTCAGAAACTCCTCAATGTAACAAAGGACGACACAACATATATACCGTTGTACCTAACCACCGAAATAGCAACCGAGAAACCAACACTAGAAGAAGTGACGAAGGCCATACAACGCCCAAAAACCAATAAAGCGCCAGGGAATGATACTATCAGATGTGAAAAAACTACAGAGGGATATCTCTCATCAACACCGCATATAAAGTGCTTGCAAACGTAATTCTAACTCGCATAACACCATACGCGGAAGAATCGATAGATGACTATCAGTGCGGCTTTAGACCGGGCAACCCAACGATAGATCAAATCATCACTATCCGTCAAATCCTCGAAAAACACTGGAAGTTTGATAAGAATCTCCACCAACTATTCATCGACTTCCAACAAGTCTATGATAGTGTGATAAGAGGCCACGTATGGGCAGCCATGGCAGTATATGGAATCCCAAGAAAATAATCAATATTAGAAAGGTATGCATGGAGGGCAACCGGTGCTGTGCTAAAGTTGGGAACAAAATGTCAGAAAAGTGTGTCTCCAATATTGTTCAATATCGTTTTAGACGCAGCGATCAAACGGGCTAACATCGACGTTGAAGTTTTTCCAAACAGTGGACCAAACCTGATACTGGCATATGGATAGATGATATATAGACCTTGTCAGTAAAACAACCATTAAAACCAAAGAGTTGTTTCGAAAAATAGAAAAGGAAACTCCTCCGAATAGAAAAGGCAGATATAGTAGGATTGCGTATTAATGAAGACAAAACAAAATATATGTATAACTCCCGGAGGCAGGGAAGAGATCGACTAGGGCAAAACAAAACCATTGGCACCTACAATTTCGAACGGGTCTCTGAATTCAAATACCTCGGCGCAGTCATCACAGCAGACAACAATATGAATAAAGAAATGAAGGTCCGTATACAGAGCGGTAATAGATGCTATTATGCACAAAGAGAACTGTTCCAATCGAGAATAATGTCGCGAGCCTCAAAACTAAAATTGTACCATGCTACTATAAGACCGGTAGTCACATACGGATGTGAAGCGTGGACCCTAACTAGCAAACGAAGACGCCCTGCGAAGGTTCGAGCGAAAAATATATGGACCAACCCAGGGTCCGAGGTCAGGGCAATATCGAATAAGAACAAACGCGGATTTGGAACAATTGTACCAGAGAGATATTGTGAGAGAAGCAAAGTCACAAAGATTGACATGGGCAAGACACATATACAGAGCACCGGATGACAGAATGCTGAAAATAGTGCGGCAGGAGGCACCGACGAGCAGAAGACCACCAGGAAGACCTAGAATGAGATGGATAGACAATGTTCTATCGGATATGCCGAAGATGGGTATCGAAAATGAACAGAACACAAATGAACATGAAAAAGCAATGCTAGATAGAAGTCATTGGAGGAAAATTATGCTTGCAGCCAAGACCTACATAGGGTTGTAGTGCTACTTAAAGAAGAATTCATAATAAAGTGTTGCTTTTTCTATGGACTATACAGAGAGTGTTGGAAGTTTATCAGATCTTAAAGTCGTATTTTTGATCGCCGGACAATCCTCCACATATTTTAAAATATTTTTTTTTTATAATACTTCAGTGAAGCCTAATTTGCAGATATACCAGATATCCAGGATTTACGATATCGTTAATGTACCGGCAATCAATATATTTTTTTAAATAAATGTTTAAATAAATCTTTTTCTTGCACTGAACAGTTCACAATCCTAGTATTGAGGAGAGTAAAATCCTTAACGAATTTAGCAACTATTTTATTAAATGACATATAGTCTTAAATATTGTTGCGTTATCAGCATCTTTAAATCATATCGTCCTATTGGAAACCCCTTTACAACTACGTAAACGTTCAATAAATGTTTGCTTAATTTAAATCTAAAGTTTCTAAACTAACATCGAGTTTATTTAATGACTTGCAAGTAATCTAGTCCATAAAATTTAGCAGATATTAATATTTCTTGGATAATATTTACCTTGTAGACATCGTAATGGGATATTATGGAATCAAAACACGTGTAGAGATCATTCAATAAATCAATCACTTGGAGGGGCGTGCTGACTGCCGAAAGCTCTGTAAATCCAACTATGTCGCTGAAATAAATTGTAACACAGCCGAAACTTTCGGCTTCGACACGATCGCCTTTTTTCAACGACTCAGCCACGGACCTAAAACAAGAGAAATCTTGTTAAGTCTGTCTTTATAATCTACATTCAATTTGTCTTGTCTTCTTTATTTTCTCCTGTATCTCCAAACCTGTTCATCTAATCGTGTTCCTACTTTTATTATATTTTTTATTCCTCTATACTTAATATAACTTTTTTACAATTTGATAGAGTATTACACTGAATTCAAACTTTCATAATTTGTTTGCCTCAAGCTCGTCCAACATGCTTCTATGTATTTCAAAGTTTTCATATTTTAATTACGGAATATGTAAACACTTTGACCTTTAGATAAATTCCTGTATTATCACTACTTATGCAAATGAGTTTCCGTTATAATCTATTAATATTGACGCGGTTTAATTTTATTTTCTTACTTTGGTAACATTCTGTGAAGTAAAGCATCGGTTTTCTTCTTTTCTTCCGTCAATTGATTTGTTCTTTCTTGTACCAAACCTTCCAAGTTGTACGCATATTTTTCCATAATAGCTAACATGTTATCGAATATGTTTGGCTTCAGGCCAGCCTGAAATATGTAAGTAAATATATGTAAGTAAAGGTCACTGTCCAACATAAATTTGAAGCATACGGTTTTAGAATTACCTGCATCTCCTTTAATTTAATCCGCACGTATCTGATATCCGGTCTTTGTTCGGGCTCTTCGTGCCAGCAAGATTTGATACATTTTGTGATGTAATCTGGGGCGCCAAGTATCTCTAAATTTGGACGGAAAGGAGGAATATCTTGGCGTTTTACGTTTAAAATTATCTCTGAAATTGGTTTTGCAAGTAATAATAAATTCTTAAACTTATTAAGATTAAAGAAATTAAATTAATTAATAATATTAAACTTATGACTATGTAACTATTATTTATAAAAGTAATTCACTTATTTAATAAACCAAGTGGTAGATTTGAGAGATGAGATTGGGATAGTAAATATTATTAACATAACTTCTGAAGAAACAATATCATTAAATAACTCCATCAGCTACAATCCACCCGAATGCTAGGCGGAATAAAATTATGTTCTATCGGGTAGAGGATTTTCATATGAATTATCTTTTATTTATTGCTGAGGTTAATAAACATTCCTTAAATTTACCGTTTGGAGTGATTTCAGTATTTCCCCACGGACCGGCACGTCCGACGATTTCATAAAGAACGATGCCAAATGAGTACACATCACCCTTCTGGGTCCCTCTCGCAGCAGGCGAGGGATTTCTAAGTAATTCCGGTGCTTTCCATAAGGACCTCCTCACTTCCTTCTGTCTACTTTCAAGATCATCCTGACTGGCTACAAATAATCATTTAAAAAAAGAAAAGATAAACAAAATAGGAAGGCTCGAATCATTGTCAATATTTAACGGTACAACAGGTTCCTGTTACTATCCTATCCGTCTAGTATTAACTGGCCTTCTTTGTCTAGTCGTGACTGTCTAATCTTTTCTAACTAGTCTTGTCTTGTCTCATCTTGTCTACAAGAGTAGACTTGTCTGTCTACTCTTGTCTGTCTACTCTTATCTGTCCATTCATAATTGTGTACTATTTTCTGGATAGACGTTTCTGTCTACTTCAGTCTGCCTTCTCTTATCTACCTAGTCTTAACTATCTAGTTGTATCTGCCTAGTCTTGTCTCTCTAGTTTTGTCTGTCTAGACTGGTCTGTCTGGTTTTCTTTGTATAGTTTTGTCTGTCTAATCTAGTCTTGTCTGTCTAGTCTTGTCTGTCTAGTCTCGTCTGTATAGTCTCGTCTGACTAGTCTTGTCTGCCTAGTCTTGCCTCTCTAATCTAATCTGTCTAGTTTTGTCTGTCCAGTCTTATCTATCCATTTTTTAAAGTCTACCCTAGTCTAGATGGACTTTTCTGTATAGTTTAGTCTGATTACCCATATCTACCTCCACTTTGGCTTTTAGTTTAGTATGCATTCGCCCCGGTATCGCATATTTTACATTCATTCAGCGTGGGCAGCCCGGACAGTTAGTGAAAACCGCCCTTGTTGTCGCCTCCCCGACCATTGAAAGGCGGGTATGTTGTCAAGTACACTACCGAGGAGGACATCACACCCT
Organism: Phosphuga atrata; assembly: GCA_944588485.1. Lineage (NCBI taxonomy): Eukaryota > Metazoa > Arthropoda > Insecta > Coleoptera > Silphidae > Phosphuga > Phosphuga atrata. The sequence goes on from OX155893.1 coordinate 39,201,429, forward strand.
TATCTACTAAGTCTTATTTATCTAGTCATTTCTATCTAGTAGTGTCTGTCTAGATTTTTTTAGTCTTTACTGGTCTAGTTAGTCTTGTCTGCCTAGTCTTGTCTCTCTAGTTTTGTCTGTTTAGTTGTGTCTGTCTAGTCTATTATGTCTTGTCTTGCAGGTCTAGTCTTGTCTGTCTAGCTTTGTTTGTCTTGTCTTGTCTTGTCTGTCTAGTTTTGTCTATCTTGTCTTGTCTGTCTAGACTTTTTTGTCTAGTCCTGTCTGGCTAGAGTTTTCTGTCTAATCTAGTCTGTTTACTCTTCTACCTAGTCTTATCTCTCTAGTTATATCTATTTACGGACAGGTCTGTTTAGTCTTGTGTCTAGTCTGCTTAGTCTTGTCTGTCTAGTCTTGTTTTATAGTTTTGTCTGTCTAGACTTGTCTGTCTACTCTTGTAGTCTACTCTCTGTAGTCTTATCTGTCTAATCTTGTTTTTCTAGTCTTACTAGTGTAGCCTTTCCAAGTCTTTTCTGTTTAGTCTTTTTTGTCTAGTTTTACCTAGTCTTGTTTTTGTTTGTCTACTTTTATCCGTGCAGTCTTGAAATCATTTAGTGGTCTCGAATATTGTGTGTTATTATATCGGGATATTTCACAACAAAGTAAATCTGAATCCTCGCGTCGCTATAATTAGTTTAAACCGAAATTAATCCAGGAAGCGCATGAATCATTGATGCGAAAAATGGAACATAAACTTGACTAAAACCACATATATGCATACATACCATGTGTACGAGATTGATAAATGAACTTGTGAAAGCTTTACCGGATTTTTTTATTTTCCTCACAAAATTATTATTACAATTTAACTTATGGTACCGATTAACTGCACTAATTTATCATTTCATTGTTTTTAAAAGATTGCATTCAACAATATCATACCATAATAACATACCGTACATATATATATTAGATTCTATTTTTCCACAAATATGTTTAAAGTTGACAAACATTTCGTTTATATCACTTCCTATTTCGTTTATTTTTTAATTAACTTTATTGAAGTCATTAAATTTATTGATTTGTTATTTAAATTTAAATAAAAGTTTATTTATTCTATTTGTTAATTATAGGCACGAAATTCGTTAATAATAGTTACCTTTGAACTCGCACAGGCCAAAATCAGTGATTTGCAAAACCCAACGGCTGTCGATCAAACAGTTGCTTGACCGCAGGTTTCCATGCGAAATAATATCGCTGTCGTGCAAATATATCATCCCCTGGAAAATAACCTTCTGTAATTAAAAACTGATATACGAGGACACAGTTTTACGTTTTTAATACAATTTCATGTTCAATTTTGATTAACATTTGTTATAAGCTTATAGATTAGATTAATCATTTTAATATTTAATTAGAAAGAAAAACAATTAAAAAGAAATAAGAGAAGCTCTATGGTAAAACTTTTTTTTAGTTTTATCAGATTTATGTGGTGAGCCCCAAGTTTTTAAATAAAAAATATGCATTATCTAAATATCGTGAAACTATATGTGTAAAAATATTTAAATATTCTTTTCCTTTGGAATTTTTAATAAAATATCGTTATGTCTCCACACTTTATATGTTTACATTTAATTCGATTTTTAATTAAAAATATGTTCGTTGGAAAATGTTATATTCCTATTTGCAACATGTTCACATAAACCAAATAAGACAGAATAATAATGGCGTAGAATTCTGATAAGATTTCTAATATCGAAACCGCGAAATAAATAATTGATTTTCTAGTATGGAAAATTGTGTCAAGACAACGGTTTGTTTACAGCAAATATACAAGCAAATTTTACAGATTTAAGCTTCACAATGTGACACTTGCATACTTTCATATATATTCCAGGCATTTTTAACGAAGGAATTTTCTATGCAATTCGTAATATGCTGTAAACAACCCTTTGTAACAAAAATAATATTCTGCAAAAAACATGAAAATAGTTCACATACAACACATCAAACACAATAGATGAATAGATGAAAGGCTCAACACAAAAACAATAGATTCGTTTTTGTTTTAATATAAACATACTAGATACCGAACTAGACCGGACACGACACGACAAGACCAAGCAAGACCAGACACAACCATACAACATCAGACAAGACCAGACAAGACCAAACAAGACCAGACAAGACCAAACAAGACCAAACAAGAACAGACAAAACCAGACGAGAGCAGACAAGACCAGACAAGACCAGACAAGACCAGACAAGATCAGATAAGACCAGATAAGACCAGACAAGACCAGATAAGACCAAACAGGACCAGACAGTACCAGACAGGTCCAGACAGGATCAGACAAACATCACATCAAACAAAATAGATGAATAGATGAAAGGCTCAACACAAAACCAACAGATTCGTTTTTGTTTTAACAATAGATTGCCTAAGGAAGTCATTTTGATTGCTTTTCAATTTCAATTAGAAAAACAATTATGTATATAATGACACAGCTTCTTATAATTTTGTGACTTTTTGTACAATGTAAATGCGTTTATTAATCATTGTAGTTCCCTTCCCCCCCACCCTTCATTTCCGGTAGATATACAGGGTTATTTCAAAAGAAATACACACTTTCAATATTTTATTAATCCAAAACTAATAACGTTATTATGAATTCGTTTAAACTATTTTACACAGTGATTCTTAAAGTTTACTTTGGGAACTCATAGGTTCTCAATATGGGATCCTCCTGTCACACGGCAAACATCAAGGCGATAGTCTAGTTCATTCCAAACCCGGTGTAACATATCTGCTTTGATACTTTCCACACCTCTCATGATGCGTTGTTTTAACTCATCTAAATCACTAAGAAGCGGAGGCCTTTCGGAGCGGAAACCAGGCCTTGCACAAATCCCCATAAATCGATCCCCAAAATCGCACGGTGTAAGATCGGGGTTCCTTGGTGGCCACCGTACGACAACACGGTTGTCGGCTGTTGCACGGCCTATCCAGCGCAGTGGAAGTGTTTCGTCCAGATAATTTCTAACGGCACGGTGCCAGTGAGGAGGCACTCCATCTGTTTGGAAAATAAAGTTCCCCCCGTCCTCATGCAGTTGAGGCATCAACTGTGTTACTGTGTTTTCTTCAAAAAAGAAAAGACCATACATCTTTGTGCGAGATACAGCACAGAACACATTCACTTTTGGAGAATCACGCAAATGCTCCACCAACACTCTCGGAGGTTCAGTCCCCCATATTAGGACGTTGTGTTTATTCACCTTGCCACTTATGTGGAACGTTGACTCGTTACTGAAGATTATCCGCTCGCAAAATTCATCTTTTTCATTAAGTTGCAGCATTTCATTGCAAAAATCTTTACGTTTAAGTTTCTCATCTTCAGGTAGATGCTGTACCAACTGCAATGTGTAAAATTTTCCACACAGTTGGTTGCAGAATTTGTAGTTCCATACTTGCACGTGTTGTTGACTTTTGTGGACTTCGCTGGTAAACAGCACGAACACGTTCCACTGTTTCTTCTGACACACGAGGTCTTCCTAGACTTTTGCCTTTACATAAACACCCTGTCGTTTGAAATTTATTGTACCAATCGTAGATTGACTGTCTAGTAGGTGGTGATTATCCAAAACGTGTTCGAAAATGTCGTTGGACAACAGTTAAGGAGTTCGTTTTGGCAAATTCAAGCACGCAATATGCTTTCTCAGTAGAGTTTGCTGCCATCATAGCTATTATGCTTGCGCAGAACTAACAACTGTACTAACGAAACTTCTACAGTTCCTTAATCTGACAGCGCAAAACGCATGTCAATATCACAAATAATTTTAGTTTTATACAATACCAAAAGTGTCTATTTCTTTTATAATAACCCTGTATATGTGTTATACTTGTATTGCCCAAAAACATTTAACGAAGGAATTTTCTATGCAATTCGTAATATGCTGTAAACAACCCTTTGTAACAAAAACAATATTCTGCAAAAAACATGAAAATAGTTCACATACAACACATCAAACACAATAGATGAAAGGCTCAACACAAAAACAATAGATTCGTTTTTGTTTTAATATAAACATACTAGATACCGAACTAGACCGGACACGACACGACAAGACCAAGCAAGACCAGACACAACCATACAAGATCAGACAAGACCAGACAAGACCAAACAAGACCAGACAAGACCAAACAAGACCAAACAAGAACAGACAAAACCAGACGAGAGCAGACAAGACCAGACAAAACCAGACAAGATCAGATAAGACCAGATAAGATCAGACAAGACCAAACAGGACCAGACAGTACCAGACAGGTCCATTTTCACTACTTGGAAAATTTTAAATAATCAAATGACTTTATCATTGAATTGAGTAAATGTCTTATATGACCAGTTTGGCTCTGGATTGGCAAATTTGGCATCAAATTCTGACTTGCATCAGATGTTTGTAGCAAGAAAGTTTTGAATGGATTTCCTTACATGGGGAAAGATCGTACAACGATCGTCAATGCTTCTCAGTGAACACGTTGTTCTGAAACTTGTCGAGCCATATACAAGCTGTGGCAGGAATATCACGACCGATAACTTTTTCACTAGCATATCACTCGCGACGAAATTATTGGCCAAAAAACCACACTAGTTGGAACTAGAAGAAATAAAACTACCCAGAGCACCCAAACAAACGAAGTATAACTTTCCACTCTCCTATATAAAACAGAAAATTGTGTCCTTACAATATATAAAAGCAAAGCGCGTAAAAGAGTAGCAGTTCTAAGTTCCAGGCATAAATTTGTGAAAATTGATAAAAGGAATTAAAAAAAACTTAGCGGACTCAAAAAAAAATTTGGAGTTGATATGGCGGATCAAATAGCCAGAAATATAGAGTAGAATGTAGTTTTTGGAGATGACCCCTCCAAATATTTTTCAATATTTTAGATTTGCCTGCTATAAGTGCTTGGATCCTTTCAAAGAAGCGACAGGAATACGGATGCAACGGAAACAGTTTTTGTATCAATTAACAGAACAACTTTCCACAGATTATAGAGTTGCACAGAAAAATTCATCAGAACATGAAGACCCGCAAAGTTCAATTGCAACATCATCAAATACAACATATTTTAACAAACGAAAAATTTGTAAAGTACGACTTTGCCACAATAACAAAACAAATAATATATGTGAAATATGTCAAGTATGTTTGCGGAAGATGTACACATAAAAAGATTCCCCTTTCATTTGCTCAAAATGTACAAATAATGCATACAATATTATTTTTCCAAGTAAAGTAATTTTTTTTATTGTTAATGCTTCTAATAACTTAACTTAACGTTGTATAACTGTAAATAATATAAAATTATTAAATATTAATTTTAAACAAATTTCTTTACAAATTAGTTATTCTTTCACAATGCAGTCATTTTTGACTGCTTTGGGGCAATATAGGTATATACTAAGTTTCAGTCTTTCTAGTGTTAATATAAACATACTACATACTGTACTAGACCGGTCACGACACGACAAGACCAGATAAGACCAGGCAAGACCTTTCAAGACTATACAAGACCAAGCAAGACCAGACAAGACCAGATCAGACTGGACAAGGCGAGACAAGACCAGGCAAGGTCAGGTTATACAAGAGACTGTACCCAAAACTATACAAGATTAGACAAGACTGTCAAATACTTGAGAAGACTAGAAATAACTAGGCTAGACAACACTAGACAATAATTTACCAAACTAGTTTTGCGCGGACAAGGCAAGACAAAATTTAATAAAAGAAAATATAACTAATCCATTATTTTAAATATTTTTTAATAATTTTACAATGATGCTAGTGGTGGCAAATCTAGATAAGTCTAATCGTAAGTCAGATTAGGCAGATTAGAACAAATTGGAAATGGGTTAGACCATACTGTTGTTGTCTAATCCTATTCATCTTGTACAGCCTTCTCTGGTGTTTTCTGGTCTTGCGTAGAGTTGTGTTAACTTGGATGGTGTTGCCTTGTTTTGTGTTCTCTAATCTTTTATGATTAGTCCTAAACTTCCATCTGTATGTGATACAAATACGTAATAGAGTTTATCTACGACCACTATTGTAAATGCCCATTATTGTACAGTTCGTGGACTATGAAAATACATCATAACACACGTATGTAACAGTCCGCGATTAATGATAAGTTATAATTGATAACACACACTTGCGTTTGGTTTACGATTCGTTAATTAGTTGAGAGCTGCTATTACGTGCTCATACGTTCAGCGCCCCCCGTGCCTCAATTGAAACAAACGGAATTTGACAATGCGTACATTGAGTTGCCTATATGTACGAGCACTCTTATTCCAGTTTAACCCAAATAAGTACTAAATAATAAGGTATGTATTTCTTAAGGTATGTATGTATTCTGAAGTTATCTTAAGGTAAGGTATGTATTAAGATTGTATTTCTTTTCATTTCTTTCAAGTTAAATAATGTCGAGTAACAGTTATATATGAAAATAAAACTGTTTGTTTATTATAATGTTAAATAATGATAATTAAATAAACATAACCCAATAAAAAATACATTTTTTATATCAAACATATTTTTCTTATTAAACAGAAAAGAGAGTTCTAGGTAATTATGTACTCGCGGAATTACGCACTCCCCGCTACGCGGGTCATAATATGCTTCTTACAACTCTCGTAATATACTATAATAAGAGACTGCGAATTGGAGCAACTTTAAATGCCTAATTAACAGCGAGAGATACGAAATAATATGTCTAACAGAAACCTGGTTATCTCACAGAATACCTGATGATGGGCTGCAATTCGATGGATATTACTTATATAGGCATGACAGACAGGATGGCAGACGAGGTGGTGGAGTCACAATTCTTGTTGCTGTTACTCTGGGTGCGTGTAATATTGTTAAAAAAAGGTGGAGAATGTTGTGAATCTTTATGGATAAGGGCTGGAAAGGGTTACAATTCACTTATTGTTGGAGCTGTATACAGATCACCTGGTGGTAGAATTACGGACTCCATCAATGAACTTGAATCTCTACTTACAGGGTTGAAGATGCAAAGTGACAACATCCTGTGTATCGGAGATTTTAATATTGACATTTCACGGCTCACAAATAATAAGGTCATGGAGTTCAATAACATGATTGATGCATGTGGTTTTCACCAAATAATCAGTGATCCGACGAGAATTAGCCAGACAAGCTCGTCCCAAAATGACTTTTTTTTGGTCAATGATCACAATATTCTGAAAAAGGCTACTTAAAAGATGTAAATATCTCGATTACTACTTGGTAGGTTGTAAGCTGATATATAGTGATATTATCCTGGCGAAAACAACATATATGAGCAAAATTAACATGAATCAATTTAAAATGGACTTGTCAGCTTTAAGACTAGATAATATTTATATGGTACCGGATATAAACGCTAAAATAAAAATCTTTACTGATAGCATATTATATCTGTTTGGTCACCATGCACCTGTTAAACAAATAATAATCAATAAGCCAAAAAAACCTTGGGTTACACCAAGTTTTAAAAAAATGATAAAATGAATAATGACAAAATGTTTCAAGGATCTGCAAAAACTTGCAAGAATTACCACGCGACAATGAAAAAAGCTTATTTGGTAAGAAAGTATCACTCCTATAGGCGATGAAAAGATTATTTGGCGAGGTTTAAAGAACATGAACACTACCTGCTCAAAGACTCAACCAGGCCTGCCAGAATCATTGGGTAGTGCTAATGATCTAAGCAACTATTTTGAAGGGTCTGCTAACCAACTCGCTCCAAAAGTTGATGAAAATACTATTCTAAGTTATCAATATTCTTTTATAAGGGAAATGTCACATTTATTGAACCCGAAGCCGGTAACTGAAACTGATATTCATAAAATGATCCTGAATATAATATCTATTGCTATGGGATCTGATGGAATGAATATCAACATAATAAAAATTTGCTTGCCTCAGCTACTTCCAATTATTACACATACAGTTAACAGTTGGTTTAACCCTCACGTGGAAGTCACCTTGTCGCGGTGTGAGGGCTTAGTTTCGCGTACCGTTGGACGTCACGGCTGGAATAACCCCGGTTGGGGCGTTCGGCGGAGGGCGAACAACCAAGAACTTCCAAACCCTTAATTCCAAGGTGTCATGCGACCCGTGCCGAAGGGACTGGTTGATGGCCAAGGGCAACCGGCCATCGCTTACGGAGCCCCTATGATACCTGGCGACCTCAGAGGGTATCCAGCCTTACCACTATCAAGCGGGGCTCTGATGTGGTGGACCTTTAGTTCCCTTGCGACTCGTGGGATTCGAATGGAACAAAAACAAAAACAAAAATTCAATCCGTGTGTGCGGGACATAACCGCCACACAATTGGCGGATCAGATGGAGCATGAGCCCCACCATCCGAGTGAGCGCACCACTCGAGAGAGACCAACTACCAGACTGTCGCCAAAAAGCAAAGGCAAGATGGTCAGTAACATCGTTACTACCACCAAGCCAGCAAGCCAAGGGAGACCCGCTCCCAAAATGGCTTCTAAAAGTTAGGGCAAGGTGACCGGTAACACCGTTACTCCCACCAAGCCCGCGACTAAGCAAGAGGAGACAAAGCCCAAGGCAGGTAAGAAGAAGACGAGATGGACACATCCCTTGCCACCCCTAGGTAGTCCAGGCGGACTCGATGACCCACTGAGAAAGGGCCTCAGCGGTGCCGGGGTGAGATGGTATCTGCGCTTCTTAGCAAACGGGCTACAACCCGAGGAAGCTAAGAAGAGAGCAGTACAGAAAAAGGTGGGAACTACACCACAAACACAAGGAGCTGCCAAAACTCAACTCCTAACGGTGGGAATTGACGAAGAGTCCGCTGGAGCCATAGCGAAGGCCAACCATAGCCTCTACTTTAGGTTCGGGCGGATCAAAGTCCATGGGCGGAAGAACGACGCCACACAAAAAGCGGATATATAGGTAACGACAGTCACAGCGGCCCCTCCCTCGGAAGTTACGACCGCAACAACGGCCACTTCAGAGGTGGAAAGAATAGCGGTGGCGGCAGCTCCCTCTGCTGAACCTTTAACGACAAACGCCGCGAACGAGGAAGTCAGCCCGGATTACCGGGAAGACGACCTCGACCTCACACTCGTAGACATGAGCAGTCAAGCTATGTCTACAGAGGAAGAGGTAGATGTTGTTCTGGTGGAGACAGAGAAGGACTTGCCGCCTCCTGTCATAAACCAAGAATAACCAGCAGGCGCACCAAAGTAGCCCAGGTGAACATCCACCATGCCAGAGCAGCCTCGGCTGTGATGGCTAGGATGTTCACCAAACAACACCTAGGGCTAGCGCTACTGAGGTAACATCAGAGGCCTCAGCAACAGGGAATGTAAATTGGTATGGGACAGCCGTGAGGCTTCCCCTAGAACTTGCATTATGGTAAGGAAGGACATTAATTACTTATGTCTTTCAGAATTCTTAACGCGGGACTTAGTTCCTATACAGGTCCTCATCAAGACCGAGGGCCTCCACCGCGAAGTAGTGATCGCATCAGCATACTTCCCTGGCGATGGTAATAACATACCACCCATGGAGGTACAAAGGCTGGTCGAGCACTGCATTAGGAGAAGGCTGCCACTCATCTTGGGATGTGACGCGAACGCCCACAACGAGATGTGGGGCAGCACGGACACTAATAAGAGAGGTGAGTACCTTTTAGAATACCTCATTAAAGAGAACTTAATTGTGTACAACGTCGGGAACACACCAACTTTTGTCACTAAGGCCAGAAATGAGGTACTGGATATTACGGTAGGTAGCGCTAACGTAAGTAAACTAATTAAAAAGTGGAGGGTTTCAAGTGAACCCTCAATGTCAGATCATAGGATCATAGAGTTTGAGCTGGAAGGAGCGAGTGAGGAAAGTACCCCCATTCGAAACCCCAGACAAACTGTGTGGCCTATGTTTAGTTCACAACTAAAAGAAAACCTAGAGCAGGTGACAGTGCGGGGTGGTATCAAACACTACACCGTGCTGGAGCAGGCTGTAGGAGAAATAAATGTAGCAATCACCACGGCATTTGAATCCAGCTGCCCGGTAAAAACCGTGAAGGAGCATAGGGACGAAAAATGGTGGAACAAAAATTTGTCTACATTAAGAGCAAAAGTACGTAGGCTTTTCAACAAAGCCAAGCAATACGGAAATTGGCTAGAATACTCTGAGGTGCTTACCACCTACAATAAAGAGATCAGAAGGGCAAAAAGGGAAAACTTTAGGACCTTCTGTGAAAACATAGAATCCACGCCGGTGGCAGCTAGACTGCACAAAGCACTAGCGAAGGATAGAGTGGAAATGACAACCACTCTCAAGAAACCGGATGGGACCTTTACGGAGGATGAAGAGCAAAGAGCTCTCCTCCTACTAGAAACCCATTTTCCGGGATGCAGAAGATACAGGGAGACCGAGGGCTTGATGCAACCACGGAAACCAAGTCGGGCCGACTGGAAGAGGGCAGCGTCCATCTGTACGAAAAACCGAATCAGATGGGCTATCGGCACTTTCCAGTCTTTTAAGGCCCCAGGTGTGGACGGACTAGTTCCTGCCTTCCTACAAAAGGGAGAGAGAGAACTAATGCCGTATCTTCTAAATATTATAAGTATTTTAGTGCTCGGATACATACCGGAGCTATGGAGAAGGGCTAAGGTGGTATTTATACCGAAGGTGGGAAAGAAAGACACCACTCAACCGAAGTCATTTAGACCCATTAGTCTAACATCTTTTATGTTAAAGACAATGGAGAAGGTGATTGATAATTACCTTAGGACTATGGTGCTGGTAGGTACACCACTACACAAGAGTCAGCATGCTTACAGAGCAGGTAAATCCACAGAAACCGCCCTGTATCAGCTGACAAATGAAATAGAAGCAGCACTAGAGACAAAGGAAGTAGCGATATGTGCCTTCTTGGATATAGAGGGAGCTTTTGACAACACCTCACACGAGGCTGTCAAGGCGGCCCTCGAGAGAAGGAGTATCGACAGCACTATCTCAAAGTGGATGGGAGAAATGCTGAGAACTAGAGTGGCGGAGACACAAGTGGGAAGAGATACCATTAAGATCTCCACAACTCGAGGGTGCCCACAGGGAGGTGTACTATCACCGCTAATGTGGAGCCTGGTAGTTGATGAACTACTGGTTAGGCTAAACAACCTAGACATCAAATGTCAAGGTTACGCCGATGACATAGTCATAATGGCCAGAGGAAAATTTGAGGGAACGCTCTGTGAAATTGTTCAGAGAGGCCTCAAAGTAACTAGTAGATGGTGTCAAAAAGTGGGATTGAGACTCAACCCGAGCAAAACCACGGTGATACCATTTACTAGAAGGATAAAACTAAACTGCCTGCATCCCATACTCATAGATGGGAGGACAGTATAATACCAACAGGAGATAAGGTATCTGGGTATCACACTAGATAGCAAACTCCTATGGAATAGACACGCTGAGGCAGTGGTAGGTAAAGCCAAACGCGCCCTAATGGTGTGCAGAAATCTAGCAGGAAAAACGTGGGGTTGTAACCCCACTATCCTGCGATGGATGTACACCATGATAGTGAGACCTGCAATCACTTATGGGGCGGTTGCGTGGGGAAGTAGAATCAAGCTGGCCTCTATGAGGAAACAGCTTGAGAAGATTCAAAGACTGGCGTGTGTCTGCATCACGGGAGCGATGGAGTCGTGTCCGACAGCAGCATTGGAGCTGCTGCTGGATCTGACTCCGCTGCACCTTGTGGTGGAGATCGCCGCCAGATCGGCGATCGTAAGGTTCAGCAAGGAAGGAATGGGCAGAGGTAAAATAATCGGGATCAGAAACCGAAACAGCCTCGCTGCCAAGATCCCCTGGCTGTAAATACCAAAGGACGAAATGGTATGCAAATACCACTTCGAAAAAAACTACACAGCAATGTGTAGTAGTAAAGCCGATTGGAGCGACGAATCCTCAGCATACCACATAGAGCAAAATGCCATCAAGTGGTATACAGATGGTTCGAAGACAAAGGAAGGAACTGGTGCAGGAGTGTTTGGACCTCGTACCAGATACTCCGAATCCATGGGAACATCCCCAAGTATCTTCCAAGCAGAGGTACACGCAATCGAAAGATGTGCACAGTTTAACCTCGACAGGAATTACCGCAAAAAACTAATTGCAATCCTGTCAGATAGCCAAGCAGCCATCAAGGCCATTAGCTCATACACCATCAGATCCAAACTGGTATAGGACTGTGTGGGGAAGCTGAACAAGCTTGGCAGGGATAATAAAGTAACGCTATACTGGGTACCAGGACACACTGGTATAGACGGAAACGAAGAAGCCGATCACCTAGCAAACAAGGGATCCAGTAGCCCCTTTATAGGTCCGGAACCCTTTTGCGGTATGAGCGTGAACACCATCCGCAAAAGTTTAGATGAAGAAATAAGAGGAAAATGGATGAAATCCTGGGAAGAACTTCCAGGGCTAAGGCAATCCAAAGTGATGCTGGGATCTTTCAACCAGAAGAGAACTAAAGCTTGCCTGAAACTAAGCAGGAACAATCTCAGAATTCTGACAGAAGCCCTGACGGGACACTGCAGACTTAGGAAACATCTCAAGGCCCTAGGCCTAGAGGAGGATGATGGATGCAGATTCTGTGGCTCAGCAGAGGAAACCCCCATACATCTGTTCAAAGACTGCGGAGCATTACTCCGCAAGAGACAGCTGTACCTTGGGGCTCACTGCTTGAACACAGAGGAGCTGCAGGCCTTGAATCCCACCCAGATCCTGAGATTCCTAAAGGAGTCAGGATTAGAGGAGGCGCTCTAAATGGGTAAGTACACCAACACTTGGAGGAGGAGGGTGGGGTACAATAGATCTATAAAGGTCGTAGTACAAGTCGTCACCACCATATCTACAATCTACAACAGTTGGTTATTAGACATCGTATTTCCGGATGCATGGAAACATGCATTGGACATATGCACAATTGCCAAAAGCACGCCCTAACTTTATTTAATTACCCATTTAGTCCCATTTCTATTTTGCCAACCATTTCCAAAATATTTAATAAAGTGGTTGACATGCAATAACTTGCATGTCACTGTAACGGTTAGGTTAGGTTGATGAAATAGCAAGGGCGCTTGATAGCCACAATGTAGCTGTACTAGTACTATTGGACTTCAGCAAAACCTTTGATACGGTTATTCATCATGTATGCTTCTTAGTATTTTACACTATATAGGAATATCCACAAACAGTATAAAGTTTTTCGCTAGTCTCTTGCGGTACAGAAATCAAAGTGTTATTTTACAAAACGATATCTCTGAAAGTGTAGTTGTAAATGATGGTGCGCCGCAGGATTCTGTGTTGGGACCATTATGTTTACTCTATACACTATAAATATCGGAGCATCAATAAACAATGGTCTTCATCAACAATATGCCGACGACACACAGTTAATATACACTTTCTCTTCTGATAAGCTTGAACTCGCTGAACGAATTATAGATGATGACCTGAGAAGTAAAGCTAATTTCAACACAGGACATTCCCTCACGAACAACCCGAGCAAGACTAAAATCATGGTATTTGACTCAAAAAGGAAACAAGTAGCTATTAAAGTAAAAGTGACAATTACCATGCATGATCAGCGCCTGAACTTCTAACAAATGAATCTAAAAATCTCGAACTATTAATTGATGAAAGAATTTTCGTGTATCGACACTAACCACTTAAAGCGTGGTTATTTAAAATTGAAAGTGTTGCATTCCTGTAGGCATATCTTATCTTTAAACTTAAAAAAGGAAACTAGTGATTGCCTATGTTTTGTGTAATGCGTAGTTACCCTGAATCGGTGTATACTAGTTTCGTAAATAATACAGACCGCGTCAGAATACAACGAGCACACAATAGGTGTATCAGATTTATACAAAGACCTCGCCAAAAAAATATCCAATGAAATTCGATGCAATTGGATTAATATGGAAAAACTTCGAAAATTTCATCTTACATGTCTTTTTAAAAAAATCCTGTACTTCAAATTACCCAGGTACCCGTTCAACAAAATAACCTTCAGAACGGACGTTCGTACAATTAATTTGCGTAATAAGGGCTTGCTAACTCCACCTATACACCATACCTCAAAATTTAAATCTTCGTACACTTACCAAATAACTTTCATCATTAATAATCTACCAATGGAGTTAAGGCTAGCGAGCGTTGAACAGTATAAAAATTATATTAAAATGCAAAGAATACAGTGTTCAGAATAGAGTGAGCATTTAGAAAAAAGAACTTTAATATTCCTCTCTTTATTTTTCCTATGTTAGTCGGTGTAAAGTTTACCTAAAGATAACAAAAATGGCCTATGGAAGATCGAGAAATTCTAGTTAATTTTTTGAATACTAGTTAAAGTCCTTTTGTTCTCCATTCACTTCCATTTATGCATATTTGTATTTAATGTGGAAATCAGACTGAATATTTTTTTGTGTGGAGGCCAATACATGATATAATAATAATAATATTAAGAAACAAGTTATGATAATGAAAATTGAATATTTACCTTTAATATGTCTGTTACTAGCGACGAAACAAACATATTGTCTAGATGTAAGTCCTCGTTGGCTAAAACATCTTCTAAGCTCCCCCGGGCGCAATACGCTGTCAGAATTGCGACATTTCCATGATCGACGCTCGCGCCGATAAAGGGGATGATGTTTTCATGACGAACTTCTCGAATCTGTCTCGGACAAAAAAGAAATATTGGTGACACAAATAAAATTTTAAATATTTTTAGGAAAATAAAACAGACATGTTTATTGTGAAAATATTTATTATATAAATATGCTGGGTTTGATTCCGAAACCGTGTCGCATGCGGTTTTTGCTGAGTTTTAATTATGGATTACCATTTAAAAAAAGTTATATGGAAGTTTTAATCTACAACTAATACTGTTTCACATTTGTGTGAGATTCAATTTAGTGTGAGGCACATAGTACGATTGAATAATAATTTCTATTGAATAATGTTTATAGAAATATCGTTTTATTCGAATTAGCGAAAATAATTGATAATACAATTTTTAGGCTTTTTTAGAAACTTATTTTAGATTTTTAAAAATATAACTTAAATTTTAAGCCTTAATTACAAAAATATATTATTAACGTTAATATTGAAATTAATTTTGAAAGAAATTTTATAGTCATGAATTAGTCAGATTGATATTGATTCATTTATATTGTATTACTATAAAAACATTTGCTAAACGAGGGAGGCAAATGCAGGAAGGCAAGTATGGCAAGAAATAAAAACAAGAATGTTTCTTAATTTATTCCTTTTATTCCCTATTGGAAAACAGGTTGAGATTCAATATACCAACTTTTTCCATTGCGATTTTCCGATACAATCACGCTTTTTAAATTGAGGCGAAAATCTAAAAAGTTGAATTCCTTTGCGAGCATACATTTATCGGAACGAAACTTTCGTTTATTGGATTAGAAGAATTTACTGAAAGTAAACATTAGGAAACTTAGAACATCTGCAAATAAATAACTTCATTTCATGATATTAATAATTTTGGGACGTAAATTGTCACAAAACTACATAAAATGATGAAATAAATGATGAAATAAATGATGCAATTAAGATAATAGTGGGTTACAAATTAAGATGTCTTGTTTTTACTTAATAAAAACAAAAAGAAGTAATGACTTATTTGTCATAATTTTAACTGCCAAATCTTCAGTGAACCTTTTTTTATAAATTGAGCGTTTTTTTTATAAATTGAGCGGTGGTCGATTGCTTGTGTAAAGCATTTTATTAAAACGAACTCCATTATTCAAACTCACAATCAGAGCTGGTTTCGACAGCAGTTTTTTTCCATCGCCGCCAAATTGCAGGATAATTGCAAGATGGGTCGAAAAATGTTATCAAACAATTTCTCTTAAGGATACTAATACTTTGCAAGTTTGGAACAGAATTAAAGAAAATTGCAATCAATCCGTGGGACGTTTATAGTAGCAAATAGGAATTACAGCATTGAGTATTGTGGCCATATTTTTTTAAGATTAAATGGGAAACGCAGTAGTTGTCAATAGTGAATGTTATGTGGAGATGCCACAAACGTTCTTAATGGACAACTCAACTGGATTACCAATAATTGGTATTATATATATATATATATATATATATATAAATATATATATATATATATATATATATATATATATATATATATATATATATAAATATATATATATATATATATATATATATATATTGGTATTATATATAGGATAAAGATGGTGTAAGGCCTCATGTATCAAACATGGGTTGTTACGAATGTCGGTAATTTCCGGTTTGCAAATTTGAAACTTTTAGGATATGGAAAGAGACTTTCGAGAATAATTCCTGAAATTTTCATCAAAGTCTGCTCGTCTGTTCATTATTTACAGAACATAAATTTCGCGTGTTTCAAGAAAATCAAGTATAACTAAAAGAAAGTTATTATTTGCAAAGTTGTAATGTCGGTAATAATGGCAATAACAGGAAAATCACCGTTCTCTCTTCGAATTCACGATATATATTTAGATTTAGCACTACTGAAATATTTAACATCAAAACTAGTGTTACAAAACAACAAACGCTAACTTCATTCTGGTCACAATTCTACTACCAACATAAGTCTTGCCAACTTAAAATAGGTATGTGCTGAGTCAATTCCCTTAACACTCCCACTTTGGCTTAGCACATCTCCTTGGTTGATCCTTCTCCTTTCTCGCTTCTTTTCCTGGTTCGGAACAAACGCTGTCTCGATGCTTCTGGAATGTCGATCTTGGGAGTGGCTTTGTAAAAATGTCAGCCTTCTGCTCGCCGGATGAAATGTATTCGAGAGCGAATTCACCAGCCTCGAATCGTTCCCGTATGTAGTGGTAGCGCACCTCTATGTGTTTTGTGCGCTTATGGTACACGGGGTTCTTTATTAGTTGGATTGCGCTCTGGTTGTCTAGGAACAGTGTTGCATCGACCATAGTGTCTGGGAGGTCGTTGATCAGTCTCTTGATCCATATAACTTCCTTCACTGTGTGACAAGCAGCCATGTACCCTGCATTGGTTGTCGAAAGTGCCACGCTTTGGTGTCGCTGGGAATTCCAGGATATCGTGCTGTCTCCGAGCTTGATGACGTATCCCGTGGTCGACCTTCGCGTCTCGAGCTCCCCCGCGTAATCCGAATCACTGTACGCCCTGAGCTGCATGTCATTGTCCGCTTTGAACCTGAGTCTCTGGTCGGTCGTTCCCTTGAGGTACTTCAATACCCTCTTCACTCCGTTCCAATGAATTTTTGTAGGGTGTTCCAAGTATCCACTCAAACGATTTATCGCATAGGTAATATCCGGACGCGTAGCAACAGATAGATACATCAGACTCCATATAGCTTCTCGGTACGGGGCTCGCGTTCTCTCATTCTCTTCTATAGGGTGTGCTTCCACACATAGCTCTGCATGTGGATCAGCTGGTATTGATACTACATTTGCGTTATCCATCCGAAATCGATTTAATACTTCTTTACAGTACGTTTCCTGGTGCAAGAGGATCGATCCGTCTGTCTCGCGTTGAATTTGCATCCCCAGGAAGACGTTGGCTTCGCTGTGTGTGATTTCTAATTCCTTCTTTAATTCGTCAAGTAGAGCGTCGATTGTCTTCTGATCTTCTGCTACGACGAGTCCGTCATCCATATAGATTGCTAAGATGAGTTTCTTGCCGTCTTTGTTGCTCGCGAACAAGCATGTGTCCGCGCTGTTCGCCTTCAGGTCGAATTTACTAAGAAAATCCGTGAAGCGTCTATTCCAGCATCGAGATGACTGCTTTAGTCCATAGAGGCTGCGATTAAGCTTGCAGACCTTATCTGTCCCATCTGTATATCCTTCGGGCTGTCTCCTGTAGATTATTTCGTCAATTTTTCCATATAAGAACGCTGTCTTTACGTCAAACTGCTGAATTTTAATCTTCTCCCTCGCGGCTATTGCAAGAACTATCCGTAGCGAATCAAAACGAACAACCGGGCTGATAGTTTCTTGGTAATCGATACCGTTCGTCTGCCGGAAACGACGTGCCACGAGTATGGCCTTGAATCTGTTCACATTTCCTTTCTCATCGCGTTTCTTCTTGAATATCCATTTGTTGTTGATTATTTGGCGACTGTTTGGAGGTTCTACGAGGTCCCACACGTCGTTGCGTTGTAAAGACTGCATCTCCTCGATCATGGCATCTCGCCATTTTCTCGCTTCGTTACTCTCGATAGCTTTTGTGAACGTTGAGGGTTCTTGGTCTTGGGCAAAAAATGCGTCGTCGATGTTCAGGTAGTCGTCAAATTTGGCGGGCGGTCTCAAGCTGATCCGGTCTCGGAGAGTTTTTCTTTCTTGTTGTTCCGCTTGAGGCTCTTGTTCTCTATTGTCAATTTCGACCTCGTGATTCTCATCGTCGTTATTCGGTTCCTCGACGTCCTCTGTCCTGTCTTCGCTCGTACCGACCCACGTTTCGGTCTTGTTATCGTCAATCTCCTCTCTTCGGGGTTCTATCTCTCCTGTAAATAGGACGTCCCTTGCTATCTTTATCGTTTCTTCTTTCGGATACCAGATTCTATATCACTTCGTTTCCTCGTCATATCCTACGAAGATCCCGCGCTGCGCCTTGGCATCCCATTTTCGTCTCTTTTCTCTGGGTATGTGAGAGAATACCGTTTCCCCGAAGACGCGTAAGTGCGTTATGTTTGGCTTCCTTTGATACCAAAGTTCGAAGGGTGTTTTGTCTTTAACACTGCTGGTTCCACTTAGGTTTAAAATATACGTCACAGTATTCACAGCTTCGGCCCAAATTCGTTTTTCTAGATTCGTTGCATGGAGGATGGTTCGAGCAGCCTCGACAATTGTGCGATTCTCCCTCTCAGCCGAACCGTTCTGCTCAGGGCTGTGAGCAACTGTTCTCTGGTGTTAAATTCCATACCGATGAGTGATTTCATCAACTTCATGATTGATGAACTCTAAGCCATTGTCGGTGCGTAGAACTCGAACACCTCTCGGGCACTGTTTTTCGGTTTTCTTTAGATAGTTCTCGAGACAACGCTTTACCTCTGTTTTCTCGGCAATGAAGTACACGCTTCTGAAGTGCGACAGATCGTCTTTGAAAAGTAGGAAATACCGGGCGCCGCACATGGACTTTTCCTGCATCGGACCACAGACATCGTTTTCGTTGTACTCACTGGGAAGGGGAGCCTGTGTGTTTTACCCACTGCGCATTCTTGACAGAAAGGTTCGTTTGTGTCCCCCGTTCTGATCTGGAAATGATCGATTGTTTTCTTAACTTGCCGATAGTTTTGGTGCGCGAGTCTTTCGTACCACGTTTTGAGTGTATGACTGGACGATACGATAGCTTGCGGTGGCTCCAGTAGCTCCATCGACTCTGCCGGTGATGATTCGATCTCTGGTGGGACGACTCGAATTTTCATGACGAAAAGCTTTCTTTGGCGTTCTCCCACTGCAACGATGCGCCCATTCTTGACCAGCTCGCACGTCGTCTTGTTCGACCTCATCTCCATACCTTTGTCCATAGCCGCTCCTGCTGAGAAAAGGTTGTATTGAAATTTGGGCACATAGAGAACGTTTGACAGGTGGTTTTCGCTCTATCTTGAGCCGTCGAATGTGGAGCCGTTTATGTTTCCTCTTCCTTGAGCCTCGATGTGCGCTTCATCGCCTACTCGTACAAGCATCTCATAGTCGAAGGCCTCGTAACTGACGAACCAGTATCGCCTGTTTGACATGTGGTCGCTGGCTCCTGAATCAAGATACCATATGCCGTCGCTTCCCTCGCTGATATGCGCCGTGGCTACAGTCTCGCTCAAGAAGCTTATGCCGCCGGATTTTGCGGTGTCTCCTCTTCTGTCGACGGGTTTCTTCTCCGTGCACTCTCTTGCCCAGTGACCTGGTCGTTGACATTTAAAACACTTGCCTGGTCTTACAAAGTCCTTTTTCGCCTGGCTGTTTCGGTTATATCGCCCTTTTCTTTGTTGAAATTTCGATGCCAGAGCGTTTCCTTAGCGCTCATTCTGGGAAGAGTTCCGTGTCTCTTCTATCAGCAACCTCGAGGTGAGATTCACCAATGTACGCTCCGTAGCGGGAGCAGACTTCCATGCACTGACGAAGTACTTGTAACTGGCAGGAAGGGTAAGCAGAATCTTTGTGATTATCATCGAATCAGATATTTCCTCACCCATTAGTCGGAGACGATGTGCCAGATCCTCGAATTTGGCAATATGGGTGGCTAAGTCTTCCGAGTTCACTTTTTTTTGCTGGAGCATGTGAACGCTCGCTTCAGATTTTTGTTCGTTTTGACATTCGTTAAGCGTGTCCACATGTCCATCGATGTTTCACAGTTAATGATGTGGAGGGTGGGTTGAGGGACAATCGTTGTCACTATTATCTTTTGCGCCATCCCGTCCTTCTTCCGCCATGCTTCAATCCTGTTTTCATGCTGTGTCCTTTCATTCGCCGTCGCGTCAGCCGGGAGCGGTCCGGGTATTTTGCTTGTGCCGTTCACGATGCTCCATGCATCTGACGCATTCAACATCACACGAACCTGGAACTTCCATACACTCCAGTTCTCAATGTTCTTAAGTTTTGTAACACGCGCGAGTTCACTTTCCATTTACAGGGGTTATATTTTTCACTTGTACGTGGCGTGGAAATAACCTACAACATAGCTCGTCTATTTTTGAACTTTTAAACTCAGTCTCTAAAAATAGTCACCGTGCGGTGATCCTGGGCCCATAACCTAATGGCAATAACAGGAAAATCACCGTTCTCTCTTCGGATTCACAATATATATTTAGATTTAGCACTACTGAAATATTTAACATCAAAACTAGTGTTACAAAACAACAAACGTGGTTTAAACAACATAAGTGTTGCCAACCTAAAATATGTATGTGCTGAGTCAATCCTCTTAACAGGTAATTTCCGGTTTTCAAATTTGAAACTTTTCAGGAAATTAAAAGAGACTTTCAAGAATAATTCCTGACATTTTCATCAAAATCTGTTTGTTTTTTACAGAAAATACATTTCGCGTCCTTCAATAAAATTATGTTAAACTAGTCAAGTTACTATTTGCTAAGTTGTAATTTCGGTGATTTCAGGTTTGCAAATTTGAAACCGTTCTTTCCTGGTCGTCTGATTTCCTAGTGTGGGGATTAGTTGTGGCCTCCTCGCTCTCCGGATTTGTAGGCTTTTGATTATTTCTTATGGGGTGACGTTAAATCTAAATCAGAACCGATCTGAAGGCCTTAAAACGAAATATTTGACAAGCTATTGGTGAGATTATACCAAAAATGTTCCAGCGTGCAATGTGTTCCTTGTTGCATCGATTTCAGTCATGCATCGAAGCAAATGGAGGTCATCTAATCGATGTAATTTTAAACTATTACTCCCTAATTGTTAATTTAGAACTAATCATTTAACTTGTTATTAAATTTTAGATTTTACTCTAGAATGTTCAACAAAAAAATTGATGTCCAACTAATTCGTTTTTTTGATAATTGCATTTTAAAATCAGGACACTCTAAATTTGTCACCCTTTACTTCAAATTATTCAACAATGCCCAAGTGACGAGAGAATAAATGTGAAAGACTCAAAATCTGAATCAAAGACACCCTGCCAATGGAATGCCAGTGGTGAGCTCTAGGCAACTCGTGCGAGTTTCTTGTTAAATTATTTTTACACTTGTAAACCCCTAATATATATATATATATATATATATATATATATATATATATATATATATAAATATATGTATATATATATATATATATATGTATATATATATATATATATATATATATATATATATATATATATATATATATATATATATATATATATATATATATATATATCTATAAATGAACTGTTTAAATAATATTTGTTAACCAAAGCTCTTTTAAGTTTTTTTTTTGATATTTGTCGAGACTCAGTACACGAGAGATTTCAAGCAGGAACGTTAGCTGAAACGGTCTCGGCGCTGCCATGTGATCAAAGCATTATTGCTAATGTGTACCGTGAACAGTTGACACGATAAGACGGATAAATAACAAAAAAACCTTTTCTAACTAAACAAAAAGGTATTGTTGCATTTTACACGATAAAGTCCCAGTACAACTAGAGTGGCTGGGATTGTGAAGTTGTCACTATATTTGGATTCCAAATGAAGAGATTACTTTATTTTATTTTTGTTTTTCACTACGTAATCTTATTTCTGTATATATTTCTGTATAAACCCTTCCAAAAACAAAATATTAATATGTATTAAATAATATATTATAGATTAAAAATAAGGTTTAACTCACTTGCAAAATTCCAAACTTTTTAACAATGTAATTCTCCCTAACTCTTATCTTTTACTGCGCCATCCCACGTTTAAACCATATTTCACTGTTTAAATTTATCTAAAACTTTACCTTCTAAATTAGATGATGAAAGAAAAAATGAAGAAGACATAACAACTTGAAAGAGATACTGATGAAACTAAATAGAGATAAAGATGAAGAAGATACTGAATAGATACACAGATTAACGAAGATTACATTTCTCTAAATTGGAAAATTCATTATATAACTTATGAAGATATATAAAAAATCTAAATACTTTAGATTTTACAAGTAAACATTTTTCAATTGGTACAGCACGTCAATAGACCTTTTCATAGTTGACTTTTTTCTGTGCGCATGCGTCAATTTTCCGCCATGTACTTAAAAAAAAGTGTTTTGATAAAAGTGAATTTTGTTGACGTATAACCAGTGAAAATAACAAAATGTGCCCGAAACTTTCATATTTCCGTCTTTTAAACATTGCGGACGCGCATGCGCTTAGCTAACCGAAAAATGGTCAATTGGATCTATTGGATTAATTCGTAAAAACAACAAAATTGAATAAGATCTATATAGAAAACCGATTGCATTAACATGAATGGAAGCAAAGCTATGCTTCTTTCATGGAAGCAAAGCTGTGCCGATGAAAGATAAATCTCGAAAACAGTTCACAGATGGCCATCCACCTAAGGTATCGGAAAGACATGATCTTAAAATCAATGTTATTTATATTTTTTTTGTTGAGTGCCACGAAGGTGGACTGAAAGCTATAAAATAACCTACAAATTTCAAATGAGATTTTTTTGGTAGTCCTAAAAAGACTCATTGTCAATAATTGTTATAGAGCTCCGGAAAGGCTGAATACATTTATATATTCAGGCTGTGTTCCGTTTGTTTTAAGTTTGTAAGTAAAGAATTAAACACTATCATGTCAACTGCCACAGAGAATTACACCCAATTACACTCTTCCATTGGTTTTCCAATTACGCTCATCCAAAATTTTACAAATTTAAAAACGGAACAAAATCACAATGACAAATGTACCCGAAAACTCAAAAAGATAAAACCTTTATTTCTCTCACATATGGTATTTTGGCAAACAAACGAACAAATAGCAAACCTTTTGCTAAAACAAAATCTACAAGTATCATTTAAACCTACTTCAAAATTATACCACATATTATTTATTGCTATAGATAAAATCGAGCTCTTCAAAAAATCTGTATCTGAGATTTATTGTTCGGTATGCAATAGCGTCCTACTGCACGCCCTACCTACGCAGGACGAAATATTTCAACTCGTTTTTCAGAACATGTTTGTGCCTTTCGTCTTAAAAAAGACACAAGATTAATTTATAACCATTGTTTAGAATGTAATCATAAATTCCCCGAAATAGATGATTTATAAATCTTGCATTGTTGCAACAAAATTACGATGCTTAATCTCCTGGAGTCATTAGAAATTTTCAAACAAAGCTAAGATCCATCAGTAAATCTCCTTGACGACCAAACCGATCTAATCTATTCACAACTTTTTAAACTAACGAAATCGTCTCCAGATAAGTCCCCAACTACAGACAGACACCTCCCCACTGCACAAAAACTAATAATATATTTAATCTCATCAATTTGTAATTCACTTTAAAAATGACCTTCAACAGTCAAGACTCGAGTCGTGTGAAATTGTGTAGATTTTCATAGCTTTACAAGTTATATCATATTTTCACAAAAATTAGTGGTAAAAACATAACTACGTAGTAACGGTCGCAACCATCCTTTTCATTAATTTTATTTAATTTTAATTTAAAGATTTATTGCTCAACAGTTTATATGACCAATGACAGGGCAAATATAAGATTAGTTACAACTAAACAATAATACATTAAAAAAAATTTTTTTTTTTAATACAAACAAGGTAAAACAAATTCAAATACAAATAAGTAAGTAAACAATTAATATAAACATTTAACAGGGCATACAAATTCAAAACAAAATAGGATAACATACAAATGTATCCTGAGTAAGAGGATTAAAATAAAAGACTAGTCTGCTAGGTTTTTGAGGGCTTTAGTTTTAAATGCCGCGAAGGTCCCAAAAATGTCGCACTCTAGGCTAATTGAATTGTACAAAGAACAAATCTTAAACAGTGGCGGAATCAAGGATACTGAACCGCTATTTGGCGGGTTATAAAAAGAAACCGTTTGTTTACTCGCAACTCTAGGCACTAGGAAATTAAGATTGTTTATAATTTCAGGAGAATCAATCACGCCATGAATGGCCTTATATAAAAAAACAAGACCCGCCAGAGAACGTCGAGACTTCAGTTGTAGAAACCCAAACTCACCGAGCAGGGATGAATGATCAATATGAACCGGAGGAGAAACTCCGAATGTCCTAAACCATAGCAATTAAAAAAATTCCCTCTGAATAACTTGCAAAGCGGCGGTATACTTTTTGAAGTAAGGATCCCAAATAATTGATCCGTATTCTAAGATTGATCTTACATAAGTGTGGTAGATCACCCTTAGCGCCAAATTATTGTTAAAACCCCGAGAATTTCGAATTATGAATCCTAGAGCTTTCGCTGCCTTGGACACAGATAAGAAAATATGTTGCACAAAAGAAAGATGACAATCAAAAGTAATACCGATGTCTTTGACTGTTTCAAAGCGATCAACCTGGACATTAAATAAGGTATACCTGAATTTAAAGAGGTGCAGAAGCCGGGTAAAAGTGACAATTTTGCATTTGCTAAGATTAAGACCTAATTGATTGCCATCGCACCAATTTTTAAGAATTTTCAGGTTCGCTTGTAAAACCAAACAGTCATCAGGGTGCTTAATAGACATGAAAATCTTAAGGTCGTCAGCATAAAGTAAATGAGGTGCTGATAGAGACGAACTCAAGTCATTAATAAATATATTAAATAGCAAAGGCCCTAAGTTGGACCCCTGCGGAATACCGGAAGTGGAAACGAATTCTGTCGAGGCATATCCGCAATGAAAAACAAACTGCGACCGATTTGCAAGGTAAGAGGAGAATAAATCAATTAGGTTGGTTGCAAACCCAAAAGAGTGAAGCTTCTTAATAATGACTGCGTGATCTATGGAGTCAAATGCTTTAGAAAAATCAGTGTAAATGCAGTCAACCTGACCCCTATTAGCAATAACTGCTGTTGTATATTTTGTAAAGACAACTAAGTTGGTGAGAGTTGAACGACCCTTCATGAAGCCATGTTGCTGTAAGGAGAGAAGATTTTTGATACTATGGAAGATTAATTTATAAATGATGGATTCAAAAACTTTGGAAAAATTGGAAAGAATTGATATGGGACGATAGTTACCGATTTCAGATAAGGAGCCAGCTTTATGTATAGGACAGATCTTTGTGGATTTCCAAATAGCTGGAAAGGTGCCTTCGTGCAGAATCAGGTTGAAAATTTTGGTAAGTAGTGGCGCAAAGATATGTGCACAGTCATGAATTAGGAAGGCAGGTATTAAGTCAGCACCGCTGGTCAAGTTACACTTTAACTGCTTGAGGGTTGATAATACTTCATCTTCAAAAACGTTAGTGAGTTCAATAAAAGGGAGATTCAAGCCGTATATATCCCAAACGCTAGTACTAGGAGACGAGGGTTTATACACACCTTTAAGGTAATTAGCAAAGCCCTACATTAAGATTACATTTATTTACGAAATGGTGAAACTAAAAGATTTCAATTGGTAATATATTCAAAAAAGGTTTCATTTATATTTGAAGATTTTACCATTGAATCTTGTCCAACTCTTGTTCAATAACAATTTTTTATATTTCGCTGTTTAACCCTTTCGCCCCAAATGGTACACATATGTCCCACTGAAATTTGGAAAATTTACCAGGCATTTGTTTCGTGTTTGTTATAAGTAAGAAGGCAAATATTGTTGTTGTAAATAATAACAGACAATACCAGACAATATAAGGCAGACCAGGACACTAAAAGACTGGACCAGAATAGATCACAACCAAATAAGTCTATACAATGCTAAACTAGACGATACCGAACATATATGATTGACAATATGATCAAAACTGGATCACTGAACAGAATACAGAAGAGTGATCAATACTGAAGAACCATGTAGAAGACAATAATCTGGAAAAGTCTGGACAAGTCCAGTCTATATTCAACAAAATGGACAATGTTGGACAAAATTTTGGACAAAAAATTGGACAAGGGTGAACAAGATTCAATATTAAGGTAATGTCAAGATTTGAAAAGTCTCCACAAAATAAGACAAGAATAGTAGATAAGTGGATAAGATATGTGTACTACTCATCTCTTGGGACAATTCAATCTATGGTCGATTTATTTTGATATATTGTGTTTATTTAGCAACAAATTAACAAAATATGAGGTTTGTTCAATTTCTGCAATATTATTAACGTTCAGGCACGAAAGTTTTAAAATTGTCTAAAATTTTTAAATTCTAGAATAGAAAACAAAATGTGGCAATATTAAGAAATATATCGTAGTTATTTATCTGTAGATCTTGTAATTGCACAATTGATGAAATTTACTCCATGCATGAATCCTATAACAGCCTTCCTTCTAAAAATTTACTCTTGATAATAAAATAACTAAAATAATTACTATTTAACAAACCTCTTAGAATTTAAATTTTTAAGCACAAAAATTAAATATTAAAGAATGCTTCTCTTAAAAATGTTTTAATGATTATTGCTTAATTTGAATGAAATTTGACACATTTCAGGAACTATAAAAAGGTATTACACATTATGGAATGAGCAAAAACTTGCGCATTTCGTAAATTGTGCATTTTTAAAATCTTTATTAGACAGTTTACATAGATCTTTAACGTATGAGACAAAATAAACAGAAACCAAAAGGATCCATCTTTTTTAGAGGCAAAGGTTTTAATTGAGGTATAAAACAAAGATCATTTAATTAAAACAAGCATGCCTGCCTTTTGTACATACTCGAGTAAATGCATTATATAATACTTATTACACTACGCCACTTCGAGTCGCGTGACGCTCAGTTGATCCCTTAGAACACGCCAAAACGCGTAGAAAATTTTGCACCGCGCAATGACGGATTTTGACGTAGTGAACATGTGAATTTTCCTTGTTAATCAAACTACAAAATTTATAGACGCATTCAGCACACTTACTACGACTAATACTCCATATACGAAGAGTCTCGATTGTTTGTTTATCTAGAGATAATGGAAATAACCACAATCTGATAAAAGGCGATCTTGCCGGTTCACGATCAAACTTTCAAACTATATATATATATATATATATATATATATATATATATATATATATATATATATATATATATATATGTGTTGTATTGTTTTCTCGGGGATTCCGCGTTGATGCTGAGGGCTGGCTCTGAAAAGAACCGGATTCTCGACGTTTCGGCGAACTAACATTCGCCATTCTCAAGAGATATATGCGTCCGTACGGGTCAACCGTTCGACGCATACTTCGACGCATACGACGCATACAGTATGCGTCGAACGGTTGACCCGTACGGACGCATATATCTCTTGAGAATGGCGAATGTTAGTTCGCCGAAACGTCGAGAATCCGGTTCTTTTCAGAGCCAGCCCTCAGCATCAACGCGGAATCCCCGAGAAAACAATACAACACAGGTATCTATCCGCGAAAACCTCAAATACAACATATATATATATATATATATATATATATATATATATATATATATATATATATATATATATATATATATATTTATATATATATATATATATATATATATATATATATATATATATATATATATATATATATATATATATATTTCTCGGGGATTCCGCGTTGATGTGGAGGGTTGCCTCTGAAAAGAACCGGATTCTCGACGTTTCGGCGAACTAACATTCGCCATTCTCAAGAGATATAGGTCCGCGCGGGTCAACCGTTAGACGCATACTTGAAGATACTCGTTAGACGCATACTTGAAGTATGCGTCTAACAGTTGACCCGCACGGACGCATATATCTCTTGAGAATGGCGAATGTTAGTTCGCCGAAACGTCGAGAATCCGGTTCTTTTCAGAGGCAACCCTCCACATCAACGCGGAATCCCCGAGAAAACAATACAACACACACACACACACACACACACATATACATATATATATATATATATATATATATATATATATATATATATATGAAACGAATACGATTCTGTTCAAGTTGATTTATTCTTTTCACGTAGATATGGGGGCAACTGAAATAATAAACATCGATAAAACATACGACTAAAATTCCATCTGACAATGCATTTGACCTTCTTGACACCTTACCAGATAATACGGATTTTCAAGATAATATATCTGAAAGAGACTTTGATGACGACGATAGCATTGCTGATGCAATTTATTGTTATACTGATCGGATATCGTTACACTGGTCTGTTAGAAAAGTATCCGACCTTTAGCCGGTAAAAAAACTGGCATACCTGGAGCGTTGGAAACCTAATCACCCTCAAAGTATTCTCCTTGGGAGTCCACACATTTCTCCCAGCTGTGCCGTCATTGTTGGAAGCATTCCGAAAAGGCCCCTTTCGGAATCGACTTTATCTCGGCTGTCGTTGCAGCCATAATGTCCTCTCTTGTCTGAAATCGCGTTCCTTTCAATAACCTCTTGACTTTGGGGAATAGCCAGAAGTCGCAGGTGGCCATATCAGGAGAGTAAGGAGCCTCGAACCAGAGGAGTCTGGTTTTTCGCCCAAAAAATGTGAACCAAGTGGGAAGAATGTGCTGGAGCATTGTCGTGATGGAGTCGCCAATTTCCTGTTGACCACAACTCCAGATGCAATTTCTCAGATAGTCACACGACGGTCCCGCATTACTCCAGCGTTCACTTTGGCAATGACATGGTCATTTCGTCATGTTGATGGCCGACTAGAGCGTGGCTCGCTTTCCACCGATGTACGACCGTCTTTAAACCGGTTGTACCACTCCTTAATCTGTGTGATGATGCCCATAGCATCGTCACAGAAAGCCGTTGTCCCCAGTTTCTGGCAAAATTTGATGCAGTAGCGCTGCTCCAGTCGTTCCGTTATTTTAATTGCATTGAAAAACCGACGAGAGCACTACACACTACGTAACTCGAAAACTGCTCGGCAGCAACTGACGCTACTACAGGCGGGAAAAAATTCACGCATGCACACGAAGGTTCAAGGTCGGCTCATGCAAGCGCGCTTGATTCAAATTCATCAGGTTTTCAAAATTAAAAATAAAGTCGGATACTTTTCTAGCAGACCACGTAAATTTTATCACTAGATATGGCTATGGTATCATTCATTCAGAATACCCAACTCTACCACAATTTCGAGCGAAAGTGGCAGCCGTATATTGTTCTAAAGACGAAATAAGGAGAGGGACCTTCTACTTAGTACGAATGTACGAACTAAGAAGATTTATGATTGATTCAATCGAATATTACATCCGGTTCGAGTACCCGATGTAAGATTCGATGAATGAGTGTGCAAGAATATTAAGGCTGTTAAAAAGAGACTCAAGCATTTTGCAAAAAATGCAATCTAAACCTGTTCCCAATCGACACAACCTTTAATCTTGTTTCCAAGAGTTTGCAAATAGTAAACATCTATTGTATTATGCTAGGAATGCTAAAATAAACGTTTATAAATCTAGTACCATTGTTACTATCACTATACGTCTCTATTGGATTGATATGTCGTAGGTATGAACAAATCTGGTCTACCTGGATCTCTAGTCAAATCTGACATCTGACAAATCTGACAACAAGGCAGGTCCGCCTAAAGGGGCTATACCACAGTGATACTTTCAAAAAAAATTAATGATCGTTTTTTTGTCTTATTTAACAATTCATACTTTCAAGAATATCCTGTGAAAATTTCAAGGCCGTATATCTAATACTCCCCGAATGGCAGTCTTCCAAAGCGCCACCGCTCATAGGAATAAAATTCTGCACCTGCCTGGAGGCGATAAATTTTTGGATCTGGAGGCAATAAATTTTTGGAAAACTTATTTTTTTATACTTTTCACTAAGTAAATCTTTCTTTTCCGAATTTTTCTGAATTCGTATGAATTTTTTCGGATTTTTTCTTATATTTTTGAAAAATATTTTTTCAATCATTTTTCGAAATTGGAAAAAAGTCAAAAAGATAATAAAAATCTGGGAAAATTTAGGCGGATTCTGAAAAATTTCCGACATCTTTAATATATATATATATATATATTTATATATATATATATATATATATAAATATATATATATATATATATATATATATATATATATATATATATATATATATATATATATGAGATTTTTCAGATTTTTTGTCGTATTCGGAAGTATATGAGGTTGAGAAAATATAGGCTGAACGTCCTTAACTTTAAACGCGTTTTTCTCGAAATGGCATTTTTCAAATTTGCCCCTGATGTAACTCAAAGAGAAAGACTTGACCTGAAATCTGGTCTGAGTACAATTGAATATATTTACTGTACCGTCAAATAGTATATTTTTGATTGGATGAAAATTGACGATTTGGCATTAAAAAAACGACAATTTTTTAAGCTAAAAAACTTTTTTTTTGGCCTCCTGAATTGCAAAACTAGCTTTGACATCGTGTATACGTCCAGCGAAACTAGATTTTTACGTACAATGTTGCAAAGTACGGCTACGATGCGGTAAAGTGACCAGTAAATTTGAACCTTCAGGGACACTTACAAAATAAATTATAGTGTGTATATATAAGTATAAAGCAATAAAATCTAATTAAAAAAACGCTACTTTACACCACATTTGTCACGATAATGTAGAAAATAAGAGTGATTTTTAAAATTTTACTGTGAGTCTGACATTTAAAAAACTGACATAACCATAACCTTATAAATTTGAATTAGTAAAAATGTCAAAGTTTGTGAGTACCAACTTTAAAAAATTAAATAATTTCCAATATTGTAATTAATCTAAATCTATTTGTTTCTTAAATAATAATTGTCGGCCAAAAATTCTTATACAAATTTCGTGCGGAAATGATTTTACAATGCTCCAGCAAATGCCAGCAACCAAACGAGCTGTTGCATTGTAAAATCAATGTTTCCGCACTCTAATTTAAATAACTATTTCATAACTACGCCATTTTGTCGGATTTTGATATTTTTCGGAAATCCTAGTTCATGGTACATAAAATACCTTTTAGTTTAACGACAAATATTTTTTTTCGGGTTCAGCTACTCAATCGGCTTCAAGGAGGAGGGCAGTGGAGGAACTTTTTTTTGCGCTTCCGAAGGCAGCGCATAAGTCGCTTGGATGTTAATATTTTTCTATGAAAAAATTATGTAATGAAAGTCAAATATAGCCAAATATATTCTCAATTTCCTGAAACATTTAATTGAGTACTTTTCTTCCAAAAAATTTGCGAAAATCACCCAAATTTTCAGCGGTCACAGTGGTATAGCCCCGTAAGGCGCCGTTGCTTTGAGGGTTTCTATCACCCTTAGACACTCAATATATTTTAAGAAGTAACTTGATTTTTATCATTCCAAAGCATATTGAATATTATCTGAATTATAAAAAATTAGACAATTAATGAAGTTTATACGAACTAAAAGGTTTCAATTCACATTTTTATTAAATTAATAATAATCGTCGAAATATACTAATCGAGTAAGGTACCGTCACTGAACTCGAAAGGGGTCAAAAGTCAAGATTTCTTGAAAATTAAGAAAAATTGTCAAAAAATGCGGTTTACGTCTTGAATTTTTTCCAATGAATTGAACAAAAAATTATGTTTTTTTGACGAGCCTTACCAAGTTCCGCCCCCGCAGGGGGCGGCTGTGGGTGCGTTTTAAATTTTTCACTTTTTCCGTAAAAACTCCGTTCCTCTTGGGCGTCGAAACGGGAAATGGTCATTTTCTGTTGTAAAACTGAACAGGCCTTCGACCCGTGTCCGTCTGCTGCTCGCAAGTCCCACATGGCGTCCTCCAGGTGCCAAAAACAGGAGATCGTTTCTAGCACCTTTGAGGAGCAATTTTGGTCCGCGGCTCGATTTTTTTACTGCGTTCTCTTGCCGCGTCGATTTCACGTTTTTTGACGTCATGCGGAAAAGTACGCGACCGTCGGTTCACCCGGTGCGGCGGAAAATGTAAGCGAAAAAAGACCGTTTTTTTCATCACATCTGTGGACGCTGTTCTCTTGATTAAAGAGCGTCGTGTCTCCAAACCGGTTCGTTCGATGCGAGATATTTACCCGCAACCGGAGATGGAAGAATCTGGTACCTTCGGCATCCTGTTCCCACTCTGGGTCAATTTTAACACAAAAATCGAAAAAACGCGATGTTTTTTTCACCTAATTTGCGGGGATCCCTCTCCCGGTATACCCAACAGTCGGATCTGGACCGGACCGGCACCAATCGATTCGGCATAGTGTCTTTAAGTTTGTTTTGGAGTTTAATTGCGATTGCGTGCCGGATGGCGCCGGGAGGCCTGAAAAACCATGTTTTGCAGAAGTACGTGAGAATCCTCTGGGATTCGCTAAATTAAATAGCAGGGCGTCGCGGTGGTGGTTTCTGAATAGAGAACGAAAGGGTCTATAAGGCGATAGGAACGACGCATCGCTCGATCGCATTTGGGGGCCTCGACGCCCGTCCAAACTCGAAACGAATTTTTCAAAATTGAACAAATTGAAACCTTCAATATTCGGTGAAATGTTTTAGAATTGTATTGCTCTTCTCGGGGATTATAGCCACACGTGTCTACTTTCAAACGACATCTCTCTCGGCGCGTTACACCTCCGGGTACGTTCCGCAGGCCCCACTTCGCAAAGTCACTTTTTTTTCACCTCTACAAACAAAAACGCGAAAAGGAAAATTTACATTTCCAGTCTGAGAAGTGTATGCCCGGCTAAAAGGCCAACAGTATGGCGTTTGAATTTCTCAAATCCATCAACGGATTCGCACTCCAGGTCAAAAAATCTAAGACCATTGCTTGCCGCTGAATCGCCAATTTACACTTACAGCTGATCATTCTGACACTATTTTCGCTCAGGTTATGTGCAAATGTCATTGTTGAAGTTTATCCGTTTTTGATTATCCGTGTTCTTGTGAGAAGATAAAATTAAAAAAAGGAATTTAAATCAAAATTCTGATTTTTTGCTCATTGTTAGGTTGAAATTCAAATCAGATTCAAAGAGATATCTTGAAATCTCTAAATTGCTGATTTCGGCGACTCTGGCTCTTGATTAGCAACACATAGCAACGTCAAAATTCGCAATTTTTCACAAATTTCTACAAGAAAACGACGATTTCACACTTTTCTTTTAGCAGATTCCTAAAATTCAGACCATTTTACATCAGTTGCATCAGAAACAGTTGCTTCCGTTCACATTTGAATTCTTAAATTTATTTCATAAACTGCAATATTTACGAGTTTGTTTTGAGAATAATTGGAGCTTTTAAATTGAATTTAGATTCCAACGGTACAACACGCGTCTTCCTCGGATGTATAGCAACAGTTATTGGCGAAAAACTTTCAGTATTACCATTTCACTGCGGAAGGAACAGCCTACCAATATTTATCGGCATTTTCGATTCAAATTCGAATACAACTCATCAAGTTCTATTAAAATATGCTGCATGAATTTTCTGCGGCTGACGGTCCAGACGTTGCCGACGTTTGAAATCTCCCTCCAACTGTTTACTTGATTTTTAAACATTTGCGTTTTTCATTTCCCTACATTTCTAATAAATTCTTCTAGCATGAATCGATAGAGTAAACTTTCCTCTACCAGCGGAGCAAATTTTATCATTCCTTTGCAAACCGTTTTACCAGGATTTTTTTTAAATGCAATTCATTTGCCAGGATTCGGGATGGCTAGCAACGGTTGCATAGTTAACTCCGCCCCACAGAAGTTTCCTTTCATTTTCCGTGGTGAATGGTGTCCGGGAAAATTTTATTTCTCAGATTTGTTAAAGTTGGCAAATTCTACATTAGAAACAATTGAATATTCTTGCAAATTCACACTCTTACTTGAGTAAAAGTAAGCTCGGCCATATTTGATTAGAGTTTTTACTGATTTTATAAAAGAAAACTATTGTTTTACAAATTTCTGATTGGACATTCTGAAAATTCGGCTAATTTGACATGGGGGACGATGTAAGTTTTTGGGTCATCTGGTGATTTAAAATCCATTTTCCAAACGGTGAGAATTACGACTTTCCTACAAGAACAGTTAAAAATTGCACATTTAATTTGGAATCTAAAAGTGTATTCCGCGACTTCCTAGCATGTATAACAAAAGAGTTATTGTTGAAAAACGATCAGTTCTACCACTTGACGGCTGAAGAAAAAGCCATCTCTAAATTTATCCGTTTTTTTAGAATCGAATAGTGCTCATTGAGGCCTATTGAAATGTCGTCTACTTTTCTTCTTCGTCTTCAAAAAATCATATGCCTCATTTCCTTGGGTTTGGATGAAATAATTTTAACACAGATCTATAGAGCGCACTTTATTTTAACAAACGCATAAAGTTTTATGTAGTTTACATAAGTTTTATATAGAGTGTACATGTTTCTATTGAAATTGACATATCTGTAGTCGATAGACTTGATACAGGATTTTTTTAATAAAGAAATTCTTGCAAATATATTTTTTTGTCCAATTTTCCGGAGTCTAAGAAACATGCATTTAGCGCTATTTTATAGAGCAGATTTTCATCTAAAAGTTGTGTCATTTTCATTTTTCCAAAGCTAACCGTTTTGGCGGAAGAGCCCATTTAAACCCATGTAAATTGAAAAACGAAATTCAGAGAAGGGGTACACACACCCCTTCTAAAATTTTTTCAATTTTATATTTTTTACTTTTGCGACCAAACCGAAGGTTTTTGCAAAATTTGTAAAGAATTCTTTTTTGTAGACACCGACGTCTTACATACGGATATCCCGGTTATAATTTTCCATCTGGAGGCGTTGACGGGATATTTCCATAAAATTGTTCACGAGAAAATCATTCTTCACGACGTCCCCATTGGAGTGGAAGCGTTCTAATTTTGTCAACTCATACTTCTGGTGGATACCCACATTCAGCATAAGTTTCATTGAAATCCTTCAAGGATTAATATATTTTGTCGCAATTTTTGAATATTTTGAAATTTTCGTGTTCGGTTTTGATCGGAATTCGTGATTGACATGTCTGGATTTGTTGAAAAAAATATTTTAGTAAGTTTCACACAACGTGGAACAACAAAAATTGACACATTTGTAGAGAATTAGTCAGTCTATGATATCCCTCAGTTAGTTTTGAAAAATATTTTATCTGGCGGCGGCCGCCGCCCCTCAAACTCGAACGTAACAGAAATTAATAAATTCAAATAACTATAAAATGAAAACTGCAAGAGATGTATTGAAATTTCTTTCAGATTTATATAGATTATACATTTTTCTATTGAAATTGACGTTTTGGTATTTTCATGGCCGATAGACTTGACACATAATTGTTTAAATAAAGAAATATTCATTGAAAACTTGCAAATATATTTTTTTGTCCAATTTTCCGGAGTCTAAGGAACATGCATTCAGCGCTATTTTATAGAGCACATTTTCATCTAAATGTTGTGTCATTTTCACCTTTCCAAAGCGAACCGTTTGGCCGAAATTTTTTTTTATACATGAAAACAATCAAAAACGAAATTCAGAGAAGGGGAAAATGATTTTAGTAAGTTTCACACAACGGGGAACAATAAAATTTCACACATTTGTAGAGAATTAGTCAGTCTATGATATCCCTCAGTTAGTTTTGCAAAATATTTTATCTGGCGGCAGTCGCCGCCTCTCAAACTCAAAGTCGCACATGAGGTAAGACATTCAAATAACTATAGTTTGAAAACTTGGACAGTTGTATTCAAAATTCTTTCAGTTCGGCGTAGCTTATAGATCTTTCTATTGAAATTTGGTATTCTCGTGGCCGATAGCCTTGACACATAATTTATTTTTTCTGACCAAGACCACATACCCGCGGCAGCGCGTATGTGGTCTTGATATATCTGGTGTTGACTAATCTGGTTTTGATTCACCCTATCAGATCAGATAAATCAAGACCACATACGCGCGGCAGCGCGTGTGTGGTCTTGATTTATCTGATGAAGACCAAGACGCGCGGCAGCACGAGATCTCGATTCAATATAGGTCAATGTGAAAAAGGACCGTTGGTTTAACCCCCGTAGATTAGGTTTCCCGCCATAGAAATCCAGACCACATACGTATCCCTCGAAGTCAAACCGGAACTGATACTAATGGATTCAAATAGCAACAACTCGAAAACTGCAATAGATATAATAAAAACTCTTTCAGATCTATTAAGATCATAGATATTTATATTGAAACAATTCGACCATTTGGAATTTTCATGGCCGATAACCTTGACACTGGATTTTTTAAATAAAGAAATACATGAAAATTAAATCAAAGTTGACATTAACGCCAGTTGAGTAATTTATTGGTTATTATTTTTTTTTGTGAAACTTTAATTAACATAATTTTGCTAAGTGTTGCTAATTGTCTAAAAGCAAACTTACTATAATTGGAGGAGTGATACTGGAAATCAAGAGTTGCCAACCTTCATAAAAGGAGGTTACTATATATGATGAAGTGAAGTTAGTAACTAAGGTTTGCAATTTTGACGAAAAAAAAAGACAACAATGTAACTTTAACAAATAGTTGGTGAGATTATGTTTGAGTATGTTGGTAACTCAAAAACACAAGATACCAACTTGATTAAAACAATATGTTGAACGTCAAAGTTGACAACATCAATGTCACTTAATCAATTTAAAGGCTATGAAAGTTTTAGTGAGATTTTCAGTAACTTTTTACTCCACAGCTGATTTTTTATCGT
Organism: Phosphuga atrata; assembly: GCA_944588485.1. NCBI lineage: Eukaryota > Metazoa > Arthropoda > Insecta > Coleoptera > Silphidae > Phosphuga > Phosphuga atrata. The sequence continues at coordinate 39,238,784 of OX155893.1, forward strand.
CCATGTTGTACACCTTAGTAACTAATATCACATCGTTAGATATAGTAACCATTTTATGAACGTTGGGAACTTTTCATTTCTAATATCACTCCTTAAATTAAACACCTCAAAAGTGTTTGATTATATTATTTTAAAAACCTGACAGCATTAAAATCATTTGAGACGGATGAATTATTAGTTAATATTCTGTGCAGTAGGAGTTGTACATCTTGCAACTCATACAACCTTAGCTGATGCGCTTTCTACAAGAATCGCGCAGCTCGCAATTCTGATTACTCTTTCATACACAAATGTCAAAATTCATTATACAATTTCACCCTCATCAATTATTCCACCTTTAGCAACTATTCCATTATTTTCAACTCTTCCATCCACAAAAACTATTCCATTCCGAAAAATACGATCCACATGTACTAGTGATATAACTAATATTTTATCATCATAAAACTAATATAACTAATATTTCATTATCTCACCCGTGTCTAACGCTTTGTAATTAGCAGATTATACTTTGGTTTTATCGATTCTAGCACCGTCAGAGACTGGACAGAGACTAGACAGGGACTAGACAGACTAGACAGAGACTAGACAGACACTAGAGACTAGACAGAGACTAGAAAATTATTAAAAATAGATTGTTTACCACAATGTTGAAAAGCGATCATGCACATTCATTAGGAGTATTACTTCGTTTGTGGCATCTTAATGGAATTGTTTGTTGAAAAAAAACTAAATTACTTTGCCAACCACAAAGTAGAAACGCAATCTAAAATTTCCTTGATGTATCTTTTATACATATTTTCTATATTTTCATTTTTTTATATAACACAATTTAAGCTTTTGTCAGTTTTAGTTTAAACTTTTCAAAGTAAAATCGGATTATTGTTCTAGTGTGTCAATCATTTGAAGAACTCTTATTGTGTATTTTGTTACAAATCATTGGATTGGATAAAAATTGAAATAAAATCAATGTTTCATAGCAAATCGAAATCATTTCTATAACTTTGCAAAGTGGGAGCTGCAAAAATACGAAACGAACTATATCTATTTTGTTAAACGCACTATTTTATCATATGTTTTCAGATATATTGTGTATTTTATAAAATAGCTTATAGTATAAACTATTTTTTATCATTACTAAAATTAGTATAGTAATCATTAAACTATATGAAAAGGATGCTTGCGACCGTTAATATGATTAATTCATAATTACACTGAAGTAATAAATTCAGTATGTTTTAACCACACTTAATATGTAAAAATATTACATAACATGTTATTCACAGTTGTATAAATTGCTACACTTCACACGACTCGTGTTTCGACGGTTGAAGTGTTTTCTAGTGTGATTAAATTAAATTTTACCGGATTAATAACATACAGAGCTATCAAATGATGAATAGGAATTAGTGAAATTGAAAATAAAATAAAATAAAATCTTTTGTTTAGTTCATATTAATAGATCATCTATCATACCTGTAAGTTTTATTATTGTTGTTAACATATTTTGAAAGTGCACGAATGTTTAAAGAAATTAAACAACAAAATATTTATAATTTTCGAGTTGGCGTTTACAGCATTCAGGCGTGTAATAATATCTAAAATACATTTATTATCATCGATACTGTTTTCTAATGTTCTGGGAAGCACTTGAAAGGTTTTTCGATCTCTTGGAAAATTTCTTGGAAATATCGATCACAAAGAAAGAAATAGAAGGTATCGCAAAAAGCACATGTCATTTTTATGGTTAACCCATCTAGACTATACAAATTAACTAGACTATATGCTGACTAGGCAGTCTTAACTATAGAAAGCAAAAGCTTTGGAAAGGATGCTACACTTACTGTTTATAAAATTGTAAATGGGGATAATCCAAATCTCGCGGACCAAAATTACTAAAACGAAATACAAAACCTCCACAATTAAAATAAAAATCTAGATTTTCATAAAATACACAATAGCAAATGTATATGTTATATTAAAAATAAATATGAATCAATTTTTATGCTTATATGATTGTCTATAAAACTGCGATTTGATAATATATCACCCACTTCTTTCAAAACTTTATTGTCAATCTCAATTTATTGAAAGAAAACATAATTTTAGAAAATATTAAAAAAAATGTATTTTAGATTTAACGGGAAATATAAACAATATCATCTAGTTTGATTTTAAATCTATATCAAAACCATGAATCGTATTCATGGTCTCAGTATATACCTTAAATAGATTTATATTGTCTTCTATTGGATCTCCACTCCATAAGGCGATATATTTTCTTAAAACAGTTTTCATTTTAACAGTTTTCCTTAATACTCGACTTATTTGCAACGCAATCGGAATCGCAAACGGATTATTTGGTTTTACTTACTTGTTTGAGCTCCTTGCGAATGGATCTTGTCAAGTCGACGGATCTCTTGTGCAATTGCTTTATCGCGACAATATTTCCGCGATATAATCCAATTCTTGTGTAAGCTCGTTTTGGATTCGTCTCCGATATTTCCGCTATGCTTCCGGTCGGCGCTTGGAACACGCTGTGTCTGCACACTTGAATCTGAAACAATTGAAAAGATTATCTCTTTTAAACTAAACAGATACCACTGGACAAATTAGACTAGAGAAACAAGACCAGACAGGCAAGACAAGATAGGCTAGAATAGACATGCAATATTAAATAGGCAAGAGTAGACAGTTAACACTAGACAGGTAAGACTAGACAGGCAAGACTAGACACACAATAATAGACTGGCAAAACTAGACAGGCAAGACCAATCATGCAAGACTGGGCAGACAAGACTGGACAGACAAGAGCGGACAGAAAAGACTGGACAGAAAAGACTGAACAGATAAGACTAGACAGACAAGACTGATCGTACAACACTGAACGGATATGACAGGGACAAACAAGACTGGACAGACAAGACTAGAGAGACAAGAGTGGATAGACAAGACTGACAAGTGGCCCCCGTGAACTTCATCCCGGAACCGCTCCTCGCATACATTTGTGGTGTCATTGTACTGAAAAAGGTATTACCAAATCTGCATTTCTTATTTGCCGTAACCCTTACATCCCCCGTTCACTTTTTGTGCTTAGGGGTTCATGGTGTTTCAGTTTTCCAGAGTTTTCTGTATCTCTGGTTGGATTAGGGACATACAAGACTACATGGTGGAGACAGTACTAAACATACGGGCTGGACATAGAACGCTGGTCAAACAAGAGGACTTATACAAGCAAGAGAGAACACACAGGACTGGCCAGACAAGAGTAAACAGACAAGACTGGACAGACAAGACACACTAGAGAGTTAAAAGATAAAAGCTAGATAGAGACTACACTGGTACTAGTTAGAGACCCGACAAAGACTAGACAGATACGAGACAGCGACTATACAGATACTACACACAGACTTTTTTTTCAGAGAGGAGGGGAAATGCATTGTTGCACACCGGTTATTCAAACCCGTGTAGTGTGGGGCTCTCTGATCGAGTTCTTCGTGATCAGCATACCCACTAAAACCCCTCCTCTGTCTCTACACTACACTACACCTGGAACTGCGTGAGCATTACTTCAGGCGGGTGGTGGTGTTTGTACCAATTGTTTCCTTATCGTTCTTTTTATTGTCCTTTACTCCTTTCGATTTCGTCTTCTGTCGTATTAGTTATGTAGTTGTATGATAACCAATTTTTCGGTCTTTTTGTCACATATCTAGTCGTCCATGTCAGCTTCTTTGTGTCTCGTGTGATATTATAATCGCCTTCCATTCTCTCTCCATTTGTTCTTTTCCCAATATGATTTCGGTTATGTAAGCTTGTACTGCATCCCAGTTATGCTCACTTTCTAACATAACTTCCATGTTCTGTTCTTCTAGTTTTGTACCGCCTAGTGTCTCCGCGAGTCGAGTTCTTTCGTTCTCTGATTTTGTACACATGAAGATAGTGTGTTGTGCGTCGTCTGCGATATGACCGCAATAAAAACACTCCGCAGTGCCTCTTTTTTTAAACCGTTCGAGGTATGCGTTGAAGCACCCATGACCAGTGAGCGCCTGTGTAAGATGGTAACTCATATGTCCGTGTGACCTTTCATACCATGCGGTTTGGGATAAGTCTGTGAGTCCACCTTCCACTAGTGTCGTTATCCTATCATGTTTACCATCGGTCCATGAGTCTCTCACGTGTTCTCTCCTTAGCGGCTGCTCTTTCATGTTTTACTTCCTTTTTCGCCCTGTGTTGTTGCAGGTCTTCGTAGACTTCTTGTTTCTCGCGAATCAGTAAGTCTATTGGGGGCGTGCTTGCAAGTACCAGCGCCGCGGCCTCCGAAACCGTTCTGTAGGCAGAAGTTACTCTTAGAGCACTTATTCTCTGTACTCCTGTAAGTTGTTTTCTCGCTCCAACCTTTTTCGTTACGCCCGCCCATATTTCTGCCGCGTAGAGAATTTTTGAGTGTACCACATTGTTGAGAAGTTTCCGTTTCAATTTCCTCGGTCCTCCAATGTTCGGCATCAACCTTGCCAGAGCTGTCACTGTAGACGCTGCCTTTTTCGATGTTTTGGCTATATGGTCTGTGTATCTCAGACCGCTATCGAGTTGGACGCCAAGGTACCTCAATGATTTCGATAAAGGAATATTTTGCCCTTTCAGAACGAGTTTCGGTGGGGTGAATAGTCTCTTATCCGTGATAAGTATCGCTTCTGTTTTATGAACTGCCATTGTTAGACCCTGCTCTTTTAACCAATTATTTGCCCGCCGAAGGGTTTCGTTAGTTGCTAGTTCTAGTGTACTTATTTCCTTTGCAGTCACTACCACTGCGGCGTCATCTGCAAACCCAACTATTTGCGCTGTTCTAGGCAAGTCTAGGTTTAGCAAGCCATCGTACATAATGTTCCACAAGAATGGTGCCAAGACCGATCCTTGTGGGGCACCCGCCGTTACCTCATACTCAACTTCACCTTCGTCCGTGTGGTATATCAACCGTCGGTCGCTCAAGTAGCTGCTTATCATCTTTTTCAAGTATTCTGGTGTCTGTCTTGTTGCTAATGCCTTCACGATTACATCCCACCTGGACTACACACAGATTAGACACAGAGAGACTAGACAGAGACTAGACAGAGACTAGACAGAGGGTTTAAGGAGATTATACAGAGACTAGATAGGGACTATACAGGGACTAGACAGAGACTAGGCATAGACTACAGAAACTAGATAGAGATTAGGCAGAGAATAGAAAGGGACTAGACAGAGACTAGACAGGGACTGGACAGGGAATAGACAGAGACTAGACAGGGACTAGACATAGACTGGACAAAGACTACACCGAGACTGGGATAAAGAATGCAGGGAAGGGAAGCAAGCAGTAAGAAAGAAATTAAGAAATTGGAAAAGAGGAATAGCAAGTAATGAGGATTACAAGAGAGCACGCAAGAGGTACAAATTAGTATGCAAGGAGAAGAAGCAAAAGAAATGGATGGAAGAAGAACTAAAGATGAAAGGCATAAAGACGGAAGAAGAGGTATGGAAATACATAAATAGGGAAAGAAAGAAAAAAGTAGAAAGAGTGAGTAATAGAATTACTATGGAGGAATGGAGAAAGTACTTCAGTCAGCTGCTGGGTGGTGATGAAATCAGACAGGAAAAGAAAAAGAGTCAACACAGGGTGGGAGAAATAGAAGAGATAACAAGAGAAGAATTAGAACAACAACTGAGTAAACTGAAAAAGAAAAAGGCACCGGGGAGGGACGGTATACAGAATGAATCGTGGATATATGGAACTGAAAGGGAAGCTGACAGGCTGTTGGAGATAATGAATGGAGTGTGGAAGGGAGAGGGCTTCCCACAGGAGTGGAAAGAGGGGATAATATGCCCCATATATAAGAAAGGAGAAAGGGAAACAGCAAGCAATTACAGGGGGATCACGATGCTCAATACGGCATATAAGATATATGCAATGATTGTAGAAGAGAGATTGACGAAGGAATTGAAGGAGCGAGGTGTGATACCAGACGGACAGGCGGGATTTAGGAAAGGGAGAGGGACCATGGATAATGTATACATCTTGAATCACATAGTAGGGAAGGAGATAAAAAAGAAGGGCGGCAAGATGTATGCATTATTTGTGGACCTGAAGGCGGCCTTTGATAATGTAGCAAGAGAGGCACTGTGGGAATGCCTGAGAAAGAAAAGGATAAAGGAGCATCTGATATCAAAATTAGAAGAGATTTATGAAGAAACAATAAGTAGAGTGAGAGTTGGTGAAAGGGTGAGCGAAGGTTTTAATACGCATAAGGGAGTGAGACAAGGCTGCCCACTAAGCCCCAGCCTGTTTGCAGCATTTATTGGAGACATAGAGGAGATGTTCAGCAAGGCGCAGACGGGTGGGTTTGTGGTGGGCAAAGAAAAAGTGTGGTCCCTAGCCTACGCGGACGATTTGGTGGTGCTAGCGAGAGACGAGAAAGGGATGAAAGAAATGATAAGAAACATGGAGAAATATATGAGGAGGAAAAATCTGACAGTGAATGTGGAAAAGTCCAAGATGATGGTGTTTAGAAAAGGGGGTGGCAGGAGAAGAGTAATTGAGTGGAGATGGGAGAAGGAGAAAATTGAAGAAGTAAAAGAATTTAAATACCTAGGGTACGTGTTTAATGAGAGAAATACTGAAACAGCACACATGAGAGAGTTAGTAAAGAAAGCCAATAAAATACTAGGAGTGGTATGGGGAATAGGAGAGAGAAAATTTGGGCACGACTATAGAAGGAGAGTGATGATGTTTGATAGCCTAGTGAAAAGTGTGATGATGTATGGAGCGGAAATATGGGGATGGAGAGAGCAAGAAGGACTGGAAAGGGTGCAAGAAAAATATTTGAAATGGGTGCTAGGACTAGGTAGAGAGACCCCGGGCTATATAGTGATGGAGGAAACAAAGAGAGATGGAATAAGAATAGAAGCAGGAAAGAGAGCAATAAGTTTTGAGGAGAGAGTGATAGAGAGAGGAGAGTGCAGAATTCTGCAAGAGTGCCTCAAAGAAAAAAGAAAAGAAATAGGAAAGGGGGTGTGGAAAGAGAGGGAAGCATATCTAGAAAGAAACGGGTATGCAGGAGCGGAGATAGAAAGAATGAGAGAGAGAGGTAGAGTAATGACAGAGGAATTGGTCCAGAGAGATAGAGATGTGCAAAGGCAAGAAAGGAGAGCAAGAATTAGGGAGTCTAGGTACAATGGGAAATATGAAAAAATAATAACGGAAGAACTGCCAAAGTACCTAGGAAGAGAAAGTAGAAAAGAGAGAGTGACAATAGCAAGATTCAGATGTGGAAATGAAGAGAAAGATAATAAATTTTGGATGGAGGATAGGAATAGAGTATGCAGGATGTGTGGAGAAAACAAGGAGACAATAGAACACCTGCTGAACGAATGTTCAGAAATGAGAGAAAGGGACGAGTGTAGAGAAGAGATTTTAAATGAGGATGGAAGAGGGATAGATTGGATGAAGAAAGTGGAGGAGAGAAGAAGAGCAATATGTGGGGCGGGAAGCTGGTAATCGGTTTAGGGATTGGAATTTAATGGCTTTCTTTTTTTTTTGTTTTTAGTTTGATTAGTATGATTCTTTTTTTTTTCTTTCTCTCTTTTTTTAATTTATATTATGTACAATATTTGTATATTAATTATATATGTACTGGATTTTGATGATGTAAAATTTTGGAACCAATTTATAAACCCGTAAGGGTAATAAATATACATAATACGACTACACCGAGACTGAACAGGTACTAGACAGAGATACTAGACAGGTACTACATAGAGACTAGAGAGAGAGTAGACAGAGACTAGACAGAGACTAGTCAGACACTAGTCGGAGACTAGAGAGAGACTAGACAGAGACTAATCATAGACTAGACAGAGTCCACTAGACAGTGAGTATAGAGAGAATAGGCAGAGGCTAGGTAGGGACTAGACAATGACTATACAGAGACTAGACAGAGACTACACAGAGACTAGACAGAAACTACACACAGACTTCTCAGTGAATAGGCTGAGACTAGACACAAACTAGACAGATAGCAGACATGGAATATAGAGAGATTAGACAGAAACTACACAATGTTTAGCCAGAGACTTGAGAGAGACTAGACCCGTTAGACAAGACCAGTCAGAGAAAAGAGTGGAGATGCAGTCAGTGGAGATGCAGATCATAGACAGAGGGTTAAAATAAGATTATTATGTAGCGACTACAGCACACTGATTCAGACCCTGAGAGCAATAAGAGGAGCCACATTAAGAGACCATGTCAGGAGCTCTAAGATATGAGATGACTTACAAATCCAGGACGTCGTGCGCTGGGCAAGAGCCCATTGAAGATACTGTCGGGATCACGTGGAACGCATGGCACCACATCGAATCGCTAACTGGGCCATGACACAAAAACCCAACAGAACCCCCTGGAAGACCACCGAGAAGATGGATAGACTCCTGGACTTCCAAATCGCAGGAGCCGAAGGACTGAGGAGAAACTTACAGAAACAGGCACATAATGACTACACAGAAGAATAAGAAGATGTAGCGAATATAACAAATCACCGCTAGAAAGATCTAGGCAAATTATAGAGTCTCTAGATATTCGTTCGGAATATCTAGAACGGTATAACTCATTATCATTGATATGTTATTGTATTTTATATGCTATTAACTTGTAGAAAAGTTTGGAGAAACTAATTAATATTGAATAGGCTTACCATACTTTTGTTTTTGGTAGTAGCCTCGGTGGTTTCAGTGGGAATGATAGTGACTTCCTTCATTTCGATCTTCCACAACAGACAAGCCAATTTTTGTTCGTATCTGTAATGTCTAAATTACAGTTACAATTACATATTCAAAATGGTTTGAAAAATATTAGAAATAATACGTTATAGAAGGAGATCAGACTAACAAGCATACGCTTAATACGTTTAAACAAGTAATATAGGACAATGTGATCTAAAGCAAATTTCTTGTTTGATTGTATGTTATATTTTACAAAGAGTATTGTATGTTTGGAAACAATTTGGATTGCGTTTACTAATTAGTTATTTTAGCATTCAATAATTATGGTTTAGAATGAATATTTGTTCAAAGTAAATTATTGATTAGTTTCATTTTAATAACTGAAAATAAGTTTTATACAATTTGTTATTTCAATTTCATGATTATTAGACAATCTCTTCAACGTGTCGATTACAATTCATGTTATTTGATAAAATACAATTTCATTATTTTAAATATTTAATGTCTTATCCATTTTGTCATGTTTTTTTGCGAATAACTTAATAAAAAAGGATAAAAGCTATTAAAAGTTAAAGATACATTAACACTGCATTGTATAACAATGTTTATTGTGAAGAGATTTTATACTGTACAGCGACAGTGTAATAAAAATCAATCTCCGTTGACCTATGGCTTGCTTAAACAATGCAACTACTCGCTTGGTATTCAAGTTAAGTTTTAAATACATGCAAGTTTTAAAAGCAAGCTGGGTATGTGGTAGAATGCCCAATTCAGCGAACTACTCAAACATAGCCTATTGTATATTGTACTTGTATATAGTATCACATTTAGAATGTAACCATGTAACAGAATATACACAATAAATGCTTTAAAAAAATACATTACAAAATCAGTGTAATCAGTGTTCGTTGGTGAAGTGTATATGCTCTAACTGTTAGGAAAATCATTTTATATTCATTTTATATTGAATTTGTATTTCTAATAGTCGTATTACTTATTCAGCGACACTGCATCGTCTCATTCTCATTAACAACAAACAATAATCGTAACTCATTACGTCGTCGATAAATTACCATAACTCTAATGATTGTTTAATAAAGTTCTCAAGCACACTGCAAAGTACTTACTTTAATGCGAACAAAGCTGCAACTAGGACGATAAGTGTAACTAATGAGCCACTAGCTACTAATCTCCAATCGGTTTTGTAGATGCATTTTTCGCCCTTGAATCCGCAAACCGGCTCGGCCCTCGGCAACTTACCACCCACCCACTGTATAGGACGATCGAGATCTAAATATTTAAACTCCTACAAAAATATATTCTTAAATAAATCATGAGTTTTAGTTCGATACGCCGAATATTTCCAAACCATGTCCCTACAATCTTGCTAAATGTAACAATATGCGACAAGACTATACAAGACTGGGTAAGACTATAAAAGACTGGGTAAGACTATAAAAGACTGGGTAAAATTAAAATACCAGATTCCAGACAAGACCAGATGAGACCAGACAATAACAGACAAGACCAGACAAGACCAAACGAAACCATATAAGACCGGACAAGACCAGACAAGACCATACAATACCAGACAAGACCGGACACGACCAGACAAGACCAGAAAAGACGAGACAACAGGTAACAAGACCAGACAATACCACACAAGACCAGACAAGACCAGAAAAGACCAGACAATACCAGACAAGACCAGTCAAGCCGAGACAAGACCAGCCAAAACCAGACAAGACCAGACAAGACCAAACAAAACCAAGCAAGACCAGACACGACCAGACAAGACCAGGTGAGACCAGACAACATCTAACAAGACCAGACAAGACCAGACAAGACCAGACAAGACCAAACAAAACCAAGCAAGAGCAGACACGACCAAACAAGACCAGACAAGACCAGACAAGACGAGACAACATCTAGCAAGACCATACAACACCACACAAGACCAGACAAGACCAGAAAAGACCAGAAAATACCAGACAAGTCAAGTCAAGCCGGGACAACAACAGACAAGACCAGACAAGACCATACAAAACCAAACAAGACCAGACAAGACCAGACAAGACCAAACAAAACCAAACAAGACTAGACACGACCAGACAAGACAAGATCAAGTAACACCAGGTAAGACTAGACAATATTTAACATGACCAGACAAGACCTGACTAGTCCAGGTAGGACAAGACAAGACCAGACAAGACGATACAAGACCAGACAAGACCAGACAAGACCAGATAAGACCAGGCAAGACCAGACAAGACCAAACATGACCAGAAAAGACCAGACAAGACCAGACAAACGAGACAAGAACAGACGAGACCAGACAAGATCAGGCATGATAGGATAAGACCAAACAAGCTCCGAGAATACCTGAAAACATTAGACAAGCCCACACAAAACCAGACAAGACCACGTAAGACCAGGTAAGACCAGACATCATCCAGCAAGACCAGCCAATACCAGACAAGACCAGAGAAGACCTAACAAAACCAGACATGTCCTGACAAGACCATACAAGGCCAGACAAGACGAGACAATACCAGATCAAACCAGACAAGACCAGATAAGACCAGACAAGACCAGACAAGACCAGGCAAGACCACACAAAACCAGGCAAGACTCAACAAGAACTCTACAAAGTCTAGACAGGGCTAGAAAACAATTGGCAAGACTTGGCAAGACTCTTCAAAACTAGGCAAGACTAGGTAAGGCTGTGCAAGACTAAGCCAGACTAGACGAAACTAGACGATACCAGACGAGACCAGACGAAAGCGGGCGAGACCAGACGAGACCGGGCGAGACCAGACGGGACAAGACAAGACTAGGCAAGACTAAACTGAACTAGCAAGGCGATATTAGAATAGGCACTGTACAAGACTAGTCGATCCTGTCTCTGGTCCTGTCTAGTATTAGTCATATCTAGTCTTGTATGGTAAGGTCTGTTTTTGTCTGGCATTGTCCGAGCATGTAATGTGTTGTTTGGTATTGTCTGGTCTTGCCTATTCGTTCTAGTACCCTTTTTTATTCAGTCCTCTCTTCTGTTATCTATGTAAAATAGTCAGTTTTATTTTCACTGGAGCTTGTGTTTGAAAGTTTCAGATTGCAGAAGTTTTCTAGTAAACATGTCGAATTTGCATTTCTTTAATTTATGTGGAAACTCGTTAGAAAGGAACGGACAAGTCTCGTTTGTGGCAATCTATAATCAAAAGCGGAAATACACAAAACCCTAAAAAAGCCCTAAAATATTTATAGCTGAAGACATTAGGGTTTATAAATTAGACCAGTTTTTATTAACAATAAACATTTCACTGAAACTATTCAGCTATTCTGGCTTTTAAAAACGCCATTTTGGTCATCATAAACTACGTTAGCACCTTTAAAGATTTAACTACAATTCTGTCGCTAAATAAACTAAAAATTAAACTTTAATTATAATACAAAACATGTTTTCTTACCGGGAGAGACAGCGGCAAATTGCTTCCGTTTCCGTTATATTGAAAATACCCCACCGGCTGCATGCTCATCCTCAACGTTCCATTCATCTCCTGGTCGTCCAAGAGAGCGACGACTGTAAAATTGCCTTCAGCATCTCCGTTGGCGTCGATAAACACCTACGAAACGTGTAGAGAACATCTTGCTAGGTTTTACTTATATAGAACTTTATTCTTACTAGACCGAATTCGAACAGTTTTAAAATGCGTAAATAAAACAAATTAGACTAGACAAGAGAAGATAATAGTAGACAAGACAAGATCAGACAAGCGCAGACAAGGTCAGGCAAGAACAGACATGATGAGATACGATCGTACAATACAAGAAGACTGGACTAGTCAAGAGAATACCATACTAGACAAAATTAGTCAAGGCAAGACAAGGCTAGGAAATTTCAGACAAAACTAGACAATACCGACCAAACCGAAATAGGACCGGACAAATCTGTGAACAGGACCGATTTAGAGCAGATAAATTTGGACTAGGAGACAAGACAAGATGAGATAAGAAATTTTAATATTTGTAGCAGTTAAATTGTATTTCATTAGGCTCTTGAAACATTTGAATGATCAAACAGAGATAATATATGTTTGAAAACTCCCAAAGGGATAGATTGCAAATATGTATTTTCCTTTGCAATGCAGTATCTATTATTAAGTGCGCTTGAATTGTTTATCGAGTATGGTCTGTCAACTGCGTTGCCTTCGGAAGTCTACGTAAATATGCATACCAGTAAATATGCGCCATAATAATAATTTAAGATATTAATTTCTAAAATTGCTGAAAGAAAACCCTTTATTAATTAGATTTTCGAAAAATATTTTTTTCCCGGCAAAGTGGTTTAGTCAAATATTGTCCGATAAATTGGTATTGTAAACATTGTTAAATGTTATAATCAGCAAATGTTTTAAAAATTTAATCAGTGATGATTCCAGGATTCTAAGGATATAAGTGACGGTATTCAATCCTAAATACTCTTAACTATCTAGAAATATTCTTCTTCTTCATATCCCGTCTTCTTTAACCATTCACTAACGACGAGGGGGCCGCGCGGGCCTTGCGAAAGTAATAATTTCGAATTACCCCTTTTTCCCATATGCGACGCATACGGTGCTTCTAGTACCTTCAAGTTTAGTCATTTAGAGACCCTGAGTGGTGGTGTACGCGTTATGCGCAATTTCGATGAGTAAATACATTTCAATTTTTTTTGTGGGCCTCCCTGACCCCACGTCGGTATTTACGTAACTTTTCTAAAAGTTTGTAGGAACTACATTTTACATTTCAAACATTTTATTAGAGTCTTTTACAATGGTGGTTTATTTCCATTATAACGACTACGGGCCAATGATAATAGATCCTTCCAGGTATGGATTATTAAAAATTCCAAATCTCTTCCAAAATAAAAAATTGTAATGAATCTTTTATGATGAGTTTTTTTTCAATAATCCTTCTGACAATTTGTAAATCTCGTAAAGATTATTTTACGATAGGGTTTTTTTCGATTTATAAATTTTGCAATGAATATTTTATGACCAGATTATAGAAACAATACCCCACAAACGATCGCTTTGACCCGGAAAGAGATATAAATACGGTCAACCCCGAGCAACGAATCAGTCCACGCCGAGACACATAATCGACACCACGTTTTCATTGTTTCTATTCAAGTTCAGTTCAAGTTTCATCGTTCAAGTTTTCATAGCTTAAAATGGAACCCAGTACTTCATCCGGAAGAAAACGGTCAACCAACACCGATAATACCCCACATTTATCTAAAATTATAAAAGTAGATGTTTCTGGTAACAGTGATTTTGAGTCATCTTTGTCTTCCTGGATAAATAATGTGGACTCTGGCGGTTCAGAGGCAAAAAATATTGATCAAACGTTTATTCCGGAACAAAATGATCATGATACAGATTACCTCAGCGTCTCAGAGACTGAAGAACAAGATGACTCGGAGGACGAATTTCCATTGTCATCATTACAATCTAACTACGGTAAAAATCGGTACAAATAGGCGCGTCAACATCCAAGCAACAGAACAGTTAGAACCCCTCAACACAACATTGTACGATGGACTAAATCCTAACAGTAAAAGAACTAAAAGACTCTTATTCTATATGGCATAAGTACATGGACGATGAGATGCTGCAAGGGATACTCAAGTGGACTAATGAAAAAATAAAGGAATATCGGACCAAATTTGAGTAAGAAAATCGCTCAGAACTTACAGATTTAGACATGATCGAACTCCACGCCTTTATTGCTCTTCTTTTCTATGCAGCGGTGTTCAAATCTAATCATGAAAATGCAGATTATATCTTTGCTACTGACGGTAGCGGAATGTAGATATTCAGGTGTGTGATGTCAAAAAATAGATTACTATTTATTCTACGTTGCATTCGATTTGATAACCCTTCTGATCGTGAAGAACGAAGGCAGTCTGACAAAATAGCAGCAATTTCATGCCTATTTATAAAATTTGTGCAAAACTGCCAGAAGGCTTATAACGTCAGCGAGTATGCCACCGTGGACGAAATCTTGGTCCCTTTTCGAGGACGCACACATCTCATGATTTATATGCCAATGAAACCAGCTAAGTACGGGTTGAAATTGATGTGCTTATGTGATGCAAAGAATGGCTATTTTTATAACTGTTACATATATACAGGACGTGGATCGGATTGTGAGGGATTAATAGATGAAGAAAAAAGTCCCTAGTACACAATCTGTTATTCGTCTCGCTAAGCCATTGTACGGAAGTAACAGAAATATTACATGCGACAACTGGTTTACGTCAGTGGAACTTGTCGATAATTTGAAGAAAAAAGGTCTAACATGCGTTGGTACTTTGAAAAAAAAAATAAACGAGAGATACCAAATGAGTTTCTACCATCAAAACAAAGAGAACTAGGATCCACACTTTATGGTTTTGCCGGCCAAAGTACGCTAATGTCTCATGTCCCAAAGAAAGCTAAAGCAGTCATCCTTTTGTCTTCAATGCACCATGCTGAAGCCATTGATAAAACTACTGGAAAGCCTGAAATTATACAGTTTTATAACTCAACTAAAGGAGGAGTGGACGAAATTGATAAAAAGTGCTCCATTTATACATGTAGTCGTAGGACTCGACGTTGGCCGATGGTTATTTTTTACCGCATGTTAGATATCAGCTCTGTCAATAGTCACTTATTGTATGACATACATCACGAAAAGATTTCTGAAAGAGAAATTTTCATAAAATTGGCTCGCAATTTGGTGTTGAAACATATGAAAAAAAGAGTGTTGAACGAAAGACTGCCACGTGAACTACGTTTGAGTTTAACACGAGTACTAGGATCCGATATGCCTGACCGTTCAATGCCGTCGAAGTGCCGTCGAAGTTCAAGAAAAAGAGCTGAAACAAAGGAGAAGATGCGTGTCCGATTTCTTGCAGCGTGAAATATTTGTTCAACACTGAGGTTTGTCCACTCTCTGATATTCCTCAACAAGATTTCTTTTTTCTTTGCCTTTCCTTCTCTCTATTCTTCCCTGCATGATTACTTGCAGGAGGGAGCATTTCTCATTACGAAATATGTGGCCAAGATATGCTGTTTTTCTTATTTTGACGATTGTCATCAGTTTTCTGCCGTGTCCAATCATTCTTAGTACTTCTTCATTTGTGGAATTTTAAGTATGCATCTGTAGAGCCACATTGCAAATGCCTCCTCCTGCCTTCTCCTCCCTGAGAAATATCGATTTTTAACTACGAGTATTTCTAATTAAATTTTGAATACATGGCAGAAACACAATCTGGTTTTTAGCCATTTGTTACTGTTAGTGACAATAAAAATTATTATTATTATTGTGAGTACAGAATCTAAAATTCATGTTGAGTGGGGTGGCAACTGTAGTATAGATCAAAGTTTTTCTTATGCGTGACTCCGTTGTCCGTCCAGCGCATTTCTTGTATTGCTACTACATCAGCTCCATATCCTACTATTTGTTCTTCCAGAGGAAATTTGTTCTTCTAAAGGACGCATTACGTTATACGGTTCGAACATTCCATGAAAAGAGTTTTAATCATTATCTTTTAAGCGGTGCTTAGGTCGTCGTCGATCGGTCAATCCCGTTTTTTCTGCTTGAGACTTTGCAATATGTCGATTCCGAACTGGTCGATCGACAACAGACGAGATTTTCGTACTACGCCAGATGCTCTGGAAGTGCTACAAATATAATATCGACACGTTCCACCTTTCAATGACTTTAAGGCAGCTTATGATAGCGTTCTAAGACCAAAGTTATATCAAGCTATGAATGAGCTACACATTCCAAAGACTTTAATTGAATTGACAAAAACGACAATGTCAAAAGTTGTGTGCCACGTAAAAATACAGAATGAAACCTCAGATTCATTCGAAACAACTGTAGGCGAGATGCAGGATGACGCGCTGGCGTGTCTCCTGTTTAACATAGCACTAGAAAAAGTAGTTCGAGATGCGGAACTGCATATTAGAGGTACTATCTTTAATAAGTCATCACAGGCGCAGGCATACGCAGACGACGTGGACCTGACCTCTAAAACTCTTCGAAAAGCAAAAGAAATCTTTGTAAATTTTCAGAATGCCGCAAGAAATATGGGACTACAAATAAATGCAATTAAGACAAAGTTTATGGCTGCCACAAAAGAACTCAGGGCGAGAGGCGCGGTTTAAAATATAACAATTGAAGAATATAACATCGAAGCAGTGGATTAATTAGTATATCTAGGAGCCTTGATAAACCCGAGTAATGTTGTCAGCAAAGAAATAAAAAGGCGC
This sequence comes from Phosphuga atrata, assembly GCA_944588485.1. NCBI lineage: Eukaryota > Metazoa > Arthropoda > Insecta > Coleoptera > Silphidae > Phosphuga > Phosphuga atrata. The sequence goes on from OX155893.1 coordinate 39,255,838, forward strand.
ATAATGCTTGCCAATCGCTGTTATTTTCGGCTGTCAAAATAATTACGTAAATCGATCCTTGCGAGAAGCACAAAGACGTTAATTGCACCAGTTTTAATTTATGGCTCGGAAACCTGGACCCTAACAAAAGCAGATGAGACGTTACTAACAACATTTTAGCGAAAAATCCTAAGAAAGATTTACGGTGCTGTCCAAGAGGATAACGTCTGGAGAAGAAGATATAATTTTGCGCTTTATAACTTATACAGAGGATCAGAAAAGAGAGACATAATAACAACAATCAAGATTGGCAGCTTAAGATGAGCAGGACTTGTAGCGCGCTATGACAACAACGTGCCAACGCGAAGAAACTTTGAAGCCATACCAACCGGCAGTATAGGCAGAGGGAGACCAAGGCTTAGATGAAAAGACGGAGTTTCTGAGGATGCCAGAAAGATTGGTGCAGCCGACTGGAAGGTCCTTGCCAGAGACCGGAAAGGATGGCGGACAAGGCTGGAGAAAGTCGAAGCCCTGTAGCGCTGTAGAACTACTGATGATGACAGAATCTAAAAGGGCTGATCGATTTGGTCTATCAGATTTAGTTAAGAACGCTATATTTATATGAATAGGATGGTTGCGACAGTTACTACGTGGTAATTCATACTTATATTGAATTGAAAAATTCAATATGTTTTTACCACACTTATAATATGTAAAAATGTTATACAACTTGTTATTCACAGTAATATAAATTTCTACACATATCACGACTTAAGTTTCGACGTTTGACGGTCATTTTCAAATTGAAAATGACCGTCAAACGTCGACACTCGAGTCGTGATATGTGTAGAAATTTATATAACTGTGAATAGTAAGTTATATAACATTTTTATATATTATATGTGTGGCAAAAACATAGTGAATTTTTCAATTCGCTATATTTATATATTTTTTAATTTTACACATTTTTTAGCTATTTTGGATAACCTAAGAATTTCTTTCATTTTTAATTAAAGGAATTCCTTATCCTTATCTGAATATATGAAAATTTTAATCGAAAAACTTTAAGGTTTTTAGGTTTTTAGGTAATTTTAAGGTTTAAAGTTTCTCGAAGAACCACTTAAGATCTAAAAGACCTTTCAATAGTTCGACCGACTGTTAGGGCCGATCGGATTTTCTGAAGTTTATGCTTTCTAGTTAAATGTTTTCTGATTAATTTAGGGATGTTGAATGAAATATTTAATAATATAATAATAGAATAGCCTCTACTAATGGCTAGCAAAATCATCTGGCTGTGAAAAAACCACATAAACTATCGAATAATTTAGACAAAATTTTCTACAATTATGTTATGTTGTAATAGTATGTATTTATCAAATGTTAAAAACTTACATCATAACCTTGAATGGAATGGTATGATCTATTGACAATTCTTCTCAAAATTGCAGTTCCATTTCTTGGATCTTCATTATTTTCAAAGATTTCCGTCAACGCTCTAGCATAAATCATCACAGCGTCGTACAAATACGCCGCTTGAATTGGCACCTGAACAGAAATAAATCATTTGTGAAAAAAATATTTCAAATTTATAACACATTAACTTATTTGAATATTTTCTAACATTTTAACTTACTGATATACTGTCGAATATCTTGTGATGGTAAGGAACGCAAAAGGGCGGTCTAGCGGAGGATGCTTTTATTTGCTCACAAATTAATCTAGAACAAATATTTATGCTGCAAACTACGCTTAAGGTGCATACTAGATCTTATACGCTGCATGCCGTAGCTAGATAGTTAACTAGCATAAAATAACGTTTGCACGAACATACAAAAAATATATGATCCAAGTAATATCGGCTATCTAAACATCGTTATTTATAATCGTCTTGGAAAACTTTTCAAGGAGAATATTATATTGCTTTAAGAGGATCGTGTGCCCGTACGAAAACTTTCTTTCAAGGTTTTTTTTGTGATATCAGGATCTAAATAATCTGAACAAAAGAAAAAAATCATACAAACACAGATTTCCACAAAACAATGAATTTAACAAACATAAAGTGTTTTTGATTTGATTACATTTGCTGAATTAGTTCTTTTGTATAAAAGTAATGAAAATCCACATAATTCGCGTACAATTGATTTCTATAAATTGTGTGGTGTGAAACCGTATTGTATGAGACTACAAAAACTGTTTTCCGAGGCTTCTATAAGTGATATCAAGATCATTGACGTTTTTCCGTTGCCGAGCATATTATTGCCGAGGTCAACCTTTTAATACCTACCGCCCGCTTTTGAATATTTGTTTAATTTCCTTACCGCCCACCACTGCCATAATAACTTAGATCACACTTGGGTTCTTGGAAAAACTTAAAAAGTTCTTTCTAAGGTTCTTAAAGTAAATGGTGTCTATTTTATTACCTATTTACGTTCGTTGTAAAGTCTTTAGGTTCACGTATGACTCAATAAATCATAAATATTGGAATTCAAGTAATTGTATGGTAATATATACATGTATTTGAACGCATGTTTATATCAACTACAAAAAGAAATGAGTGGAGCGCTTTTACATACGTCCCTAAATAACTAAGCTATTAGGTGAACAAAAAAGTTCTGAGCGTTTTTTCACTTAATTTCAACGATGAAATTAAAATAGTTTTGTCCATTTTTATTGTAATTTCATAATACTGCGACTGAATAAGTCCTCGTCCTTATTTGTTAAAAACGTGACCAGGTCATTTTCACAAGCTTCTCTACCGGCCTATTTTGTATCACTAAGAAAATTTTCCATATGCTGGAATAGGTAATAAAAAGTCGCTTGGTGGCAGGTCTGGACCCAAGAGCTGGTGCGGTATAACCTTTCATCCAGCTCTCGGAGCTTCTGACGCGTCGTCGACATTTTTAAAATCTTTAACGACGCGTTATTAAAGATGTGTGCTGCCTGGCGTTATCTTGATTTACTCCCGTATTGTAATTTTGGTTTCGTACACCCTTTTTGGTGGCTACTTGGATGCTTTGTGTGATTTCATTCGATAGCTGGTTAATGTCCATTTTCTTTAGTGTTTCCTTAATCCTTGCGATTTGACTTTTTGCACTTTCTGGAACTCGTTTCTATGTTTATGTAGCTCATTTAGGCAGGGCCCGATCTAGCTATTTAGCCGCTCCGGGCAAAACTAATATTCGCCGCCCTTTACACCACCGTCGCCCTGGTGTTTACCACATAAGTTACCACATGAGCTTGCTATCCCAAAGAAATGTGATATTGCTGGAATTGTATAATACTCACCTATGTTAGTCTACGAGGGCTTATGAACAAGCATACAAAAGTTCATGAGAGTATGTATGTATAAGTATGTTTATAAGGATATATGTATGTGTTAAAGAATTTCTCAAAAACTACTGAATGGATTGAAATATTTTTTTTAACGACATAATATTATCTTTCAATTTCGTCATCATCATCATCAACCTGTTTCGACTTAGTGCTGGGCATAGGCCTCTTTTACTTTGTGCCTAGGTATGACCCTGTAACTTACCCTTTAACAACAAATATTTTTTTTATTACTCATGCGGTATAAGTACTATTTTACGCACGTTTTTTCGGGCGATAAATGGCTCTATATTCATTTGCGTGCGACAAGTATGAATAAAAGCATGCAAATTGTCATTGTCATGGAGACCAATTGAATAAGTTAAAAAGATTAGGAACAAACTGTTATAATATTTAAGTTAAGGTTCATACGTTACGTATAAAAAAACAAAAGAAATGATTTGTTTTTAAATTTAATGCAAGTAAAAATAACACATTATTATGTAACGATACAAAACGAATCAGTCATCATTAAAAATAATCAAATTAGGTAAATAAAACATTTTTCCTGTAAATATTAAACTCTACCTCGTAATTAAAATAATTTTCTTCGCACTTTTTGCTCCGCAAAATCTTTAATAATTTCTAATAAATTTATACTGTCGCAAATCTTGTGTTCTATCGAAATCATAGCCAATCCAGACAATCTATTCTGTGTCATGGTGGATCGCAGATAATTTTTTATTATTTTTAATTTGGAAAAGCTTCTTTCACCACTTGCAACTGTAACTGGTAAAGTTAAAAGAATCCTGAGCGCAATACTGATATTTGTACCAAATCTTAAATCTGTTATGAATTTTAAAACGTCTTGAGGAGACAAATTACTGTTTAAAAACATACAAAGAACTGATAACTCCTCTGAAAGGTTTATTGCATTCACATCACATGAGTTGTCGTGGGTTAAAATAGTCTCCAGATTCTTGCAATGCTCTAACAATTCAAATTTTGAAAGTTCTCTTAAGGCATATATGTTATATAAAAAAGCAAAATATTTACTATGCTCAGTAATCTGGGAAAACCTTAACTCTAAGGAGTTTATAGCTGCATCTATAATGTGAAAAAATACTTCGATTTTATATTTTTGACGAGGTTCAATGATTGGTTCGTGACTACACTCGTAACCAAATTGCTTCTTTTGGGATCGAGCACGAAGTTTCGGCAAATTTTCAAAGTCTGACACCTCGCAATCAATTTCAGAAGCTAAGACTTTTGCGTCTTCAAGAACTTGAGTAAAATACTCATCTGAACGTGAGGTTTAAATAAATCTTGAGTATTTTTAAGTGTTTTAATAACAGAAACGAAATCAAAATCTTTACTTTGCATTAATTTACTAACCCGATTAATCCGATTCAAAGTTTCGTACCAAATTATTATGGAACATAAAAATTTAAACTGTTTAATTTGGTTCAACAAACCCGAAGCTTTGTCTCGTGTAGAGGTATCCGTGTCTGTGTTTTGGTAAACACTAAACAATGCGTACACTTGTCCTATTTGATGTCTTAGTGGTTTTATTGGCTCGTTTCGACTTTCCCATCTCGTGTTACTAAGTGGCTTTAGAGTAAAATTTTTTACATTCTTCAAAAGAATTGACCATCTCAATGTTGAAGAGGAAAAGAAAACATATATTTTTTGCACTGTACTAAAAAAATGTGTTCCATCCAGTGAGGACTTTTCCATGTCGTTTACCACTAAGTTTAAAGAATGACTACTGCAAGGAACATAAAATGCCCGTGGATTGATGTTTTTTATCCTGGCTTGGACGCCACTTTGAATACCTTTCATATTAGATCCATTATCATACCCATGCCCTCTTATGTTTTCTAAAGACAATCCAAGTGCTAATAATTGTTCTAGGATAATTTCTGTTACTGTCAGACAATTTCTGACGTTCTTGAATATAAATATACCTACTTACGAGGGTCATCTGCTCAGTTTTGCTAGCGTCCGGAGTACAATCTAAGATAATAGAATAATATTTCGATTTAATGATAGTTTCCAGAATATGTTTTTTATGCTGTTTGAAATTGTATCAATAAACTCATTTTGAATAGTTTTACTTAAGTAGATTGCTTTTCTCTCCTCTTACTTCAAAACTCTGCGTACATGTTCCTGCATAACAGGATCAAATTCGGCTAACAACTCTACTAGTTTTAAAAAATTAACGTTGTTATGTTGATATAGATTTTCAGAAGTACCTTGAAAAGCCAAGCAGTTTTTGGCTAACATTTTGATGATTGAAGCAATACGTAACAAAACTCCATTCCAGTATTCTATTTCTAATTTAATTATTCTTTGTGACTCGGCATCTATCGTATGAGATGATTTCAGCCTACGTGAAAGTTCGGCCCATAATTTTACAGCTTATACATGGTTTCGTGATGTCTCATGAGATTTAAGTATATCGCCTACATGCTTCCAATTTTTGTAGCCAGCTTCAGATAGACCGGAAGCTGTAGTTGTATTAAATATTTTGCAGCAAAAACAATATACCGAATTTTTTGCCACAGAATATACAAGCCAATCTCTCAAAATTTCTTCACCGTTGTTAAGCTATCTCTTATAATATACCTTCGTAACCTTCGACCATTGTTATCCCGTGGAACTTCAAATTCATACAGTGGGTCAGGAAAACCTCTATTTACCAAATATATTCTTTCGGCATCTGTTAATCTAACGGGCCACGTGGCTGGGTCGACATCTAAAAATGACGTTGATCCTGCAGAAACACTTGTAGTTGCACCATCAGCTACAATAGCGCTTGACCCAGAAGTAGAAGCATCAGGTTCACAGATTATATTGGGATCGGGCGTATGTTCATCATGTGATTTAAACGAAGCCGTAGCTACTACATCGGTTTCTCGTACGGGTGACGTTGGTTTGTTAAGTTTAAATCGTTGAATTAATTTTGATAAATTTTGCTATATAGAAATAAATTGGACTTTCAAAACGGAACCCACGTCACCCACATAGGCTACTTTTTACCGCAGAAAAGTTACTCATTTCTTGCGGACAATGTTAAATTAAAACCAGGGTTGAGATGATTTTAAACACTTGATTTTAATCAGTTTTAAATCGCGATTAAAATCAAGTGATTTTTAAAAAAAAATCGTTGATTTAAATCAATACCTTTTTTAACAACAAAATCAACCAAAAAATGTCAAGTGACTTCCCTATTCTTTTTTGTAAGTAGCATAAAAATTGAAATTCAATTGAAATTGTAACCGAAATTAGATTTACTAGTACAATTACAGTAGGTACATTTACAATTTTTTCAAATTTAAAAATACCATTAAAAATATCATCAAAAATCAAATTTCAATTATAATTGCAACTTATAAATTATTTTCACTCTTCAGATTCCCAGCTAATTTGAAATTTTTATTTTCACAAAAATATGATTTTTTTTTTAAATTCCATTAAAAATTACCATATAAATTAAAATTATATTTAAATTGTCACTCTGAATAAGTACATTAAAGACTTTTAGGAGTCTCCAGTCGCCAAAATTCGTAGGGTGGTGACAAAAAATAATTATGTAACCAGTAAGAACATAAATATCAAAATATGTTAAGTGACTGCGACTACAGCAATACCCAAACGATTTTTGTCAATTTTAAGTCGTAGCTTTTTTAAAATTTTTCATTGTTGATTTGAATGTGACTAATATTGATAATTTTAGAAGAACTGAAAGAAATTTTAGAAGAATATAGTGAAAATATAATTAAAATAAGCAATGAGGTTTTTTTTTTAATAATAATAACCGACTTCCAAAGGAAGAAAGATTGGAATATGTAAATGAATAAAAAAAATCTGATTTAAATCAAATAAATCAGATTACTTTGATTTTTTTTTTAAATCATGATTTTTATCAACCCTGATTAAAACTACTTTCTAGCTTAAAATTACGTATTTTTTTACGCACTACAGATTTATTTTATAAAATAGGTACTTAGTAAATTCACACGAATCACACGCGCACTTCAATATGTATTGTTAATTGTCGGATTAATCTACCACCAATATTAACACCACTTTTAAATTTAAAATACAACTTGTAGACTTGAGATATATTTCTTGAGTGATTTCTTAAGTGTCGCTGCGTCGAAATTAGTAACTTTTTTTATGGCTTCCCCTAGACTATTTACAAATATGGCACGTTCAGTAATTCGGCGCTCTGGGAAAACTATTTTATATAATATTTTGAAATATATATAATAACTATAATATTTTTTTATATATCTAATTATTTTGTATAATATTTTTTCAGTTATTTTTATTTAATACTATTTGTTCTTAGTATGTACCTACTTATGTAAATATTTTTTATATGTAGAGGTACATATTTTATTATTTCTGAACGTTTGGACTTGCAACTCGGCGCCCTCAATTTTGCCGCCCCTCATTTTTGCCGCTCTGGGCATTTGCCCGGCTGGCCCCCCCTTAGATCGGGCCCTGCATTTAGGGTTGGGTACATTGATTCTCCAATTAATTTATTTCTCTCTGTACTTGTGTTTAGTACCATTGTGGGTCTTACTAGTCGGTGCTCACTGTCCGAGTCAAATTGATTTAATACTAAAACATTTTGACATATTTCTTATTTATTTGATATTACGTTTTTCACCTGCTTATTCTGGCTTTTCTACGTCCACTTCCTTTGTGGTTTTGCCTTGAGGAATGAATTTATACAGAATAGGTCTACGTTTTTTAGATAATCGAGCAGCATTTACCCTCCGGCATTTCTCGTGCCTAGCCCAAAATTTACGATATTTGTGGGATCGGTTTTTTTAATTTTGGCCGTTCTTTGCATTGAAGATGCCTATATCAAGTTATCCTATATAACTTATCAAGAACAATGACTTAGATTGGTTTCTTAAAGCACAATCGGACAATCTACCAAAAATAGATGCATTTATGGCAACACATGCATTTATGTTTGTGCCTACTCACCATGACTGGACCAGGATCTTTTTCGGTTTTTGTTGTCGTATGTCTACAGGCGCCATAAAACACGGCAATTAAAGTGGTATGGACAGATGCAAAGGATGACTGGCGAAAGGTGGCCCAAAATAGCATTCCAATATGTATCAAGAGCAAGGAGAAGAAGAGACAGACCACCAGTAAAATGTATAGATGGTATTATGGAAATCATGAAAGATAGAGCCATAGAAGAAAAGGACTGGAGAGATAAGGAGAGGTGGAAAAAGAAGTGCGGGATGTGGCAAAGGCTGTAGGAACGTTGCTGTAAAAAAAAGTATCCTATTTTTTTCGCCAGTCACTATCCTTCAAAAATGGATCGTTTTCGTTACCAGCCTTATGAAAGTGGTTCCAAACGATTTTCTGACTAATCTTCAGTATCAGACCAATAGAATATGACGGCTCAACTTGATCAATAACTTCATTGATATTTTCGATGATTGGCTCACCAGTGCTTGCCTCATCTACGATATCCATATTACCAGAACGGGATCGTTGAAAACACTGCTTTGCTGTTGCTTTAGATACTGTATTAAGTCCTTAAGCAGCACACATTTTTTGCTCGCTTGTTCTGCCTTATCACCATTGTGGTTTGATACATTCTTCATCACCACGAAGAATGTATCAAATTTTCTCTTTTCAGCTCTATTTTGGAACACTACAACACACAACTGGCTACAACAAACATAAGACTGATAAATAACTTGTTTGAAGTGTAATGTAACCTATAAATTGCCCTATAGTATGACCCGATGCGATGTTTACATAGTCTGATATGGTTCTTGAAATACATCCAGAGAAAACGCTCAGAATATTGACATCGCCTAATATTTTGGTTTTCGAATTACGTATGAAAAATGATGAAAGCAACTATAAAAAACGAAAAAATGCAAAATAAAAGATTTCCGCGTGTTCATTATAACGATTTTTTTAAGATTTGGGATTGCGAACGTAAACGAACTTATCAAGGGTATTATTGTAATAAACATCACCTATATTAGCATCAGTTCTTGCTGCAAATTTATTAATTAATATATTAATCAATTACTTATTATTCTTTGCCGACTTTATCCAAGTAGTACGAAGGGTATTATTGACACCCGGCAACTTCGCCACAAGTTTTCTCAAAAGTAGATCTAGTGTATAAAAAAGATGTACAAGTTATTCTACTACTATAGTCAATATTATAAGTATTAATTATTATTTAATATTTTTAAAACTAGTTTTAATTAAAACTGATAATATTGACTTATAATTTATGCATTTTTTTTCTATTGAAAGGCTCAACAAAAATAACAAGGACGAAATGAAATAATATATTTTTAAAGTAACATTAACTCTAACACTCAATAAGTTTTCGATAACAAGAAGATCGCCAAGAAGATAGTTGATGGTAACAAAAGCTTACTTAAAAATGTTTAAAAATTTTAATGCCCCCGACACTCTGAAATAATTCATAAACTTAATCTACTTACTTATATTGGGGATTTCGAGGATGCGATGGTGTAAGTTTCAGCACCGATCGAAATCCCATAATTCCATTCACATTTCCCCAGGTTTCACTCAAAAATGGATCTAAATAGTCTGCACAAAAGAAAAAGTTTTCATCAACAAAAGCAAAACAATGCATTTAACAAACATAAAATGTTCATGATTTGGTGGCATTTGCTGAATTATTTTTTCTTATATATAGGTTTTTAACTTCAAATTAAACCTTTTCAATTTCAAATTAAACCTTTTTAAATTCAAATTAAACTTTTTTAAATTCAAATTAAACTTTTTTAAATTCAAATTAGACTTTTATTAAATTTAGTTAAATATTAATTAATTTAGAAAAAACAAATTAATTATCAAAAATTATAATGAAAACTTTTATGAAAAATTATAAAAATAATGTTAATGTAACGGTTGTCCTGCCTCAGCCAATGGTAATTTCATCGACATATCTACATAATATTCATTACAATCAGCAGAAGTAACAGTGGCCACGGATTCCTCAATAATATTAACCAAATTTAAATTATTTTCAGGTTCCACCAGCAAATTTCTTGCAGCTAATTTAACTTTCGAAAAAACTTTTTCTGTGGGATTTAACATGGGTGAATACGCTGGAAGAAAAAATAGTCTATGGCTTGTTGCATTTATTTTATCACGAGGTTCCTGAGTTTTATGGATTTTGGCGTTGTCCAGAACCAGCCAAACTTCTACGATGTTACTTTCAGCCATTTTATTAAATAAACCATCAAGAAATGTAATAAAAATGTTTCATTTACTGATGAATTAGAAATGCAATAAGTAAAACATTTCTGCCTCTTACTAAAGGAACTATTACATGGCTGGAGTATTTATCTTTGATCGAGCTTTATTTCGCCGGAGATGGTAATTGAAACCGTATTTATCAATGAAAATTATATTCTCCCGTGTTTTTGGAGCATGTTGTGAAAATAAAATTGCATAATTTTTGCGTTGTTCAATTGTTGACGTAGAGTTTAAACGGTCCAGACTAATTGCAAAAGTTTTCAATGTTATTTTTGAAGCTATTAATGCATTAAATACAGATGTTGTGGCCAAGTTGACGCTTTTATTTTCAAATATCTTCAATTTCATATTTTTGTATTTTCGTGTTTCAAGTAATCGATGGATTTTCTTCAATAATTTGCTCTACATAATTTAAAATCTCATCAGATAATTTACTATTCCTTTTCCACCACAATTTCTTCTAAGCATCTCATATCCATCCTCCTTATAACGTCTAATTATAGATTTAGCGATGTTTTTATTAATACCTACTGTTTCTGCTGATTCTGCAATAGTTTTACCTTCTTCATAACATTTTATAAAAATATCCTTTTTGTCTAAACTTGCTTAAAAATAATTTCCTCTACGTTTTCTTTCACGACTAACATGTAATTCATCTACAAAAATCTGCAAAATGTTTATTCAAAAGTTAAATTAGCTGCAAGAAATTTGCTGGCGGTACTCGAAAATAATCTAAATTTGTTTAATATTATTGAGGAATCCGTGGCTACTGTTACTTCTGCTGATTGTAATAAATATTATGTAGATATGCCGATGAAATTACCATTGGTCGTAGCAAGACAACCGATACATTAACATTATTTTTATAATTGTTTTCTTTATAATTTGTGATAATTAATTTGTTGTTTCTATATTAATTAATATTTAACTAAATTTAATAAAGAATAATTAAAGATAAAGTTTACAAGATAAAGTTAAAGAAAATAAAAAATAAAGTTTAATTTGAATTTAAAAAAGTTTAATTTGAATTTAAAAAAGGTTAATTTGAATTTAAAAAGGTTTAATTTGAATTTAAAAAGGTTTAATTTGAAATTGAAAAGGTTTAATTTGAAGTTAAAAACCTATAAATTTAATAAAAATTCAGGTAATTTTTCTGCACTGGGTTTCTTTAAGATGTTGTATTGTGTGAAACTGTGTTATATGAGACTAGAAGGTAATACGAAAATGGATTTGCAGAGCTTATAAGACGAAACAGATTATATTCGATATATAGTATGAATATACGATACGATATGAATATACGATACGATAAAAAATATGATAAAATACATGGCTAGAAAGACAAGCATTTGTTATTTTTGGAACTTTATTTGATATATTCTCATAAAAAGGAATAAGAATTTTCATAATTTGCCTAAAAATATTCGCTTAAAAGATATTTTCAAAAACTCAACAGTGAATAATATTTTACAAATGTGTATACGAGTTTTGCAATGAATATATTTTGATAATTAAATTGAAATATTCTTTAGGAAACACATAACGTCACATATTCTACAATTATTCGTTTTAATTAACAAACTGTAAATATGGCGCACGATTTATTTTAATTTTAATATAAAGCGCACAATGGGATTAATTTTGGAATATAATAGTTAAATGACTAACATATTTTTAAACAAATATTTTTTGCAAAATAATTTTCACGAATTTATTTGAAAATTGAAAATTCGTAAATTTTATTTTAACGCAAATTTGTAACAATTGCTATCTGTTTCTAATTGAACGTTAATTATTTTCTGATTGCTCAAAACAATTAGCGGGTCACTAATTTGTGCCTCCATAAAATTCAAACGAGAAAATACATGCAAATAAAATTAAGAACATCTGAAATACGTCCTATTTAATTGTTTTAATTGGCACATATGGAATCATCACGTACTTTTAAAGTACCTATCCGTAATATTTAACAACAACTACCAAAACCAAAGTAAAAAACGAAATTAACTTTTGGTAGTTTTGGTAGTTCTTGCTAAGTATTACGGATTCTCCGAAACTATGCGATGCTGATAATTCCCTATGTATCAATTAAAACAATTAAATAGAGAGTCTTTCAGATGTTCTAATTTTATTTGCATGGAATTTCCCGTTTGAATTTTCTGGAGGCACAAATTAGTGATCGGCTAATTGTTTTGGGCAGTGTATTTGATTAATACATAAAACAAAATTGAAATTTTAATGAATTTGGATGTAAATTGAACAAATGATTGAACAGTTTCATATATATTTTTAATAAAATCAAAGTCTCTTCATAAAATTAGATTTATAACAATTTTTTAGGAAATTTTATCAATATATTTGAAAATTAAACAATTTTTTGTAATAATTTAACAAATTATCCCTTTGCTGGTAGCCCTTTGCATGTATATATGAAATATATTTTCTCTCTTTTAACAAATTTGTTTGGAAATTGAAAAAAATGTTTAATACTTTCGTTTGCAACTAAACCGACTTATGATTATTTAATAATAATAATCATAAATTTATTTGTCAAATTGTTACATAACAAGTCAAGAACGGGTTATAAGACATATGAAGATATGAATGAAACAGAATATATTCAGTTAAAATAATTTGTGGAAGTCCTATACAATGTAACAGACATGTTCTTTCACGAGAGCTATCAGTCTTTTTCTAAATAATTTCGAGTTGTCTAACTTGAGCTCGGCCGGTAGCACGTTGTAGGCTTTCAAGCAAATATAGTTGTAACATCTCTGCGTTATTGAGATACTGTATTTTGGCAGGATAAAGTGTTCCTTTGCGCAAGTCTGATGATTATGAACCTACGACTGTGGTGTATACTTCGCTCAGTTTTCTTGGATATGCCATAGACAGACAAGTGTGAAAGATGAAGGAATAATTAGTAGCTTAATCCGCTTGAAAAGTTCTCTGTAGCTTTGTAACTGCCCTTCCCCCGCAATTGCTCGTATTGCCCTTTTTTGTTGAAGGAAGATTCTGTTTGCTTGAGGAGCTGAACCTCACAACATAAGTCCATACTATACTTTGTCCTATACTTTGGAAATAAAATAGTATACTATAACTAAACTATACTAAAAAGTCCTATACTTTGGAAATACACATAATAGGTGAGCAACGCTGCTTCTTCATTTACTATGGATTTAATTCAACGTATCTTATATATATGGCAGACGAGAGCTTCTTAGAAATAATGTGTATATGGTTCACCCAGGATGTCAAAGAGCTATCTATTGTGAATCCGAGCAGTGATTTTATCTGTAGACATGCTTCTGGTTGCCGTGATCAACCTTCGCGTCTTATCCATATTTATTACAAGTCTGTTGTCACCAAAACATTTTTGAGCATCGCGTAGGGACTGGCTAGAGAGTTAAGCTAGTGTTTCTAGAAGCGGCTTTATTGAGAAGAGATACGTCGTCTGCAAAAAGGCAGACGACGTATTTGGTATGGCTATTTATATACGTATATATATACGTATTTTGGGTAAAAGGCTTTTCTCCAGGTATGATGTTCGAAGTAGAGATGAGCATGGGACGAGTTTCTCGTTCCAGATACCATCCCGTAGGACGGATCCCTGTCACTGTCCCATCCCATTACATTTTCGTCCCATTGTCCCATCCCACAAACCTAAAATTTTTGTTCCATCCCATCCCATTCATCCCATCCCGGTCGCTTGGCCCTTCCCATTCATCCCATTTTTCCCATACAGCAGACCTGACAGTGAGTAAACCTATTTCGTCGCAAATGGATCGCAAGACTTCATCGTCAGGAAGTACATCGTTATTACAGAAATCTCCCGGGCTGGACATATTATGGAAGATTTACTAGATTATCAAAACTCGTCCCACTCCGTCCCATACAAATTTGTTGTCCCATCCGATCCCATCCCATCCAACGTTCATACCACTCATGCCATCCCATGGGACGATGGGATGGGATGGGACGATGGGATCCCATGCTCATCTCTAGTTCGAAGGTAGGTCCTTTATAGACAGCATAAATAAAATGGGACCCGTGGATGGACTTTTAGAACTTTGTAACGGTTTTAAATAAAAATCTTTGGGAGCTAAAAACTAGCGTAAAAAGGAGCTTAATGCCAAAATTGTTTGAAATATTCAATAGATTTGCTTTAAATCTTAACGATTTTGTTAGAAAATTAAACAAATTTAACTGTCTTTTTTTAATCTTGAATGTGGCTCCCAATTTAATATGGAGAGAAGAGAGAAAATATATTTATTGCATACTTATTAGACATAAGGCTACTAACCATGAGGTTTTCAAATTAAATAAATAAAATCTTCTAGATTTCCGATATTCCAAATTTTCAGAATTTCCTGTTTTAGTTTTCATTTTATTTTTAATAAAACTTGCAATATCAACTACTACTAAGATTTATTTCAAATTTTCTAGACTTCCGTGGTAGAAATCAAAATAATACTGAATGATTGAAAAAGAAAATTTCTGTTAGAAAATAGAAATCTCATCTTTTTTAATATAAAATCTTAGATGTTTTTAGTATCAGTTCAGTTTGAGATAATGATAATTAATCTTACCCCTTTGAATAATCTTGATACGCCTGTTGGGATCGTAAATTTCATCGTCGACTGATATCACGATGTAATCGCCAGAATCCAGCAACTTCCGCCTTTGCAAGCATTTCACAAAATCGACCAATGCTATGTGTTCTCCGACAAATACGTAAACTGTAAACAAGGGTGGTCACAATCACAATTTACGAAGCAACAAAATATTTGTATGCTATAACTAGATTACACAATATTACTTAACAAATTCTATCCGCTAAGTTTCTAAAACTTTTCAACCGAGAAACGAAAACTTTTGAACTCTATTCTATCAATCTTAATGAGAAACCCGCAAAATTAAACATCTCTATTTCACAAAAAAAAGGAATATTTCAACAGTTAAATTTTGTAGGATTTTGGTATTCTCAAATGTTTTTTTGTTTGTAAATGAATTTAAATAATAAATGAACTTATTTGATTAGAAACCGTTATTTTGTGTTCACCATGAATTTGCCCAACACTTTCGTGGAACATGTAAGATTTATTGGGACCTAAATTATATAATTAAAGGCGGATTTCCGGGACAAAAGTAACTCAAATTAGTTTTCAACTCGATTAATTAACATTTTTGGCGAATAGCTTCAATGCTGGTTGAAACGCAAAAGCGATAAATTTGTCTTGTTTAATTTAATGTCAATTGATGCCTAACAAAATGATGTCTTACAGAATTTTATGTTTAGTATTGTCTCTCTAATCTGACCTGTCTAGGCAACTAGACTGGCTGTCTAATGTCTGTCTAGTGTTATATATCTAATCTGGTCAGTCTAGTTTTATCTAGATAGATATAATCTACATAGATATAAAATAGGCTTACATTTAGTTGATCAGTAAGATTGTCCATTTGACATGTTAAGAAACAAACATATTTTATGTAGAAAATTTAATTTGATAAGCGTGTTTTTCCCAGATAAAAATTTATCTTTGACTAATAAAAACAAATATATGATGTGTAGAAAAATACTATTGGATCAGTTATTTTGTTTAGGAATAAATTCCATATTGATTCATCAGCTATTCAGGTAAAAAAGTAAAATTGAAATGAAAAAATAAATTAATGGTCGGAGGGCGTAACTTACAATATACCGAAAAAGATGTACTTCGTAGATCATGTAGCCGGTTCTTTAATTTCCTGCATTATTCTCTAAAAGAAGGAATTTTAAATAAATAACATTAGGACAACATGGTATAATTTATTTGAGAATGTAAACGATAAAATAAAAAATGAAAAAATAATTTACAAACTTAAAAAGCAACCCTTTAAAACTAAAAAAAAATTGTCTGAAGTAGATATACCGTAGTCACAGCCTATGTATTATTACTACTGCACAATAAAAGCTTTTTTGCCTTAGACGGACGCCCTCTCTTACGTTTACCTTGAATACTTATATTTCGCACTTTTAGTGGTGGTTTGACGTATTTAAGTCTAATGGCTATCCCAATAATATGTTTGCACATCATGTTTTTTTTTAAATGGTATAAATGTATATAAATGGTATAAAACTTATTTTCAAACTCTTCAAAGTCGACCCAATTGTCGGAGAAACTTTCATTTATATCTCCTGACTCTTGGGTTGAATCCCCTGCTGGAATTTTGTAACTAATTTGACTCTCGTCTTGGGCGATAATGAGAACTGGTTTATTATTTTTAGTCCACTGATAAGCAGATGTCCACAGGGGCAATGTAATTGTCGGTATTTTCGAAAAAGTTTTCAACTCAGTATTGTAATCGTTCGACCATTGTTCGACGCTTTCAAGAGCAACCGATAGAAAATGGTTCAATGTAAGGCATTCCCGAAGGGTATGGCTGTCTTTTATAACTTTATTAAACGCTTCTAAGGCGTTATTAGTACTTGGCACATGTTTCATTACACCTTCGTACCAATTACTATTATCGGACAGCCACTCTCTTTCGAAAAGCTTGCTCCACATTCCATTTTTTTTTTATAGTTTAACAGCTTTTTCGAATATCTCTGGAGATGAAGAAAGTTGAAGAGTGTTAATATCACTCAGAATTAGGGAACGGTTTTTTTTCTACATCACGCTCTACTCGCTTCTGAACATTTTTCCTCAAATGCGCCCAGCACATGATTACCAACTTATTAGCTCCGAAAATCTCCATGAAGGCGTTCCGAATACTTTTTGCAGCATCGCATGTCAACACGTTAGGTTCAAATTTGTTATCAAATAATTTTTCTGATGTGACAACTAAAGCTCTAAAGAGAAACTCGAAATCTTCCTTCTTCTCATTAGTACAAACAGAAAGACCAAAAGGGTGAAAATGTTTGTCCAAATCTGTAGTACCTACTATTAAAACAGGAAAACCTTGCCACAACAGTTTGTAGGTTACATCAGCATGAATTTTGGAACTGTTGGCACAAATATTCATTAAATATCTAGTTGTTACAAAAAGAACTGAAAATGGTTTCCTCTTCCTCAGTCTGTAATTCGTATTGTGCGACGAAAGAAATATGCAAGTCTTCCGGAATTAGAGATTTTTTTAGGAGTTATGCTTCTAATTCTCCAACACTTGTTTGTGATGGTCCATATTTGGATTCTCGCAACTGATGTAAGTAGTTAGCTAATTGTATTTTTGAGGGAAGTTTCCTGATATCACTATTCTTTGACAATTCTATTAAAATAGCCTTTGGCTTTAACTTTAAGTCAAAAAGTTTTTGTATTTTCAACTTTAGAGATGGGTCACAATCCCAAGCACATCTTTTGTTCCAATATATTCATGATCATGTTCTGATTTTGTCTTAAATAAATGTACTTCATGCGTTGTTGAGTCATACTGAAGATAAATTTTTGCAGAACATTGTTGCCCACGAAGTTTAACCTGATTACAAATTGATGTGTTAATTAGTTTCTGTTAAAGAAATCAATAATAGTCAATAACCACCTTTTTTATTAAATTTATTACTGATTACACCTGAAGTATTTCTTTATCCCTTCTTCTGTTTTATTTTTATAATGAAATCCCCATATTTTTTTATCTTTAATAATTTTTTCAGCTTCATTCGGGCCGGGAAAAGCTCTAACCAGAATTCAATCTCTCATAACTCTCCTCTTAGGTGATGATTCGTGATTGTGCCCATCCTCAAAGAATGATTCCGAAGATTCGTACTCCGCGACTAGACACCTATTACTCATCCTGAAAGCTTGCAGAATAAGACAGAAAAAAATATATATAAATACATTAACTTACCTTGTAAAATTATATAATCTGTCTCAGCGCAACACAGGGCACTTGCGGGTTATAGCGTGCACAAATTTATAGGTTATGTTGTTTTTCTCGAATGGTAATTCAAAAGTTCTAAGAATCAAATGAGTTGTAAACTGAGTAGTAATTTTTTTACTTGCGCAATTCGATATTTTGTGTCACAAATAAAATATAATACTTAACAAACGTAACTCCATTGAATCAGATTTAAAATTTTATAACTACAAATGTTTAACAACTGGTTAAACAATATTTTACTGATCATCCAGTATTTTAACTTAAAGTAAATAATTTTATTTTGCCTGTAAATATTTTACTATTCATTCAGTTTTATTGCTTAATTATTTAGTAAATTTACATTCAAGTTGTTATTGATCAAATCGTATTTTTACTGATCAATAAAATTATTGCGTATAAAATATAATGAATATTATATTTTCTCTGAATTTTTTCGTCTGATTTAAAATATGTAAATGCTTTTGTAAATAAATTAAAAATCTTATGTGCCAAATAATTGGCAAGCAAGGGAAAGTCTGTTTACTACAAAGACAAACTGCAGCGTACATAATTTTGATAGAAAATCAATAATCAATTAATTTTGCGACTGTGAAAAAAGCCACTGATATTCCACCTAAAAAACCTTCAAAATTATTAATTTACTTCATAATTGCGAAGCGTTTTAGTACATGTTATTGTACGGATAGGATGGTTGCGACCGTTGTTACTACGTGGTAATTCATACTTACACAGGATTCAAAAAATCACTATATTATAACCACATTTAATATGTAAGAAATATGATATAACTTGTTATTCACAGTTATAATATTATATAACTTAATATTCACATATAAATATCTACACTTCACACGACTCCATTTTTGACGGTTGAAGTTATTGTATGCCATTAGTTTGATGGTGGATTTACTTGGTTTGATGGGTTTAGATTCATTATGGTAATCGTTGTAGTAAACTTTATAAGAGGCTTATATACCATTGCAAAAACTCTTTTAAAGTAATATGCAATTATCAAGTTGTTAATTTTTGGAGAGTTGACTTTTAGGGTTGTAAATACTTGGAAACATGTTTCTATTAAATTACAAATTAAAGATAACAGAAAATGTTATTATAATGGAAAACATCATGAGTGTAAAATAATAAAATTAAGAAAATTAATGTAAAGTGATTTGTCGTTGGAGCGAGTTTGAAGTTATTTAAAGTTGTAAAGATAAACTTTTCCTTTACGGCTCAAAGGTAAATTACTTGTGGAAATTGTTTCAAAGTTTTTATCAAGTAATTTTATGTCTACGTTTTTTCTGACTGCGTAAGATTTACACTCATTCATAAACAAGGTTTATAAGAAACATCACGCTGTTATAAAATATTTGAATTACTA
This sequence comes from Phosphuga atrata, assembly GCA_944588485.1. Classification (NCBI taxonomy): domain Eukaryota; kingdom Metazoa; phylum Arthropoda; class Insecta; order Coleoptera; family Silphidae; genus Phosphuga; species Phosphuga atrata. The sequence continues at coordinate 39,275,654 of OX155893.1, forward strand.
TTTGACTAAAATAATTAGAATTTGAGAATAATCGAGAAGAAAATCAACAATAATTTTTACAAAACGAAATATTTTTATCAATTGCAAGGTTATTTTCAGCAATTTTCGGAAATTTTGTTTAATTTCTGCTTTTAATTTCCCCTGAGAAACGAAAAATTTCCAACACTGAACATTTGGAACCTTGACTAATTTCAATAAAAGTTTGATCGTGTGGGTGTGTTAGAGAGAGAGTAGATAATCAAATAGTACAGGCAGGGCCGTAACTAGCTTTTTTGGGGCCCTGGACAAAACCTCATCAGTGGAACCTTTGTACACTAAATTTTATGAAATGAGCAAAGTTACATATTTACCTAAAATAAAATTGTATTCTCGAACAGGTTCCCAAAAATAACTTTTTGTTGAAAGGTGCACGTCAAGGTGCACGTCAGGAAAGAGCAAGTTATTTGAAACCTCTTTAGGTTCCTTTTCATCTAGAACCTAGACATGTGCCCCTGTTGCCCCTGTCTAGTTACGGCTCTGAGTATAGGTAATATGTACAAAAAAAATTGAAATTCGCAATGGATAGCTCCTAAGTATAGAATTCGGGTAGAATATAAACAATAGATTTAGGAACACATTTTTTAAGATCATGACTATCCGATACCTTAAGTGGATATCCATCTGTGGACGCGTTACAAGATTTGTCTCTCATCAGCACAGCTTTGCTCCATTAACAATAATTTGTAAACCACTCACTTGAAAACCCATGTGGTGTTTAGGGTTAGATGTTTATAATTTTGACATTTTGTGAGAGAGACATGAACTTAGCAGGTTATTGATGGAACTGATAAGATAGATTTGGTGAAACCATCCTACGTTATAGATAATCATACAAACTTAAAACAAACGCAACACAGCCTGAATATATAAATATATTCAGCCTTTCCGGAGCTCTATAACAATTATTGAGTCTTTTTAGGACTACCAAAACAAATCCCACATGAAATTTTAAGTTATTTTACAGCTTTCACTCCACCTTAGTGGCACTCAACAAAAACCATAAAAATAACATTGTTTTTAAAATCATGTCTTTCCGACACCTTAAGTGTTTAGCCATCTGTGGACGCGTTTCAAGATTTATCTCTCATCAGCACAGCTTTGCTTCCATTGACAATATTTTGTAACTCATGTGGCATGCAAACCCATGTGGTATTTAGAGTTAGATGTTTATAATTTTGACATTTTGTGAGAGAGACATGAACTTTCCGGAGGTCTATAGCAGTCGATAACAGTTTAACCAATAACCCGCTAAGTTCATGTCTCTCTCACAAAATGTCAAAATTATAAACATCTAACCCTAAACACCACATGGGTTTTCAAGTGAGTGGTTTACAAATTATTGTTCATGGATGAAAAGCTGTGCTGATGAAAGATAAATTTCGAAACGCGTCTACAGATGGCTATCCACTTAAGGTGTCGGAAAGACATGATCTTAAAAACAATGTTATTTTTATGGTTTTTGTTGAGTGCCACGATGGTGGACTGAAAGCTGTAAAATAACTTACAACTTTCATGTGAGATTTGTTTTGGTAGTCCTAAAAAGGCTCAATAATTGTTATAGAGCTCCGGAAAGGCTGAATATATTTATATATTCAGGCTGTGTTGCGTTTGTTTTAAGTTTGTACGATAATCTATAAAGTAGGATTGTTTCACCAATTCTATCTTATCAGTTCAATCAATAACCTGCTAAGTTCATGTCTCTCTCACAAAATGCCAAAATTATAAACATCTAACCCTAAACACTACATGGGTTTTCAAGTGAGTGGTTTACAAATTATTGTTAATGGAGCAAAGCTGTGCTGATGAGAGATAAATCTCATAACGCGTCCACAGATGGCTATCCACTTAAGGTATCGGAAAGACATGATCTTAAAAACAATGTTATTTTTATGGTTTTTGTTGAGTGCCAAGAAGGTGGACCGAAGGCAGTGAAATAACTTACAAATTTCATGTGAGATTTGTTTTGGTAGTCCCAAAAAGACTCAATAATTGTTATAGAGCTGCGGAAAGGCTGAATATATTTATATATTCAGGCTCTGTTCCGTTTTTTAGGGTTCCGTTGTTAACAACAACGAACCCATATAGTTTCGATATGTCCGTCCGTCCGTCCGTCCGTCCGCAGTTTAGCTCAGAGGCTATTAGAAATATAAAGCTGTAATTTGGCATGGATATACAGATTAGTCACGCCAACAAAGTGCTAAAATAAAATCTTGAAAAAAATTTTTTTAGGGTACCTCCTTTACCCTAAAGAAGTGGTTACGTTTTTTTTTCTCGTCTACCCCGTGGTGTAGGGTATCATTGGATAGGTCTTTCAAAAATATTACAGGTTTGTAAAAATAATATATCGATTAAGAGATCCGTTAGTATTTTAAGTCATAAGAGTAAGAATGGCATCTACGGAACCCTACATTGCGCGTGGCCCGACACGCACTTAGCCGTTTTATTTTAAGTTTGTATGATTATCTATAACGTAGGATGGTTTCACCAATTCTACCATTTCAATGTTCTTAAAAATGAATAAATAACGATTTTCCCGAAATAAAATTAAATCTTTCCCTTTTTAGATAAACAATACATTCTTTTTTTCCATCTTGGCTGTCTAGGGACCGCGTTAAATAACTATAGTTCAATGTAAAATTCTCTTGTTGCGTTCATCCTCTTTCCTCTTCTACCAATATATCTTCATCTTCTGATCTCTTTGCTGCTCCTTAGCATCAAATCCTTCAAAATGGAGAATTTTGAGAATGGGTCTCTGTTTGTTATGTCCTTTTCTCCAATGCCCAACTCCACTAAGTCTGCTTTGACTTCTTTGAACCAAGTGATTTGTGTTCTGGGGATGTTGTCAAAAAACATGAATATTTTCTTTGTCAGCCTTTCATCATTCATTCTTTTCAAATGGGCAAAGATGCTCTTCCTCATAGTATCTCCCTGTTTCTCAATTTTATCATTCACTTCTGTATTACTTCTAAGCTTCCAAGGCCCATTTTCAAATCTCGATCCAAGCACTCTTCTTATCATTTTTCGCTCCTTTGATACAGCTTCATTTCTTTGTTAGTGTTCACCGCCAAACATTCAGATGCATACATACACTCTGGCTTAATCACTGTGTTATAATGTCTGATTTAAGCATTAATGGATACTGACTTCTTGTTGTACACATTCTTTGTTAGCTGGAATGTCATTTCCATTTTTCATACACTTGTTTTATTTGCTTCTTGGTCTAAAGCATTGGGCTGGATAATTTCCCCTAAGTATTTGAACTCTGTCTTGGGCCATACTTTGTATTCATATTGTTCGGTGCCTCTCTGACACTGGTTAGGTACTCTGTCTTTTCAAAAAAAAAATTTCAGTCCTGTCTTTTATGCCGTTTCTTTCAGAATATTGATCTGTTTGCTTCTTCCAAACTTCCAGCCATAACCGCTAAGTCATCCGTAAAGGCGAGGCAATCCACTTCTAATGCATCCTATATTCTTCCTAATCTGATTTTTTGTATTCCTTAATCAGTCGTTTTCTTGTTCCACTCTAATAGCTTTTTCTAACACACAGTTGAATAGGAGAGGTGACAACCCATCTCCTTTTCTTAAGCCTGTTCTGATTTTGCAAGGTCTGGACACTTCGCCAAGGAACATCACTTTTGAGTTGGTATGAATAAGAGAGATTTCTGTTCAATAAGTGTGTCTGTACCGAACTCTCTGAGGATGTTAAATAACCTTTTTCTGTCAACGGAGTCATACGCTTTCTTGAAGTCAACAAAAGTGGTAAAGATGTATTTCCCTCTTAATCGTCTATATTTAATAATTAACTTTAAAGTTAAACAAAAAACTTCTGTTCCTAAAGCCCGCTTGGTATTCACAAAATTCTTTGTCAAGTTGTTCTTCCAGTCTGTTTTGTAGGGCCTTGGATAGGATTTTATACGTTACCGGAAGTAAATATATCCCTCTGTAGTTTTTGTTTACATCGGTTTTGTTCCCTTTCTTGAAGATAGGCTGGATTAGTGAAGTTTTCCTTTCTTTCGGCATACGTTCCGTTCTCCAAATTATGAATTATTGCCAGTAGTTCTTCAGTTGTGTTATCCACATTTTCCACATATCTGCAATTATCATGTCTTAATAGATTGGGGTTTAGAGTTATTGTTTACAGTATTTGGGGTATAAGCTGGGAGTTTTTCGATTGGTTCCTGACAGTTGAGGAGTTGTTCAAAGTATATTGCTAGCATTTCACAATTTTCATCATTATTCATTGCCAATTTTTCAGTGGTATCTTTAAAGCACAAATTTGGTGCTACATATTTTTGTAGTTTCTGTTGTCTGTAAATAATGTAATCTGAATGTGTTGTGTAAGGATATAGTATTGTTTTTCTTAAAATCTGCTACCATTTGAGTGAGTTGGTTCATTTCAAATAGTCTTTTTATTGATCTAATGAGTTTTGCTGCAGAAGCCCATTGCTATTTGAACTCCAGGTAGTCCTTATCACTTTTTGCCATTTCTTCCACGCCTTCATCCTTTCCCCTATTGCTTTTTCATAATTCTCGTTCCACCATTCGTATTTATTACGAATTATAATTATATGTATTTGTCTTTTTCATTTTTGCGAGTTCTTGATCCGATCTAATCATTCCTTCTTTTATATCTTCCCATTTATCAGAACTAATGACTATGTTTTGACAAAATTCTTCTCTTTTTTCTTTCAAGATGTTTGTGTCTATCTTTTGAGTTTTCCTTTTTTGTATTTGTTTCTTTCTTTGTGGTATGAAATTCAATTTGATTAGCGACAAGTAGTCGTCAGTTACAATGTTGCCCCTTTCAGAACTCTCACATTCATTACTTCTTTTTAATTATAGTGTGTGATGGCTATGTGGTCTATTTGAAACTCTCACATATATGTGTTTAGTGATTTCCATGTTTTTTCTTTCTTTGGAGGTTTTTTGAAATTTGTAGACTTTAGTTTTAGGTTTTTATGACATTTGCGCAGTTGTATTAATCTTTCCTCATCTTTATTTGTTCTTTTGTAAGCCGGCTAGTTAGTTTCCAACTTTTCCTTTGTATTCCTTTTCTTGGCCTATTGGTGCAATGAAGTCCCCAAGTAATATTTTCACATTTGATCTTGGGATTTTAGAGAGTTCGTGGTCTAGAGATTTCCAATACGTATCCATTTCCTGAGGATTTTGATGAGGGTTTTTCTAATTCATTGTTGATGGGTGCGTGACAATTAATAAGAGAATAAGTTTTATTTAGACTGCGGAATGTGAGAAAGTGAGAAAAGATAAGCGTTCATTACGTGACTGGAAGTCAGTTACTGAGTTTATGAAGTTATATTTAACAATAAAGCATTAAATTACATTAAACAACAAATACGCGTTCATTAACAGCGTTCATTACGTGACTGGAAGTCAGTTACTGAGTTTACGAAATTATATTTAACAATAAAGCATTAAATTACATTAAACAACAAATACTTTGTTTTAACATAAATTTATTTTTCGTTAATTATAAATATAATTTTCTTTTAAGCAATGTATGAATTTGATATATATATATATATATATATATATATATATATATATATATATATATATATTCCTACAAAATGTCTGAAAAAAAAACAATGAAATTCCCTGGAGAACTATCGCTGAAATTTTCGATATTTGGGTTTTTAATATTTGGGTCGAGGCCAGGTTAGAGGAACGACGAGGAGTACAGTATAGTATTCCAGAAATTTTCTGATTTTTACAGAAAAAAGTAACTTCTGACTGAAATGGGTAACTCAAGAAAATTTCGGTCGTTCTGACAACCGTGAACAATATACAGGGTGTTAGGTAAACAAGCAGCAAAAAATCAAGGGGTTATTCCTTGGCCTAAGAATATATTGTCCTATGAGGATTTTTTTAAAATCCCTTTGTTTCGAAGATACAGGATGAACAAAATTTGCGATATCATTTTTATATTTACCAAGTACAAAAAAATAATGAGTTTATCAAGTACAAAAAATTGTTGAAGATAACTTGGAACGGCTGTTTTATCTACTTTATTACTAACTCGTCAGTGATCATCACCTGTATTGGTCGCAGTTGTTTACATTGACTGATGTTTGGCTGTTTTACGTGCCTTTAATAGTAGGTGAAGTCTTCTACCATGTATACGAACACCGAGAAGCCTGACATGCAATTTATGTATGGACTTGCTGAAGGCAATTCATTACAAGCTAGACGATTGTACATTGAACGATAATATCCCGTAATATCCCCGACCGAAAAATATTTGAAAATATTCATCGACATCTTCGGGAACCAGGCACATTGAAACGAAATGGAAGACCAGGAAGATTAATGACAGTAAGAACGGTACAACTGGCACAAAATGTGCTGGACATAATAGAGGAAGATCCAAGTACTACTACGCGACAAATTGCGAATACTTTGAATGTAAGTTATTGAACCGCATGGAGAATTCTTAAGGGCAATTTGTTATATACATACCACATTCAACGTGTTCCGACACTACTATCTGCTGATTATCGTCCACGTTTTTCATTACGTCAATGGCTTTTGCAATCATTAATTATAACCTCTCAATTCCTGACACTGATTCTTTTCACAGGTGAAGCCAGTTTCTCAAGAAATGTAATAAGGAATTTTCATAACCACCATATGTGGCCAGATAAAAATCCGCATGAGGTATGTGAAGATTGATTTCAACATAATTTTGCCTTGAATGTGTGGGTTGGAATTGTGGGTGACTATCTAATTGGACCGGTATTTCTACCAGCAAAACTTGTTGAGATGTATCGCAACTTTTTCGAAGAAACACTGCCCGAGTGCAGGATGCTTTTTTCAGGATGATTGATGACAAGAATTTCAATGTGGTTTATGCACGATGGTGTACCAATGGTTCAGTTTGGTTGCTCGTGATTTTTTAACAGCAACATACGGAGATCGCTAGATTGGTAGAGGGCCACACGCATGCCCTGCTCGATTCCCAGACTTAAACCATATCTATCTTAATTCATTAGTTTACGCTAATACAGTGGAGAATTTGGACGAATTGCAAAATCGTATAATTGCTGGGTGTACCTCATTTAGAAACAACCCTGCTGTGTTTGAAAGAGTTCGGCACTCAATGACGAGAAGATTGAATGCTTGTATCGCAACTGAAAGAAGTCTTTTCGAAGATTTATTGTAAATTTAGCAACTTTACATGTATATTTTGATAATAAAGTGTTGTTACTGTCACACATTTTGTTCACCCTGTGTCTTCGAAACGAATTGTTTTTCAAAAAACATCATAAGACAAAATATTCTTGAAATAGGCCAAGGAATAACCTATTGAATTTCTGCCACATCTTTAGCCTATACCCATAAACACCCTATATATATATATATATATATATATATATATATATATATATATATATATATATATATATATAGGATTATCGTATCCTTAATACATTCGAAAACCTTGCATTTTCTGGCCGTTTCACTTTTTTGTTTTTCTTAAACAAATATAATAACAAATAGAATAAACAAATTTAATCTAACATCAACGTTTAATCAACAAAGATCGTTGACATCCTGGTAGAACTTTCTGCCAGACAATAATTAAGGAACAATTTATTTCTCAATTGAATATGAGAATGAAATTTATATTCGCTTGCGTTCATTATCTCGTTTGTGTTGATTACGAATTTTGAAATGAATAGAAACGTGATCCAGATCTCTCAGTGAAGTGACTTTATCGAATAGTACGAAATTACAATTAGTTTATTTGAAATAATTTCTAGATAGACTCCGTGGAATCTTTAATGATTTTAGTGAAGAACGACGCAGTAATACGTATTAGATTTGTACGTAAACATGTTGAGATAAAATGTTGTTTCTGTTAATTCAGCGAATTCATTGAGATGCTGGCAAATATTTATTTTTGTTTTTTGCAAAGATTATCAAAGGCGAACGTTTTTATTTAATTAAAATCTTTTTTTGAAAAAAAAAATTGTACAAAAACTTGATATCATTAAGGAATTCGATCAACCTACTATGTACCTTTAATTTTCACAATCATTTTTGGTTACTGTCGTTCTCAAAAATATAATACATTAGAAATTTCTTTTTCATACAATATAAAATGGTTTGTAATTATCCAACTGTGCTACTCTGATATGCAAAAATATATCACAACATAAAAAAAAATAATGTGTGAGTTTTTATTCAGTTATAAGAGCATCAAAAATAATCCATTATTTTACGGGTAACGAGACGTAATCTGTGAATGTAAGTTACGCTCGATTGGTATTTTAAGGTTTATATCGAGTTACGGGTGAAAAATAATCATTATTTTCGATTGCTCTAGTGGTATTCGTTAAGATTATATAACTAGTAGACCGATAATAATAAGTTATTATACTTAGCATTTATTTTGTATTAATATTTTAGACAATGTTATCTCTCGATGGGATTGAGCTAGCATAATGGTTGTGCAGGGCACGGAAGAACGAGAGCGCTTTGAGTTATTGGTTATTTTTATTTCGGAAGAACGAGAACGCTTTGAGTTATTGGTTAGTTTTATTTTCTTGGATATCAATCCCAACATTTTACGCACCTATACGTGTCCACTAACTGATTGGGTTTACCCATTGGACAATTTTTGAACCAAATTCCTGTCTATTTCCAATCCGGATTTGGAGTTAAGTACAATCGATTCGTTTTAATATTTAATGTTCTTTTGCTTAATATCTTATGTAGTAGACGCATTGGATGCCGAACATTGTTAAATCATGGCTCTAGATTCAAATTATTGTTCATTATTCTTGCTTTGTTGGACCCACCGAAAAACCGAAGTGATTAAACCACGTCGTCAAGGGTATATCCGTGTATCTATACCTAGTAAGTAATAGTAAGTAAAATTCTCAATTATTTTTGGTCAATTTTATGATGAGTTAGGTATCTAATCAGATTAAACCAATTTCACAAAACGTGCATTTAATTTACATTTTAGTTGAATATCGTTCAACTGAAAGTCAACTAATTTAACATTTAGTTCAACTAATTATTAGACTTTTTCAGAAATGTTTGCTTTCATCTATACAATTTTACGAATATCACACAGAACTATTATATTTCGGTTTCATAAAATGGAAGAAACAAAATGAATTGTAAAAATAATATATAATTGCATATGGTCAATTGAAACTTCTTTCAAACAAATTAGGTTGATTTTATAAAACATTATCTGGTATTGTTTAATTAGGAAAGATAAAAAGATTGATATTTATTTTCTTGACGACAATAAATATATTCACTGAAATTGAATGTTTTATAAAGGAGAAGTATAAATAATATTTATTCCATTTTTTTTTACTTTATTATTCAAGTGCTTTAGGGTAGACAATATTTTTTGTTCCCCCGTCTTCAGCAAAAACAAATAAATTTCTTGGCTGTCCGACTCGTGAGCATCCAACATACAACTGGCCATGTGAAAAACATGCAAGGGAACTGCAGTCCTTTGAAATCAAAAGGCATGTCTGTGATAATAATGGGAATGCGTGGAATGAGCATATTTTTTCCATTCGACTTTCCGTTAGGAATAGTTGTCTCGATGACATTCGACATCAGTTTCTTTACAGTCTTGTTCCATTACACAATCGGGTTGGATTAATGTTCCACAAGAGAATAATTTGCACAACATATTTGAGTGATAATTTTTGCGGTGGAACACTAGGAAGGTCCAAAGAATTTAGCAACTCGATTGGATAGTTTACAACTTCGTCCGCATTCATGACGCCGTCAATCGATTTGTAGGTAACATAATTGCCTGACATTTTTTCTAGAATTGTATGGTTGATTGCATTGACGTCGTTTCTTTTTTTGGTGATTTTTATAATTGGTGACAATGTGCCATCGAACAACTCATTCAGAAAGTTTTTCCGCACATTGTCACCATTTATGCAAAAGTTCAATGGAAATGAAATACATTTTGTGGTAGCATCAAATGGTAGTTTTCCTTTACCAACATTTAATAGCTATTTAGAGAATGTGTCTGACGATGAATCGTGCTGCAAATATACGCGCATATTGGTTTTAAATGTGTTTTCGCAGATGTGTCCAAAGATACGATGCTTTGTACCAAGCATTGAGCTCATCAGCTGGTGTTGATTTAGGAATCACTGGAGGAGTTTTTCAACAGTAGCCAGATAATAGAGTTCGATCAAGCGCGTATGAAACGATATGTTTGTAAATTTTAATGTGTTCAAAGTAAATGCTAATACAGTGTAAACTCGATGTAACGTCACTCGATTTAACGACAAACTCCCTAAAACGTCGAAATTACTTGACTTTGGTTGGTTTACCTTGTTGTCCATAGAATATACTCTATGTATATACACATAGAGATATACTCTATGTAGCATCATAGCCACTCTACATAACGACAACAATACATAATTATTAAGCAATAAACGGAATTTTCTAAGTTGCCAAAATTAACGTTTAAAAAGTACGTTCTTGTGTTTATTATTATATTGCTTTATTGTCTAGCCCGTATTTACCTCGACCGTCGGCATCATACGTACCGAAGATTTTAAGAAATCTCTTAAGAAGTCGTTTGTTTTTTTATTGTAATTATCTTTCACGTGTTTACCTCGGCTGCTAGTCTTTTTTTTAGGTTGTTATGGATTATATATACGTTATCATATTCTTAGTTGGTCACAAACTTTCAAACTGTGAACATGGCGAGTAAGAGAAAATCTTTGTGTATTAACGAAAAAGTTTTATTAATACGCGCAATAGAGGCGGGAGAAAAGATAAGTGATGTTGGAAGACGCTTTGGATTCAGTCGCTCTACCGTGTCTACAATATGGAAAAACAAAGAAAAAATTCTACAAGCAGAGGAGGATGGAAAATCTACTAAGAAATTAAGGAAACCTAAGTTGGAAGATTTGGATCAAGCTATGCTATCATGGTTTCACAGACAGCGCCTGAATAACTTGCCCGTCTCGGGGCCGATCGTGAAAGCTAAGGCAGAGAAATTTTCTGAAGAACTTGGCTTTCAAAGCATCCGAAGGATGGCTCAGAAAGTTCAAGCAACGTCACCATATCAACTATGGTAAAATTAATGGAGAAGCACGAAGTGTTGATGCGAATCTTATTGACGACTGGATTAATAGAGTGTGGCCAAAATTGAAAGAAAAGTACGCTCTAAGTGACATTTTTAATGCTGATGAATCCGGAATTTTCTTTAAGTTGACTCCAGATAAAACTTTGAAATTTAAAGGAGAAAACTGTGTTTGAGCAAAACTCTCCAAAGAGCGTATTACAGTGTTTGTAGCTGCTAATATGAATGGCACAGAAAAAAGAAAGCTAGTGATAATAGGCAAATCAAAAAATCCGCGGTGTTTTAAGAACATTAATCAATTGCCAGTCACCTATAAAGCTAATAAATCAGCCTGGATGACAAGTCAACTGTGTGAAGGAGAATTGTGAAGGTGGGATGCAGAATTAAAGGAACGAAAAATTTTGCTTCTTGTCGACAACTGCCCTGCTCACCCTCATATATCTATCCTTCAAAACATACAGTTGGCATTTTTTCCACCAAACACGACTAGTGTCTTACAACCAATGGATCAAAGCGTGATTAAAAGTCTCACTACTGAAGGAAACTATTGATGGAGCTGGTCGAATCTGAGGGTAAAACTTCTATTAATATGCTACATGCAGTAAATTTTTTTATCCAAAGCCTGGGAAGAAGTGACTGCAACAACTATACAGCACTCTTTTCGTCATGTTGGACTTTGTACCAGTTCTGCGAGTGCTGAAGTGGAAGCGAGACAAGAGTTTAAAAGTCAAGATGACCTTCCATTAACTGAGTGTATTCAACAGTTCAACATGCCACAAAATTTCACTGAAAATATACAAACCTACATAGAAGTAGACGACAGCCTGGCTACAACAGCTTCACTTACAGATGAAGAAATTCTGGATTCGGTGAGAAAAACTGAGGAACAGCAACAATGGAATGAGGAGGATGAGGCGGATGATCCTGAGCCTCCACCAAACATTAAACAAGCACTCGAAGCAGCGAAATTATTAGAAAAATACTTTTTGTATAACCAAGTTGATCCCGTAGAATCCCAAGACATGAATAAAATACATGATAAAATTCAAATAAAATACTAGTGCAGCAAAAAACATCAAACGAAGATAACAGACTATACGCAATAAACGTTATTTGTATCAATATTAATTTGTTTGTTGTTTGTAAATTGTATACTTAATTTGTAAGTAAATAATATTATATAGTAAAATATTATTCATTTTTTTTTCTCTCCATTTAACGACAACTCTCTATAACGTCATAAAATGCACAGTCCCGTGTCGCTATATAGAGTTTACACTGTAATTATACTATGCATATAACCTTGTTGCAAATGCAAGCAATAAGTGGGCAAACTATCGCAATATATCGCAATCGGATGAACGCTATGGCAGGGCATAAAATACGAACAAACAAGATGAGGACTTATCTACTTGAGATTGGGCGAGATTAAAAAGTTGGGAAAAGATATATCTGAATTAGTTTCTGCTCTCAAGAAACTTAGGTTGGGAGTAGAGATGAGTATGGGATCCCATCGTCCAATCCCATCCGATCGGCTCATGGTATGGGATGAGTGGTATTTATTTCCATTTGTTTGTAGACACAAGTAGGCTTCCGAATACAAATCACTGTATTATTGTTAGCTACTTCTAAATTTTGTTTTTTTTGCAGCGCATATCTATTTTTGTGTAGGCTTTAGTTAAGTTTTTCACGACTCTAGATTGAAAATAGACAATAATTCAATAGCTCGGGAGATTTCTGGGATAACATGTAGTTCCTGAAAAATCTTCTTTCGTTTGCGACGAAAAAGAATTACTTGTATGAAAATGTATAAAAAACTCTATGTATAAAAAACCGAAAAGAAAGTCTGCTATGTGGGAAAATGAGATGAATGGTACGGGCCGCGCGACCGGGATGGGATGGGATGAATGGGATGGGATGGGACGAAAATTTTATGTTCGTGGGATGGGACAGTGGGACGACGATATGATGGGATGGGACAGTGACAGGGATACGCCCAACGGGATAGGATCTGGGACTTGAAACTCGTCCCATGCTCATCTCTAGTTGGGAGCTGCTCCTGATCAAATACCATCCAAATTCTACAAAAAAAATCAGGAGATCTTGGCTCTCGCTCTACAACTTCTAATTGGTTTGTAACTAAAATCTGGTATATGTCCAACATTGTGGAAACAGGCGTATCTGGTAGTAAATCTCTGGTAGATAACTATGGCCCGATCTCCATATTGTCAAATCCGTCCAAGATTAACCAATCCATAATATCTAGTCCTATCTTGTCACATTTCAAAAACATAATCTCAACTAAGCAGCAGGGCTTTTTCGCAAACGTTCCATTGTGATGAACTTACTACCAATATACCTTATAACAGCATCAGTGCCATGAGTGCGGGCCTGGAGGTGCATGCTGTTTATACTGATTTTAGCAAAGCCTTCGACAAAATTATTCACCAAATTATCAGCTTACGGAATATCCAGTTGCCTGCTAAAGTAGTTCACTTCCTATCATTCGGCTCGGACCCAGATTGTCCATAATTGCTTACCAAATAAACAGCTTGCACTTTCTGGTGTTCCCCAATGTGCTATATTAGGCTCCTTACTTCTTTCCATTTTCGTGAATGACATTGCCGATGGCCTTGCATGTGACTTTGAGTTATTTGTCGACGACTTAAAAATTTTCAAAGTGATCCCAAAGTGCAAATCCCGATGATGAAAAGCTACTTCAAAGTGATTTTCTCTTTTTGATTCAGTGGTGTAGAAAAAATCTAATGGTATTAAATAGGGATAAATGCTTAGCAATCAATTTTCATCGGAAATCAAATCCTTCTGTACCGTACTATCTAGTGTAGCTCTCAAAGTAACATCGCTATGAATACATAATCACTAAAGCAAACGAAGTCTTAGGATGTTTGAAAAGATATGACTAGGAATTTCACAATGTTCGCACACTAACTGTCCTATATGTGACATTTCTTAGATCAATTCTAGAATATGGTTGTATGGACTGGACGCCCTTTTGTGCAACTCATATTGAGAGAATTGTAGCTAAACAAAAAAAAAATGCAAGATGGTCAAATATAAGCAACCAACTAGTGTTAGAAACTCCTCTAGTTTATGCAAAAGTTATCCTGGCATGACTGAGCTAAAGATGCGTAGAAAATATTTAGATGTATGCTACGTTTAAAAACTTCTAAATAACATGTGTGATGCTCCCGGCCTTGTCAATGAGTTAATTTTTTTGTGCCTTTTTACCGTACAAACTCTGTTCAAAACTGTGTTCATTTAGCTTCTAGTAACAGTGCTGGTAGTGATTTAGACTTCTAGGTAGAAATGAGCATGGAACGAGTTTCTCATCCCAGATCCCATCCCGTGGGACGTATCCCAGTCACTGTCCCATCCCAATACATTTTCGTCCCACTGTCCCTTCCCACCAACGTAAAATTTTCATCCCATCCCATCCCATGTCGATCGCTTTTCAATTTTTCGACAATGAGTAATTCTTTTTTGTCACAAATGGATCGGAAGATTTTTCAGGAACTGCATTGTTTTCCCAGATCTTCTGAGCTGGACATGTATTAAAAGTTTGCGTATTGGCACGATAAACGTTAATTTTTGATTATTGTCTATTTTCAATCCAACCGTTTAAATCGTTAAAAACTAAGCAGGACTTTGGTTATGCTGCACATAAGTTTCATATATTACAAAATTCAAAGTTTATACATTTAATTCAACGCCGATAAGAGATTTGTATTCAGAATTATTATGCCGACTTTGCAAAATAGTGTGTATAAAATTTCGCAATTTTTTTTTGCAAAATTCTATTTGTACATGACGAGGTGGCCGAGTGGTTAAGGCGTTGGACTGCTAATCCAATGGGCTCTGCCCGCGTGGGTTCGAATCCCATCTTCGTCGATAGTTTTATGGTTAGTATTAGCCGAAAATTAAACTTATACAATAGTGGAACGTTATATAACATCGTTTGGACATATTACCTTCGATTTATAAAATTCATATAGTATGTAGTAGCTTTAGTGTTCCATTTTCAAGGATAAAATAGGACTTTTTTTTCACAAAAGAAAAATACCAGCCGAACTGCGCAAGCGCGATTCGGTAACCGACAAACTGCCGCGAAGAGTCGTCAAAAATTTACCTAAAGCCTACACAAAAAAGATATGCGCTGCAAAAAAACAAAATCTAGAAATAGCTAACAAAAATGCAGTGATTGTATTGGGAAGCCTACTTGTGTCTACAAGCAAGTGAAAATAAAAAGATTCTTATACGAAAGCAATTAATTATGCACGAATTAGATTTACTAGATTATCAAAATCCGTCCCACTCCGTCCCATACAAAATTGTCGTCCCATCTCATCCCATCCCACGCCACGCTCATCCCACTAATCCCATACCATGGGACGATGGGATGGCATGGGACGATGGGATCCCATGCTCATGTCTACTTCTAGGTACCCACTACCGTTAAAAATTATTATTATTATTATTTGTTACAGGCCAACTAAGGACCACATCAAGATAAATATTTTCTTTTTTCTCAGAAAGGGCTTTTTTTCTCTCATCTGACCATTTGACACCATTTGTTTATCTGTTTGTTTTAGCTTCCTGAAAACCTCTGAATTTCTTGACTTCTTGTCTGAATTTGTCTCTGTTGATCAAGGTCTCCTGTTTATTCTGCATTTCTTCTAAGTCCTTATTTGTCTTGGCTTCCCATCCATTATCTTTGTCTGTTTTCTTGTTCTGGAAGAACTTATGGATCTTCTTTGTCAATCTGTCCCCCTCCATTCTCTCTAGATGTCCATAGAGTGTAACACGTCTTTTCCTGATCTCGTCTGTTATTTTAGGGCAAAATGAGTACGCTTCCTTATTTGGTCTCAAAACCCAATTGCCATGTTTGTTTTTGATTGGACCTAATATTTTTCGTAGAATTCTTCTTTCCATCTTTTCCAAATCTACCAATGCCATTTTGCATCCGGTTAAAAGTAGTGTTCCCGAGCCATAGAGGATTTCTGGTTTTACAACTGTATTATAATGCCTTAATATAACATTTTTAGAAAAACACTTTTTATTGTACAGATTTCTCACATTCATGTATGCTCTTTTTATTATTATTATTATATCCTATAAATTAATAGAATTAACACAATAAGAAAATATGATTTTTTTTTTCAGAAAGTTTTTAATAAATAATTCAAATTACCTACCCAACATAGATTTAGGTCCAAAACCTATCATATTTAAAATGTATTAATATAATTTTAGTTTCTTATGTTACAAAATTCAAAGTTTATACATTTAATTCATCGCCGATAAGAATTTTGTATTCAGAATTATTATGCACACTTTGCACTATTTTGCAGTGTGCATAATAATTGTATAAATTTTTTTGTAATTTTTGTTTGCCAAATATTATTTGCACATGACGAGGTGGCCGAGTGGTTAAGGCGTTGGACTGCTAATCCAATGGGCTCTGCCCGCGTGGGTTCGAATCCCATCTTCGTCGATACTTTTATCGTTAGTATTAGCCGAAAATTGAACTTATACAATAGTGGAATTGTTTTATATAAATAACATAGTTTGACATATTACCTACTAGAACAAATAATTCAACATTACCAAACTTAATTGAACTATACTTGAGTGCATAGAATTCGGCCCATTGTAAACTTTTGCCTTTAACTACTTTTTTTAATTATTTAAGAGATGAAATAAAGAAATATGCCGTTTGAAAGACAATTTAATATGCTTTAATATGAGTTCATATTTATTAAAATGTATTTCAGTTTCATGTGATTAACATAGTGAAATTAACTCATGAAAAAAATTACCTTTTTTATTACTAAAAGAAATATGGTTATTGTCAATTATCACCTAATTATAACACCTAATTTTTAATAACGGGTATGATCCCCACTTGCTCTCATGCGATGAGGAATATATTTTTACCGGATTTACCCGATTATAAGATAGTTCCTTCTAGGCCACCCCGTCTTATGGGGATTTACATGTACTCTCCCGCCTTATGGGCAATTACATGTAAAATCTAAGCTCCCTCGCCTTATGGGGAATTACATGTAAAATTTAGCCTACTTCTCAGAATGGGGAATCCTATAGAAAATAGTTCTGAGCGTGGTCGAGCGTGTATGTGTAGATGGCGCGTTAGCGAGCGCGGGGAAAATTCAAAATGAGGGGTGGATATATTTACAGATATGGGTTGATTCAATTGAGATTATGAGGTTTAGATTGACAAGACTAGATAGATAAGACTAGACCAGATAAGACTAGACCAGACTAGACAGACAAGACAGACAGGACTGGACCGATAAGACTAGACAGACAAGACTAGACAGACATGACTAAACAGGCAAAACTAGACATACAAGACTGACAAGACTAGACTAACAAGACTAGATAGTCAAGACTAGACTGACAAGACTAGACAGACAAGACTAGACAAGCGGTGAAAATTGGGAGTGGGTAGGGGTAGTGTATGCATAATTGATTGCAAACATATTACGGCTTGATTCAATTGAGATTATAGGATTTAGGAGATAATCCTAAGACTAGATCACATATATCTTGCGATATTTATCTGAATAATTTCCTATGTGTAACCCAAATTTCTTAAACTTGTCTATGAACTCGATCGTATATATTATTTCAAATAAAAAAGTATTTCTGCAATTAAGTTTAATTTTGAGTGTGTCCATGGTATTGTTTCTTTTTTAAGTTTACGTAATCAGTTTAGTATTTGAACTTGAAGATTGTAAAAGTGAATCAAGGAAATAACATTTTTTTAACAAGTACGACAGTGAATGTGTGCATGTAACTGCACGCCAAGGACCGGACGCTTAATAAAATATATAAACAATCGTGTCCAGTTTAAAAATTACAACCGCTGCATTTAAATACAACTACCGCAATAATATACGCGGTCTAATTAATTTATCATTTTATCTTGAAGATGCATGCGAGTATGACATATCTAAATCGTGAGATAGGAAACGCTATCAGTTTCATGTTTCAACTTATCTGGCTGTGAGTTTGAACTTATTCGATGTATTCTGAAAAATTTGGATGAGTCATACATGCATAGAATCGTGGGAAAGTTAAAATCGTTGATAAAAACCGTCGAGTCAGCATTTTCCTGTTTCAACTTGTCTGTAATTAGTATTTTTTCTATAACACCAAGTATAAAATTTAGTTTGGAATCTATTATTTAAGACATAATTTCACCAATCATATTAGTCATGTTTGCAGGAGCTTACCACTTTTCCAGGATGATTATGTATATAGCATTAGGTTAGGTTACGGAGGTTAGGAATTAGGCGCGCTTCATTCCTAATCTCCGTAACCTAACCTAATGCCAACCTAACCTAATGCTAATGCCAAAGAGATTAAAGCTGATTAAAGCTGATAAAACCTGACTAAAAATAGACCTCACACCCTTTTTAGCGTGGGGTTACATAGATCGGTCTATGGTGGGGTCCGGTCCTAAGCGTGCGGTTACATAAATATTCACTGTCGTAGTTGTTAAAATAATGTTATTTCCTTGATACACATTTAAAATCTTCAAGTTCAAATACTAAACTGATTACGTAAACTTAAAAAAGAAACAATACCATGACACACTTAAAATTAAACCTAATGGCAGAAATACTTTTTTATTTGCAATAATTAATACGATCGAGTTCATAGACAAGTTTAAGAACGCAGGATATATGTGGTCTAGTCTTACATGTTCTTGTCCTAAATCCTATAATCTCAATTGAATCAAGCCGTAATATGTTTGCAATCAATTATGCACACACGACCTCTACCCACCCGCAATTTCACCGCTTGTCTAGTCATGTCTGTCTAGTCTTGTCTAGTCTTGTCAGTCTAGTCTTGTCTGTCTAGTCTGGTTAGTCTAGTCTTGTCTGTCTTGTATGTCTAGTCTTGCCTGTTTAGCTATGTCTGTCTAGTCTTATCTGTCCAGTCCTGTCTGTCTTGTCTGTCTAGTCTTGTCTAGTCTTAGATAGATAAGACTAGACATCGTCTTGTCAATCCAAACCCCATAATCTCAATTGAATCAACCCCTATCTGTAAATATGTCCACCCCTCATTTTAAATTTTCCCCGCGCTCGCTAACGCGCCATCTACACATACACGCTCGACCACGTGCAGAACTATTTTCTATAGGATTCCCCATACGGAGAGGTAGGCTAAATTTTACATGTAATTCCCCATAAGGCGGGGAGCTTAGATTTTACATGTAATTTCCCATAAGGCGGGGGAGTACATGTAAATCCCCATACGGCGGCGTGGCCTAGAAAGAACTATCTTTCGCTACTGATTTCGAATATACGGCGACCTTCACGTTTTGCTGAAATTTTGGAGAAAAAAACTAAAATCGAATATAAGGCGAACTAATTTATTATACCTATTTATAACAATTGTAGATAGGTGATATTATACACCTATAATATAACCACATAATAGTATAAATCAGATTAACATGTTTACAGTTAAACCACCACGTTCGTCTTCTGAGTATTCCATTTCAACATCTTCCAAATCAGTTTCTTAATGCTAGCTAAATTCACTTTCATGCTCCTCTTGTAAAGTATCATCTTCGTCCCATAATAGATTATCTTCGCTACCATCTAATTGTATCGAAATGCAGCATTTTTTAAAGCCATTTGCAATACTAATGCTAGAAATGTTACTCCAGGCAACCAATATCCATTTACATAACATTGAAACAGATGTATATTTAATTTTTCCTGTTGCAGTTATAGAATGATTTCCTACATGCTGCCAGTTTGTGTACTCTTTTCTCAAATTGTCTTTAAATATTGTTATCATTTGTTTACAACAACATCTAAAACTTGTAATTGGGATTTCATACCACCCGGAATAATTAGCAAGTCGCTGTTTAGTTTTTTTACTTCTCTTTTTACAGAATCTGTAAGATGTCCTCTAAATGCATCTAAAATTAACATTCTCCTATGGTTATAACATACAAATTGCTTTCTCCAAACCGTTTTGAACCAATCCAAAACAAGTTTCTCATCCATCCAGCCTTTTTCCTGGACTCTGCTAATAACTCCATTTAGATTAGTTTCTTTTGGCATGGCCTTTTTCTTTAAAATTACATAAGGTGTAAGTTTGGTACCATCTGGAAGAATATCTATCATTACAGTCACACGAGAGTCATTTGCTATTGACTTTATTAATATTATTTTCTCACCTTTTTCATTTACTCTTAAATTAGCTGGCATTTCGAAGAATACAGGGGTTTGATCTGCATTACAAATTAAATTTAATGTATAATCATGTGCTTTTCTTAAGATTAAAATGTGTCGTTGACATACAACAAGTTGTTCGTCGGCGGAGACTTAACCCTTTTCGTACCATCATCCGCCTAGCCCAACCCACACTCGCTTTAAAATCTGTGTCAGCAACATTTAATGATTTTGCAATTTCTCGTGCTTTTCAGTCGTTACGGGAAACCCTTGTTCTCGCATTTCCGCAACGAATTGAACGACTTCTTAGTCGATATCCTTTTTTTGTCCCCGAAATGCCCTTCTTGTAGAATCGGCGTGCAGTAATTGTTCTTTTTGTATTCACCAATGTCTCACGTTATTTTCAGTAATACCAAACTTTTGAGAACCGAAAGTTTGATGTTTCGGCTGCAGGTATTACCATCATTTTGAAGTTGGAATCATAACTTCTTCTACTTCCTTGAATGATTTGGCCTTTACGGGTGCCTTGACGTTCAACATGGTCATTCATAATCTGGGATTGTTTTTAATTTTTACAAATATGTATAACTTTTATACTCAAATAAAGCACGAACAAACGGCCTTTGCAAAGAACAAATTGCAACTAGTGTTTCTACAGATGTTCTCATATAGTACCTGCACTGATATAACGGAAGTCTTCTTCAGATGTTCTCATATAGGACAATGATATACCGGCAGATTTATTTTAAAGGAATCATAGACAAAGACAGAATATTTACAAAGAGGCAGGTCAAGAATAGTAGGGTGGGCTTAAGACCATATCGCTGTCTCAACTAGAACGTTTTGTTTTTAAAGAGATAGACAGAAGTTGCAGATGATAAATCTTATATCCAACATTTGTTTCATGTAGACTTGACGGCTGTATGTGCAATATCCGGTCTTAAAAGCATTGTGTTTATTTTTAAATTTTGAAAAGCCTGAATATAAGGTTTATCTTTTTGCGGATATTTTCTTAAAAAAAACCTTGCCTTATAATCGGGTACATATAGTAAGTAATCAAGTTTTCTGTTGTTTCTTGTGGGATGTTGAGCCACTCTTCTTGTTCTGCAACAGTAAGCTCTGGTATTGAGGTTGGGACACGAAGCATAGCTATAATTCTTCGTTTAAGCTCATCCCATAAATGTTCTATCGGATTTGAGTCGAGACTAAACGCTGGCCACTCCATAACCCGAAAACCGATTTCTGTAATGTAATATTGGACGATTATTGACCTCGGTGTGTGACCTCGCATTATCATGCATAAAGATAAATTCTTCTCCAATGTAGTCGACAAGAGGTACCACATGAACTGCTAAAATCCTCTCGATGTACCTAGTACCCGTTAAACCTAATCGGGCGCTAAGCTAAGCGGGCGCCCCCGATGATGAAAGTGGGGTCTTTTCGTGTTCCCATAGAAATTGCACCCCAGATCATGCAGGAACCACCTCCATAAGCAGCCCGCTCATCAATATAGCATTCTGCAAATCGCTCTCTTGGTCTCCGGTACACTTTTCTTTTTCGGTCGCTACCATAGAGAACAGACCCCCAGTGTTCCAACGTCTAATTTAAATGACCCCTTGCAAAACGCAGGCTTGTTTGACTGTGACCTGGGGTAAGTTTTTTAGAAACTGCAGGTGTCTTCCGGGTCAAGTTACTTTCCTGCAGTCTTCGTCTTACTATCCACTAACTAGTAAGAGCTGTTGCTGCAGTTGAACAACATAAAGGTGACAATTTCTTAATGATATTAACACAATAAAGCGGTCATCTCAAGCCGTTGTAAATCTTCTTCTGCCTGTACCAAGTCGTCTATGAAAGTATCCAGTCTCCCCATAACGTTGGAACACTCTTCGAGCCGCGGCGCGTGTAATATTCAGTTGTTGAGCAACAGCTCGCTGGCTTTTTGCGGTGTAGTTAAATTAAACTAACACTGCTGAAAACTAAATAAATTATGAAAAACTAATAATGTTAATTTCAATTGCAAAAGCAATAATTACAATCTATTATTATCTATTTACAGTGGGCCGATTTCTTTGCAAGCAAGTTTACTGACGTCAGTAGAACTAGTTCTGTTGTACCAATACATACCTAAATATATCTATCTATATACCGACAATATACCTACTAACAAACATTCAATTTACGAGCTAGAGATTGAAACAAAGACTGTAAATAAAAATGTTCCTCATTTGGGTCCCAGCGCTCTGCTTTTCTTTCATAATGTGCAGTAGTTAGGTATTTGCTACCTAAAACTACTTTACTTCTTCATCCAATGGATCAAAGTAAAATGTAAAAGTCCAATGGATTCAAGAAGTAGTCTTCATACCGACAAGCACTTGCACACAAATGCAATTGATAATTAGGTTACTGTGACTTTTACGTGACTTTTATAAAGGCTACATCTATAATTGTATCAAGAATATTGATTTTGCAAGGCGGGAAATTTCTCAAATTAATATGAATGGAGTATGGAAATCTGTGTGATGTCCACAGTTTCTGAATGATTTTAAAGGATTTGACAAGCAAAAGGAATCAAAAAAATTCTTGGAAGAGTCTATAATTTAGAAATATCGTAAAAATTGTCTTTTCGCATTGAATCACGAAAATAACTATTTCTATGTTTGTTATTATCATAAGATAAATGACTATTAGGCTTCGAGATTTTCGAGACTGGTTGTGTTATTCGGTATAACAAATAAATTAAGATTTGCTGTATCCCAAATGCAAAACTATTATCAATCGTTTCACTTGACAGAATGGAATACTTCATATATCATTTCTCGAAATTATGTACAAACTGCACAACTAATATCATTTTTACGCCAGCATTCACTAATTATTACACTCACATTGTGAATTATCTTTCCGCATTTTACAATTCATATTTATTGATATCCAAAATGATTTATTCGAGTTATCAATTTCATATTTTGAACACAACTGTGCGAATTTGTCGAAATGTCCAATTTTTATTTCCTGCAACTTCATGCATGAAATGAAAATTTAAACTACATTACAGATATTACAAAACGCTATACACACAAACTATTTGTTTTCCATTATGGAAACGAACTTACTTCTTGTCCTTTTGTAAGTGTCGTCGACGATGAGATCCATTTGTTCAATATGGCGTGGTATGTAGTCAGAATATTGTTTGGTGTCAGTAACCACTAGACCGTGTGCCTCTGATAGTTCCTGTAATTGAGACTATATGTAACAACTTTGCGACCGCACGATACCACCACATACATACAACTCTACACGTTTGATGCCATACAAACATTAAAACACTTATTAAATTGGTATTTGCTAAACTGACAACAATATCACACAATATATAATATATTAACGTCTATAACAGACTTGTTATTGTATGCTAATAGACATATTCTTGTTTACTCCTTAAAAATAAATCTCACATACACAAAATCCTTCAAACTAAATTTACAATAACTATAATTATCAAATTAACAATAAATCTTTTATCAATAATATTGTCAATTTTGAAAAACTATTTTTAACTACTTCTAATGATCTTTGCTTACTCTTATTTCTTATTCTGGTATTATCCAAACAAAATTGCCTTGTCTTGTCCGGTACTTGCCCAGTCTAATCTTTGTTTAATATAGTATGTAAAATCTCTTCCTGCCTTAAAAATTCTAGTCTCTTTATTTTTTTTAGGATTTATAAATGAAGCTAATCTGATATCTAAAGTTACTGTAGTAATTTGATGAAATCCTGTTATTGTGTTCTTTGGAAGGGTTATTATAAATGAGATGGGATAATGAAAATGTTGAAAGGTTTAATCGATTTTAATAAGTTCATCAGACATCTTTGAAAAATTCAATTTCACGCCGTAGGCGTAAGGTCATTGTATTAAAACGAATTAATTACGAAAAGAAGTTGCTTATTCATGTTGCTTGAATCATTTTTTGTACACAAACGCTATTATTAAATTGGGCAATTAAGTATAACCAATTCCAATTTGAGTTTGATATTTGGGATTTTGCGTTAACTCTCAATTTATATGCTAAATAATATTTTGATATTTTATAATATTTATATGCTAAATAATATTTTGAATGTACAATAAAGGATCTAGGATACTAGGATGAAACTAGTGAAACAAATTATATAATTCACCTCGTTATATAAAAACCTCAATATATCTTTCAACATCTACATTTTGAAGGAGTTTTTCTAATTTATATTAAAATAAATTTTTATAATAATAATATTAATATTTAAAATAAAGTTTTTTCTTACCTTGATTGCTTCTTGTACTTCGCTGCCTGATGCTGGATGCTGGCCAGAGACAACGACAAATCGGTGCCATTTGAATGCAATCAGAAGCGAGACAACGCTTTTCGAAACTTTGCTCGAGGGCGGCAGAGTTCTTGCAAATGTGTAGAATACTCTTTTGTCTGAGACTTTTGTATCGCTACATTTCTGCAAAAACAGGGTTTATACAATTTAGCGGATTTAATGGAGTATTGAACTTTGCAGTCTAGACTGCAGATGATAAAAATTAATATTGATCCAAAATTACTATAATTATATAATTTATGTAGTATTTTCTAATTTTCAATACTATACTAGACTAGACAATAATTTAATGTAAGACCAGTAAAGACCAGACAAGATCAGATATCTAGTCTTATGACATAGTCTCAAGATATAGTCTCAATGTTATAGTCTCAAGACTAACTGGAGCTGATCAAGATTAGATAAGACTATATAGTTTTGTTGTTCTTTAGCTTTGTCTAATCTTATACCGTCTAATCAAGTTTTGTCTATAGTTTTATTAAGAGATGAAAGTATATAATAAGACTAGAAAGAATATTAATAAATAATGAAAGATAAGACAATACAAGACTAAACATGATCAAACAAGCACAGTCAAATCTAGATAAAACTCGGTAATATGAGAAAAGACTTGGCAAGACTCAATATGGATATGGATCAATATTGTTTAGTCGAAATCAGTGATCATGAAACTGTTGTCCGCGGAACCCTGGGGTTCGGGAACACCTCTCTAGGGGAGGATTTTTTTTTTATTTTCCGCCAAAAAATTAAAAAACCGGCCAAGTGCGAGTTGTGACTCGCGCACCGAGGGTTCCGTACAAACTTGTAAGTAGGTATCTTTAGGAGGACCTAACTGTATGCAACCCATATGCTTCTGGTGCCTGACAATACCACGCAACACATTAGTGTATTTTCATAACTTTCTAATAGTACATTTTTTTTAATTAAACTAAATATTTACGGTTTTCAGATTTTTCCCTTTACATGTGCTGTAAGACACCGCTTTTTGCCAAATTTCATGATTCTAGGTCAACGGGAAGTACCCTATAGGTTTTGATTCACTCGTGAAATCGCAAAATATGCGACATAAACGGTCATATCTTTTGATTGTGTTGACTTACAAGTTTGATTTTTTCACAGCTGAAAGAGACCGCAGACCCGAGTATTTGATACAAATTTCAACTTGTTACCTCTACCCCTGGACGTACGGAGGTAAGGTCAGAGGCCTAAGCAACAGGGAATGTAAGTTGGTATGGGACAGCCGTGAGGTCTCCTCTAGAACTTGCATTGTGATAAGGAAGGGTAAAGGGATAAATTACTTATGTCTTTCAGAATTTTTAACGCGGGATTTAGTTCCTATTCAGGCCCTCATCAAGACTCGGTCTTCACCGCGAAGTAGTGATCGCATCAGCATACTTCCCTGGCGATGGTAACAGCATACTACTCATTGATTACCGGGAGGAGTACAAAAGTACAAAAGCTGGTGGAACACTGTATTAGGAGAAGGCTGCCACTCATTCTGGGATGTGACGCGAACGCACACAATGAGATGTGGGTCAGCACGGACATTAAAAAGAGAGGTGAGTACCTTTTAGAATACCTCATTAAATAAAACTTAATTGTGTACAACGTTGCGAACACACCAACATTTGTCACTAAGGTCAGAAATGAGGTACTGGATATTACGGTAGGTAGCGAGCGCTATCGTAAGTAAATTAATTAAAAAGTGGAGAGTTTCAAATGAACCCTCAATGTCAGATCATAGGATCATAGAGTTTGAACTGGAAGGAGCGAGTGAGGAAAACACCCCCATTCGAAACCCCCAGACAAACTGTTTGGCCTATGTTTAGTTCCCAACTAAAAGAGAACCTAGAGCAAGTGACAGTGAGAGGTAGTATCAAACACTACACCGCAATGGAGCAGGCTGTAGGAGAAATAAATGTAGCAATCACCGCGGCATTTGAATCCAGCTGCCTGGTAAAAACCGCGAAGGAGCATAGGGATGAAAAATGGTGGAACAAAAATGTGTCTACATTACGAGCAAAAGTACGTAGGCTTTTCAACAAAGCTAAGCAATACGGAAATTGGCTAGAATACTGCGAGGTGCTTACCACCTACAACAAAGAGATCAGAAAGGCAAAAAGGAAAAACTTTAGGACCTTCTGCGAAAACATAGAATCCACCCCGGTGGCAGCTAGATTGCACAAAGCACTAGCGAAGGATAGAGGGAAAATGACAACCACTCTCAAGAGACCAGATGGGAGCTTAGAAACCCATTTTTCGGGATGTAGCAAATACAAAGGGACCGAGGGCTTGATGCAACCACGGAGACCAAGTCGGGCTGACTGGAGGAGGGCCGCGTCCATCTGTACGGAATCAGATGGGCTATTGGCACTTTCCAGCCATTTAAGGCCGCCTTCCTACAAAAGGGGGAGAGAGAACTAATGCCGTATCTTCTAAGAATCCTAAGTAGTTTAGCGCTCGGATACATACCGGAGCTATGGAGAAGGTCTAAGGTGGTATTCATACCGAAAGTGGGGAAGACACCACTTAACCGAAGTCATTTAGACCCATTAGTTTAACATGTTATATAATAAAGACAATGGAGAAGGTAATCGATAATTACCTTAATACAATAGTGCTTGTAGGTGCACCACTACACAACTGTCAGCATGCATACAGAGCAGGGAAATCCACAGAAACCGCCTTGTATCAGCTGACAAATGAAATAGAAGCAGCACTAGAAGCAAAAGAAGTAGCGATATGTGCCTTCCTGGATATAAAGGGTGCCTTTGACAACACCTCACACGGGGCTGTCTAAGCGGCCCTCGAAAAAGGAATATCGACAACACTATCTCAAAGTGGATGGGAGAAATGCTGAGAACCAGAACGGCGGAGACACAAGTGGGAAGAGACACCATTAAGATCTCCATAACTCGGGGGTGCCCACTGGGAGATGTGTTATCACCACTAATGTGGAGCCTGGTAGTTGATGAACTACTGGCTAGGCTGAACGACCTAGACATCAAATGTCAAGGTTACACCGATGACATAGTCATAATGGCCAGAGGGAAGTTTGAGGGAACGCTCTGTGAAATCGTCCAGAGAGGCCTCAACGTAACTAGTAGATGGTGTCAAACAGTGGGACTGAGACTCAACCCGAGCAAAACCACGGTGATACCATTCACTAGAAGGAGAAAACTAAACTGCCTACAGTCCATACTGTTAGATGGGAGAGCAGTATAATACAAACAGGAGATAAGGTATCTGGGTATCACACAAGATAGCAAACTCCTATGGAATAGACACGCTGAGGCAGCGGTAGGTAAAGCCAAACGCGCTCTAATGGTGTGCAGAAATCTGGCAGGAAAAACTTGTGGTCGTAACCCAACAATCCTGCGATGGATGTACACCATGATAGTGAGACCTGCGATCACTTATGGGGCAGTTGCGTGGTGAAGTTGAACTAAGCTGGCCTCTATGAGGAAACAGCTTGAGAAGATTCAAAGACTGGCGTGTGTCTGCATCACGGGGGCGACGGGGTCGTGTCCGACAGCACCAATGCAGCTTCTGCTGGATCTGACACGGTTGCATCTTGTGGTGGAAAGGGCCGCCAGATCGATGTTTGTAAGTTTCAGCAAGGAAGGAATAGACAGAGGTAAAATAATCGGGAGCAGAGAGCGAAACAGCCTCGCTGCCAAGATCCCCTCCCTGGAAGCACCAAAAGACGAAATGGTATGCAAATACCACTACGATAAAAACTACATAGCAATGTGTAGTAGTAAAGCCGATTGGAGCGACGAATCCTGAGCTTACCACATAGAGCAAAATGTTATCAAGTGGTATACAGATGGTTCGAAGACAAAGGAAGGTACTGGCGCAGGAGAATTTGGACCTCGTACCAAATACTTCGAATCCATGTGAACATTCCCAAGTATCTTCTAAGCAGAGGTACACGCAATCGAAAGATGTGCACAGTTAACCTCGACAGGAATTATCGCAAAAAACGAATTGCTCTCCTATCAGACAACCATGCAGTCATCAAGGTCATTAGCTCATACACCATCAGATTCAAACTCGTATGGGACTGTGTGGGAAAGCTAAACAAGCTTGGCAAAAACAATAAAGTAACGCTATACTGGGTACCAGGACACACTGGTTTAGATGGAAACGAAGATGCCGATCACCTAGCAAACACGTGATCTAGTAATTCCTTTATAGGTCCGGAACCCTTTTGCGGCATGAGTGTGAACACCATCCACAAAAGTTTAGATGAAGAAACGAGAGAACAATGGAGGAAAACCTGGAAAGAACTTCCAGGGCTAAGGCAGTCCAAAGTTATGCTGGGATATTTTAACCAAAAAAGAACAAAATCTTGCCTGAAATTAAGCAGGAACAAGTTTAGAATTCTGACAGGAGTCCCGACGGGACACTGCAGACTTAGGAAACATATCAAGGCCCTAGGCCTAGAAGAGGATGACGGATGCATATTCTGTGACTCAGCAGAGGAAACCCCTATACATTTGCTCAAAGACTGCGGAGCACTACTCCGCAAGAGACAGATGTACCTCGGGGCTCACGGCTTGGACATAGAGGAGCTGCAGGCTTTGAATGCCACCCAGATCCTGAAATTCCTAAAGGAATCAGGATTAGAGGAGGCGCTCTAAATGGGTTGAAATGCACTTGAAGGAGGAGGGTGGGGTACAATAGATCTATAAAGGTCGCAGTACAATTCGTCACCACCATATCTACAATATACGTTGGAAAATGTGTTCTTTTACCGGTAAAAGTAGATATTTGAAGCTGATCTCAAATCTAAACTCACATTTACCTCTCAAATTGGTAGATGTATAACAAATACCGGTAAATGTTTATATTTGCCGACTTTGTACTTTTGTCGTAACATATACAAATTTTGCCGTAACTATAACAAATATCTACTTTTAATCTTATTTTTGTCTAAATGTTGTCTTATTTTAAGATATATTTTTTAAGGAGGGAATGAGGTTCCCCAAAAAGAACATATAATTGTAAGCATTCCGTGATTCGATAAAAACACGAAATCTGTAGGTCCAGATGATATCCCTGTTATAGTATTAAAATATTGTGCTCCCGTTCGCGGAACCACTATCCCCAGAAACACTATACCGTCCACTGCCGGAACCACTATACCGTCCGCAGAACCAATATCTATAGTAATAAACCTATGTTTTTTGAAAGGAAATTTCCCCAGCGCACTTCGAGAAGCATTTATATTACTCATATATAAAAACGGTTATAAGAATGTAATTGAAAATTATCGTCCTATCGCCCTACTTTCAAATATATCGAAATTAATCGAAAAAATAATTTACATAGACACAGTGTCTATTAAAAGTAAAAATCTGGTGGCGTTGCAGCAAGAAATAATGTATGGTATGTCTGTCATGAAGTCATATTACATTAACAAAACTAAAATCAAAACCAAAACAAAACTAAAATCATGGAATTCTCTGCTTGTAGAGAGGAAAATATCGAATTCATCTTCAATGAAGAAACACACAAAAGTCGTCCTCGGATACAAAGTTTTAGGGTGTTGTTAATTGATAAATGAGTTAACTGGAAGACCCCGAAGACGCACTGAGAATGCTATCTCAGTCGGTTGACGAATGTATTAGTTTAACTGCCTATCATGCATACATTGATTCGGTTATTTGGTATGGAATCATTTTTTGGAGAAATTCGATCGATGCTCATGGAATGCTTTTACTTCGAAAAAAGAAGTATTAGATGTACGTTCAAAATGTAAATGACAGACTCATGTAAACCAGTGTTCATTGAGAAGACAATACCTACGTTGCCCTACATCTACATTTTGAAAAGCGCCATTTATGCAAAGGACCATTGAAAAATGTTTTATAAACATATACACGAAACATAGGCACGAATACAATACGCACGAATACAATCCGCTTGAATACAATCCCCACCAAAAATGTACTTTACGTCTCATAAAGACAAGTTCAACTTTAGTGCAAAAATTTGCTATCCGTGAACTACTAAAAATTTACGATAAACTCCCCAGTTACATTAAAGACCTAAAGTGTGTTAAAATATTTCCTTAAAAACGTTTTTTGGAATGAATAATATTATGAAAATATTAATTAAGTGTAATATTGTGACATTACCGTTGTCAATTTATATGCTCTTGGTTTGTTACATTTATATACATTTTTTTTTCTATTAAAACATTTTATACTTAATAACCTACATCTATGTATTTTTCCGTTGACACGTTCTACACCGCAAGGAATTATTGAATAAAGATAAATAAATAAAGATAAATAAATAAATAAATACAAAATAAATCAATAAATAGTAGTAATAAATTAAAAAACAAAGTTTGAAGATCACTGGTCTAAATATTGAAACTTGTCTAAATCAATGATTCAAGCTGCTGACATTCTTATCCCGTATATCCCAATATTTGCACGTTCTTGGACTGTTACTTTTATTCTTGTTATATTTTCAAATTTATTCTTATATTTGGTAAACATTGAGGAAAATATTTCATTTTATATTACAGATAAATGAATACAAGAACATCGAGATTGATGTCCAGATAATCTGAATTGATGGATTAGAAAAGGAATGTAATAATGTCGATTGAGAACAATAACACCTATTTCAAATAAACCCTGCCCGTGGAAACGAAATGAATGAAGGATTAAACGTCCTTAAAATGTTGTCGAAATGAATTCCCTGGTCCTATTTTCGACTTTTTTTTCAATTTCAACCTTTCTAATTGCTCTCCCGTATATCCAGGGATTGTATTTAGACAGGAGCAATTTTCCATGTAAAACGATTTTCGGGACATTTCAGATTCAGAAATTAACGAGATCCTACAATGATTTTATTTCAAGTTTTATAAAAATTGCGTTTGTAAATAAATCATTGTTGAATTCGGGATTCTTTCTTTAACTAAATGATTAAATATAGTCGAAAGCGTTAAAACTATTAATAACTTTAAATCTTGATTTTTGGTGGAATTATTAAAGCAATATACATATATCTCGTAACCAGCTACTATTACAACCCACTTACATATTGTTTGTATAACAATTATCTAAAATACACGATCAAATATACAAATTTAATTAATTAAATATCAGCAAACCAACAATTTGGCTTATTACCCGCATATTAGATTTGCCTACGCAACAAATAACGTTATATTTGTCACATAAATTAAATATTTAACGAGAGACTTGTTTATTATTATAACTGATTGATACTTCTCAGTGTTGACAAAACTAACTAAATACGATTTAATTATAATTTGACAAAATGTAATAATCAAACCCAAATTAGTATACACACATTTGTGATTGATAAGATGATTGGAGCGTAACAGATGCCATTATACCTTCCAAATAAAAATAATTAAAACGCCATGATTTGTCTGTCTAGCCTTGCCTGACTTGTATTGCCTTTCTGGTCTTATCTGACTAGTCTTTTCTCTCTGATTGTTTCTCCGATCTTGTTTATCTCTCTAGTCTTATCTGTTTACTCCTGTCTTTCCAGTTTTCTCTATCTAGTAATATATGTCTAGTCTTATATATCTTATATATATATAGTCTTGTACCTTTAGTTTTGTCCGTCTTGGCCGTCTTCTTTTGTCTATCTAGTCTTGTTCGTTTACTTTAGTCTGATTTGTCAAGTCTTGACGGTCTAGTCTTGTCTGTGTAGTCTTCTCTGTTTAGTTGGTCTAGTCCTGTCTGTTCAGACTCGGTCTAGTCCTGTGAGTCTAGGGCTGTATCTCCAACCTTATCTCTTTACTCTTGTGTGTCTTGTGTCGTCAATGTATTCCACTTAACGTTGTCTTGTGAAAATATTTAAATTTCATTTCACTGAAATTTTTTATCAATATATTTTTCTATATTCATTATAATATATTTATTTTGCAAACAAGACATGAAACAAATATTTGTTTGTTATTAAGTTGTCACCCGAGGAACAAATATAAATATCATGTTTTCTGCGCTTGCTTTTTCCCTCGTATCTTCTGTAGATAAAATACATTAATATATTTCTTCCCACGTCCCGATTGAATCTTAAACCAACATCAAAAGTAGGATATGAAAAGAGTCTCAGCTTAGTTCGTGGAATTTAATAAAATCATAAGATTGAAACACAGACTAAAGAATTTGTTGGATGTGACCACCTTGTTGAAAACTAGATTAATATGAGAAACATATTGGGAAATCTTTTTCGGAAACAGATTAAATAAGCTCGAGTGTTTTAAATCCATCTGGCACTGCGGAAAACGTCCTTTCGAAAGTAAGGCACAATCATAGAGGTTTTTTGTTTGTAAGTTGAAACCATTTTGCTACTTTCTTTTTAGAAACATCTAAACAACATCAATAAATACAAAAATCCGTTCATATGCAGAAGTGTTCCTTATTCATTCACTGACCCAATCGTATCATTCATTTACATACCGGTTTATATTAAGTTAGCTTCTGTAGTATCGATAGTAATAATTCAGATATTGCTTTACATCTTTTGGTCTCAGAAATAATAAAATGACTCGGAGCTAAACAAAATTTTGAAAAATGTTTGCAAGGTTAGCAATAATCAACTTTGCAACAAAGTCTACACAAATACACTGTCGAGCATAAAACTTGGGTCAATCCGTAATTTTAAAATATTTTAGGAATCTTGTTTTTGAAACATGTTTTTTCGGTTCGTTTTCGATGGCATTTTTTCCACGGCTTACCCTACATGAAAGTGATATTTTTATGATTTTCTCGATTAAAACACTAAACTAACCAAATTTGCAAGGACTTTCTTATTAATTACATCAATTTCAATGAAATGTTTTATGTACAAACGTAAAACAAGCCTGAAACTATTTAAAAAACCGAAATAAAATTAGGACATATGACTTGAAAAGTATCACATTCTATGAGAATGCAATATGTTATCATGTAAACGACCAAACCAACAATTAAATTTGCATTGACAGTACTGACAGTTCGCATCGAATTGGATTTATTAAAGTCGAATTATGGATTCTACAACCGAAATCAGTAGAAAAAATTGCATTTACCACTCGAGATAAAAGTGTTTTTAGGGTTCCGTACCGAAAACGGAACCCTTATAGGATCAATTTGTTGTCCGTCTGTCTGTCTGTCCGTCCGTCCGTCTGTCTGTCTGTCAAGACCATTTTTCTCAGGAACGCGTAGAGGTAACAAGTTGAAATTTGTATCAAATACTCGGGTCTGCGGTCTCTTTCAGCTGTGAAAAATCAAACTTGTAAGTCAACGCGATCAAAAGATATGACCGTTTATGTCGCATATTTTGCGATTTCACAAGGGAATCAAAACATATGGAGTACTTCCCGTTGACCTAGAATCTTGAAATTTGGCAAAAAACGGTGTCTTACAGCACATGTAAAGGGAAAAATCTGAAAACCGTAAATATGTAGTTTAATTACAAGAAAAATGCGAAATTACTATTAGAAACTTATGAAAATACACTAATGTGTTGCGTGGTATTGTCAGGCACCAGAAGCATATGGGTTGCATACAGTTATGTCCTCCTAAAGATACCTTACTTACAAGTTTGTACGGAACCCTCGGTGCGCGAGTCACAACTCGCACTTGGCCGGTCTTTTTTTGGTTCGGTGTGATTGTTAACTCGCTGGCGCTCGTGAGCAAACTCCCACCTTACCAAAAAAAACGCCATTTTATCTTTTGCTGTAAAATATACAATTGTATTACTCATGCGAGGGGATGTATCTTACAAGTTTGGGATCCAGGGGCCATACAAAAAAATTGAAAACTCTCCTCAGTCTCCGGTATCACCATAAAATTTACACTAATTTTAACACGATTTCTATATTTTTTTTCTTATTATTTTGGAATGAAAAAAATTCTGACACTTTTTTAATATCGGGGTTTTGATTGTATTCATTTTATTTTTATTTATTTGTTTTTTTAATGTAACCTAGCGATAGTGATTATTTGCGTGCGTTATCCAGGTTATGTGGAAATAAAACGAAAGGGGACATTTCTCGTATTAAATAATGTATATCAAGAAGTACTTCTCGCGCATGAGTAATAAAAACTTTTTTTTATACAAGCAATCAGCTAAACTGTTACAACATAAAAAACACGAAAAAAACTAGAAATTTCTATATATATATATATATATATATATATATATATATATATATATATATATATATATATGACATCAACATTCTGTTAGGCGATTTCAATGTGCAAATTGGCCGAGAGAAAGAACATAGAAAAACCGTTGGACTCTAGCCGGCCCACAAATTTGGCAACAAGAATGGCACAAGACTCATTGAACTATGTCAACAATGCAAACTTATAATCATGTCCACATCGCTTAGGAAGCATCCTAAGAAACAAAATACCTGGAGATCCCCAATTGAATCCATTGGTGAATTTCAGATTGACCATGTAGCTATTTATTATCCCCTCCAGAAAGAGGTACATGATGTACAAGTGAAAAAAGAAGCAAACATCGACTCTGATCACTATCTGACTAGAATTAAAGTAAAATTTCTAGAAAATGCTACCCCAATAAACTCCAACAACAAACATTTGATACGAAAATTATTCACCTTACCAATCTAAAAGAAGCTTGGGAAAATCAACCAGCGAAAAGATGGGAAGAATTTTGTACAAAAATCACACAGAAGGCTCTAGAAATTGTACCCCTAAAAAAGAACACAAAACACGCCTGGTAGAACTGTACCTGTGACCAAGCTCTAGAGATAAGAAAATTTGCATTTCAGAAATACAACAGTAAAAAATCACAGTAACCTCAACAAAAATTTTATGAAATCCGAAAACAAGTATCAAAAACCATCAGGCAAGAAAAAAGAAAACACATACAAGAACAACTGAACTCCATTGAGGAAAACTTCAGAAACTACAGAATTAGAGATTTCTACAGAACGTTCAGAGAAAAAATCAAAGGATACATCCCGCAGAACCTATGCTTCAGGAATAAAGATGGGAAATTGGCCCTTACTAATGAAGAAAACTGCAAAGAACTAGCACGAAACTTCTCAGATCTTCTTAATTTCCCTGAACCTACTGAAAGATTTCCTGAAACAGCCTTCAGTTTCAGTCACCCAGAGTCACCTCCACCAAACCAAGAAGAAATTCTGAATAACATTACACGATTAAAGAAGAACAGAACCTCGGGAAGCGATGGTATTGTGGCAGAACTCCTCAAGAACCTAGGTCCAAATTCACTCAAGGAACTTACAGAAATTATACAGGAAATCTGGAAAAACGGAAAACTCCCGAAAAACTTCGAATTAAAAATAAAGCTTCGTGTGTTCCTAAAGGGGCCAAGCATGTAAAATAATAATTATATATATATATATATATATATATATATATATAAATATATAAATCGGAATAAGTCGGTTTATTTAATACTGAGCGGGCAGTCTTGTTTGTTCGGACATATCAAGGCATGGTATCTCCCGTGACAAACCCCTCGGCAGAATTTGCAGATGCAGACGAGGCCTCCTAAGTGGAACTTGGAGTTTTGACACACAATGTGGTGGAACCCATGCATCGTCATCCGGCACACCCTAATTCTGTTGAATAGATTCGCGACAGCCGACTTGTTGGAATTGAAGGCGGGGCCGTCGGTGTAATTTCCTTCTACAAATTCCCAGTTCTTACTTTCCATTATCTCCGAGTACTTCTCTAATGCTCTAACTCAAGCTCACTTTCAGGTCTTCTGTGAGGGTGTCTCAACTGACTATCTGGTGGCATAGCGTGATTGATGCATTCTTATGGACACCCAGCGTTCTCTTGATGAAATACGCCTTTATTCTATCCAACTCTATTAAGTCTGCAACTTTCAGGTACGGGGCCACTTCCTTAATAGCATATGACGCAATGGGCTCTATCTTCTTGTTGAAAAGTTGCTAGTTGAATGGGTTAGTCTAGTGATAACCTCCAGATGTTTTTGAGGCTGTTTATCGCCCTTTTGGTCTGCATGCTTCTATTTTAAACATGATCCGAGAGCCTTAATTTGGTCTGCAGGGTGACCCCTAGATAGGTATAGCCATTTGTCATGGAGATATCCTTGTCGGTGAATTTAAAGACATCGTCCCTTGCTAGTCTGCCACCCCTTCTAAATTTCATTATCTTTGTTTTGTCTCGAATGTCTATTACTTTGCGTTGTTCACAGTACCCAGCCAGGTTGTTTAGGGCAGTGGTCAGATCATATCTATATTTGCTGTAGCACACAAGGTCGTCGGCATACATGAGTATATTGAGGTCCCTTGTTCCCAGTTTAAGTTTCTCTGGGAGGGCATCAACAAATAGAATGAATAAGGTGGGACTATCCCCCTGCAGCACGCCCTTTGTCTGTTCTATTTGCGTAGATCTAACTAAACCGTCGGTCACCTGAATGTCATTTTGGCCAATGATATAACAAATTAGTTTTGTTTTACATTTTTCTTGACGAAAATAACTTGTAAACAAAACAAAATTTTGGAAAATATTTTAAATAAAACTTGTAGAAAATTAAGTTTCTTTAAATACGGTTCCCGCAGTTTGTAGTAGTTTAATTTGTTTCATTTTATTTTCTTGATGGGTAACCAAAATAATACGCAATTTAGTTCTTGGTAGGCTTAGCATAAGTTCGGAATTCTAAATGAAAGGCTGGACAGTCCTGGTTGATCCGTTTTTTTTAGGGGCTGCAGTGAAATTATCCAAGCGGATTTGATAAAATTGATTACACTGAAATCAAGTTTTGATATGTCTAACATTTTTAGTAGTGTATATGATAAATATAATATATAGCGGATAAGTTGATTTCCCATATTAAGTACCGAAAAACGCTTGCGTATAAATCCGGTTCCCATACACGGGACACAAAAATATTTGACGGCTTTATCCGGTTCCCGTAGCGAAAGGGTTAAAAACACTTATTACCTAGTAATTTTCTGTCTGTCAAGTTGATAGTAATTAACCTTGAAACCAAACCCTCTAAAATTACATGTTCTTTGTTTCAAACATTTCATGTGTTTTCGGATGAATGTACAAACCTATCACAATTATATACCGTAATCGCAGGCACAAAATTCATACTGACTTTTATCATCTGTCTTATTTACTCGCCGGCTTTTGCTTTTGATCACAATGCAAGCTTTTTTTTATTATTCGAAACTGAAATGAATATATTGGAAATCGGTTCTTGGGTGTAATAAGCTTTACCAAATATTTTCTCTGTCCGACCAAAATAAGAAAAAACTCTCTAATTGAAAGAAGATCCAATATTAAATACAGAAAAAAACTAAAGAAAATGCAATATATGTGCTAATGAAATATCACGATCGAAAGGTCTCGCGATCCCTTTATAGAGAGGTCTTTCCCTCGATAACCCATTGTAATAATGAAAATGTTTTCAATAAATATATATTCTCTATCATGCATTTACGTATGAACAAGCTTTTCTTATTAATAAATATAACATGCTGAATATGCTGAACATGTTTTTCTTATTAATAAATAAATGTTTCTTCTCACTCGCTCTAATATCATACATCAACTAGTTTGGTATAATTTGTTGTTGTTGCTTAAAGTTTAGCGTATTATAATGTATCTAATGTATATATTATTACATACAAAGTAGCAGTTAGGGCTACGTTAATAGATAACCGGTTGTTTTGTGTGTACTGTATAACCTAGTTCAGTATAGGTAAGAAACAAGACCAATATAATGTAAAATTAAGTATATTAAACCGAAATAACTGGTTATTCAATAAAACAAATAATACAGTTTTATAATTTAAGTTTAAGAGTATTATATATAATATGAATTAAAATTGTATACGAATTTTGTGTCGTAGATGTAATTACGATTAAATTTACTATGGAATATTTATAATCTAATCGTTTTTATAATCCAATTATTTTCTAACTTATTAGCAAATTAACTTTATTAACTTTATGAATTGTTAATTCTTAATACATTTCTGAATAGACTTTGTTCGCCTCATAATAATCGTAATTGCGGGCAATAGAAAATTGTCGGTCTGATGATAGTCTTGTAATGTATTCAAAGCGGAATCAATTTTAATTCAAAGCATTTTAATATACCAAAATTATTACTCAATTAAATGGCAATTCAGTAAATGTTGCTAATGGAGAAAAACGGATCATTACAGTTTCAGGACTGGATGGAGATTCAGACTTCTTTGCTCACGTCTGCCAATTAGATACATAAATTATATACGGAAATATATACAAGGTGATTCTTTAAACCCGATAGAACTTGAAATTGTAAAATATTTAACAAAAAAACTAAATTTTAATCAAAAGCGTTTTTTACATGGCATTAACATTTGAAAATGATTTCGGACATATGGCCAGCGCGGCGGTTCTGGACGAATCCCATTCTGTATGTCCAATTTTGGTCCACTTTTTCGAGCATTGTTGGCCGTATGTCACGAATAGTATGTACAATGTTGGCCTCCAAGGCGTCAATTGTTGCTGGTTTATCGGCATAAATCATTGACTTCACGTAGTCCCACAGGAAATAATCGAGCGGTGTCAAATCGTATGACCCTGGAAGCCAATTTACGTGTCCATTTTTCGAAATCAACTTATAGCCAAATTGTGATTTCAATACGTCGTTGGTTGCGGTCGTCGTATTATTACAATTGATTACATTTATCTATAAGATTAGGTCAGTTTCCAACTTCTCTAGAGCCCAATCGGCGAAAGAACAACGCATTTGATGATCTCGTGGCTTCAATTCCCGCATCAGCTGGATCTTATAAGGGTGTTGCCAAGACCTTTGCGCAAAATTTTCCACGTAGTGGACGGATAGAGCCCAAATTCCAGCGACCGACGACGAATCGATAAATTTGGATGATCTTCCACACTTTCTTATACAACGGCGATATTCTCTTCAGTACGCACATTCCTTCGACGTGTTGGTGTTAATGCATCATTTGGAGAGTATGTGGTATGAAATCTATCCATAGTCCGACGGATAACTTGCTCAGATGGACAATTATGTGCGCCATAAAAATCACGAAGTCGTCTACAAGTTGTGCGAATCTATGACTTTCAAAGTAAATTTGGATAATTTGGTAGCGTTGTGCTGTTATTAACTAATAAGACACAATCTTATAGCTAAATGTAATCAATTGTAATAATTAATCATAATTACTGAACGATTATTGAAGTATCTTCATGAAATTTTCAGAAAAATATGTTATTTATATTTCTTATTTTGGACTATAAGTCTACTTATTTGGTATATTTCGATGAACTCTTATTGACTATATAGCTATTTCAGATCTTTCAAGATTCCAGGACTTTTGCTAGTTTTTGTAGAATAAGTTTTGGACGAGTCGAAAGATTTTCATGAGTGCAACAGAAAAATATTCTTAAAAGTTTACTTGAA
The DNA here is from genome assembly GCA_944588485.1 of Phosphuga atrata. Classification (NCBI taxonomy): domain Eukaryota; kingdom Metazoa; phylum Arthropoda; class Insecta; order Coleoptera; family Silphidae; genus Phosphuga; species Phosphuga atrata. The sequence continues at coordinate 39,315,838 of OX155893.1, forward strand.
AAGATGAAATCTTTTAGGACTAACAATAAGTGGTTCGGTTTGAGACATTTTTCTGAAATCTTTTCGAAATAGTTGGCACAGCTTAGAGAATCTCTTACAGATTGATTCGAGGATTTTCATGGAAATGTCAGAAAACATTTAATGCAGAGAAAAGGGAAACATAAGGGAAGAAATAAGTTTTAAAATATTGGTCCCAATACTTTTCAATGAGATCTTTATAGAAAAATAGATTTTTTTTAATTTTTTTAATTAAGAAGGGTTTAAAGAAAATCTTGAGCGACACTTTCCAAATGGAGTTCTAGATAAAGTCATTGTAAACGTCAGCATAAAAAAATTCTTAATAGGTCAAGTACTAGTTTTTACGGTTTTACGTTTGTAAATATTCAAAGAAATACGATTTTACTCACTTACACTTATACTCCACCGTATTTTAGTTCTGTAATCGTAAAATTTTAATTACACAGGATGAAAGAAGAATTAATCTCGAGTTGAACAAAACTTTCTTATTCCATCGATTCCCGACATAATGATTTGAAAATTGGTATACACAAAAAAATGTCGGCATTATAATAGGACAAATCTCAAAACTGATAGAGGAACTTGCAAGAGAAATGAGAAAATAATTGTTTTATCTTGAACAACAAATCCGAAAGGAGAATCCATAATATAATTGTCACTAATTTATGTACAATATTGATTGTATTGCCATTGATTTATCATTTATTATATTTTTAAAGATGATATTGTACTTTTAGGAATATATATTGAGAATATATTTTAATTAGCAAGCTCATTATTTACGATTATTTATAAATATAGTTATATACAGGCATTGTATCATATTGCATTATTTCTTTCCTGGTTTACTACTACAAATAGGTATTTTTAATACAATTCTGTTTGCGTTTCGCGTTTACATATAAGCTTTGGATATTAATGCAATTAATTTTATGGGGTAATTATAAACTGTCCTTCTGTGCCAAATATAAATCCGTTATGCAACAACTATTCAAGGCAGAGGATTTAATGTAGCTTAATATCGCAGAACTGGGTGAAGGATAAAAGTTGCATTGCGAAAAGAAATACCTACGGGATATCTTTTTTCTTGTTAAATTAAAGATTTTAAAGAATTTAGATTTCAAATTTGCGTTCTTGTAACAAATCTATGCATCCATTGCATAGTAAGTGCGTACTTTGACTACATTTTGTAAACATTTTAAATAACGTTTCAAATCCTGTCGCTTTAAACTTTTAGTGCAATATTTGCGTAAACCCAAATAAACAAAGCACTGAAGTATTATGAGAAAAATATTGGCCTGCATATTTTTAACATAGCGCATCATTATTTAGAACTAACAGACTAACTAACTCCTTCTTCCATTTTAATCGTGGTTGAGACTGTACACTCCCACTTTCTACATGTTTCCCTAGATTAATTTTTGTATTCACTAGTCACGTAGGGTGTTATCACATATTGCGTTGAAAATAAATAATTCCACCTTCTACCTATTACGCTATTACTTGTGTTACAATTTGTATATAGAATATGTTATGTAATCCAATTCATTAAACTACAATCAACCAACAATAATGAAATATAATAATTATCTATATAAAACCAATAATAATAATTACCTATAATAATCCAATTAATACTAAAGGGTCTTCCAATAGGTACTTTCGAAATTTGACCGTTGGCAGCGGCCATATTGTTAAAGCTGCACCTGTCGAATTGGTTGTCATTTATTCAGTCTGTTTTGCCAAATTACCATGGACGGATATAGAGTTCAACAAGACATGCAAATGATAAAATTGTTTTATCAAAATGGGTGTTCTGTTCGGGCAGTGCTCCGCGCGCTGTGCCCATTTTACGGTCGCCATAATCGCCCTTCCAAGAGGGCTCTTCGTGTGGTGTATAAATTTGTGTCCACTGGTTTAGTAAACAATAGACCAACACCAGTACGACGACGAATCGCAAGATCTGCCGAAAACATTGCCGCTGTCGGTAAGAGTTTGCAGAAGAATCCGAGGCAGTCGATTCCGCGTCATTGAAAGAACTCGGCCTTTCGCAAACCACAACTTGGCGAATTTTACGTCGTAAACTGGGCCTATACCCGTACAAAATTCAACTGACCCAGGAGCTGAAGGTCAACAACCATAGACAATGACGTGTGTTTGCTGACTGAATCTAATTTTCATCCAAAAATCATCTTCAGCGATGAGGCCAAATTATGCATGAATGGGTACGTTAATAAATAAATTGTCGAATTTTGGACGATAGCAAGCCACAGGAGATCCAACAACGTCCAATGCATCCCGAAAAAGTCACTGTTTGATGTGTATGTTGGGCCAACGACGTTGGCCAGGCCATCGCCGTTGTCAAACAAATATGGACCGATGACGCAGCCAGCCCAACATACACATCAAACAGTGACTTTTTCGGGATGCATTGGACGTTGTTGGATCTCCTGTGGCTTGCTATCGTCCAAAATTCGACAATTTATTTATTAACGTACCCATTCATGCATAATTTGGCCTCATCGCTGAAGATGATTTTTGGATGAAAATTAGATTCAGTCAGCAAACACACGTCATTGTCTATGGTTGTTGACCTTCAGCTCCTGGGTCAGTTGAATTTTGTACGGGTATAGGCCCAGTTTACGACGTAAAATTCGCCAAGTTGTGGTTTGCGAAAGGCCGAGTTCTTTCAATGACGCGGAATCGACTGCCTCGGATTCTTCTGCAAACTCTTACCGACAGCGGCAATGTTTTCGGCAGATCTTGCGATTCGTCGTCGTACTGGTGTTGGTCTATTGTTTACTAAACCAGTGGACACAAATTTATACACCACACGAAGAGCCCTCTTGGAAGGGCGATTATGGCGACCGTAAAATGGGCACAGCGCGCGGAGCACTGCCCGAACAGAACACCCATTTTGATAAAACAATTTTATCATTTGCATGTCTTGTTCAACGGCGAGCGCTATAGGTCAATGTGGTCAATTGTTTTGGTCTGAATTGAATAATATGGACAACAACGACATGTGGTTCAACAGGACGGCGCAACGTGCGACACAACTCTTGCCACATTGGACATTCTGCACGAGCGATTTGAAAGCATGGTCATCTCACGTGGAGGTGATTTGAACTGGTCACTGAGATCGTGCAATTTGACCCCGTTAGATATTTTCTTGTGGTGTTTTCTAAAGTCGCATGTCTATCCGAATAAGCCACAAACCACAGCGGCCCTCAAAGCCAACATAACTCATGCCATCGGTCAAATTTAGCCTGAGTCATGGGAAATGGGACATTTCGGATATGGGCCACCCATTGAAGCGGCGTTGGGCGTTTGCAGGATATTATATTCTATACATACTGGCGACGATATGCCTTTCAAACAAATAAAAAATTTGGTAAAGTCCTGAAATCAAGTTCTCTGGTACGTGGCAGAAAATGCAACTAACGTTGCAGCTCAGTGGCGTTGCGCGTGAACACACGATAAAATATAACCCCAAAGTTCAACTATATTAAAAAAAAACACTTAATTTTCAAAAGTTGAATTATAACATTTTTAATACTTTTAATTAAATTAAGGGAGATGCAAGAGAGTAGCAGAATGACTGAATCGTTGATGGATCTGGGATTGTTATCGAAAAGGTATGTTTGTATTGAGTGTGGAGTTGATATGAAATTGGTGAAAGCAAAAAGTCTAAAGGATGGGTAGGCATGGCGGTGCGATAAAAGCAAGGCGAAAGTGGGTATGCACAAAAGGGTTACAAGGAGTGTAAGGAAGGGTGGTTGGTTTGAATGTAGTAATTTATAATTAGACCAACGGTCCAAGCCACATTGTTCTATATTGGATCGAGAATTCGCGCTGCCGGGCGTATTTTGTCTTGTTTTATCTGTCCGCTTAGGGGCGGACAACCTAATATAACCGCGGTTAAAGCAACGGTCCTTGCCACATTGTTCTATATTAGATCGAGAATTCGCGCTGATGCGCGTATGTTGTCTTGATTTATCTGCCCGCGTCGCGGCGGACAACCTAATCTAACCGCGGTTAAAGCAACGGTCCTTGCCACATTGTTCTATATTGGATCGAGAATTCGCGCTGCTGCCAATTACGCAATTACCTTACCCATTTTAATATATAAAATATATTTTATTACTCGTCATAGTATATTTACTCAAGTATATTTAACTTATTTTCAATATGCCTCTGTCTCCCATTGTAATGCGCATGTACGAAATTGAAAATAACGGCACCAGCGCACACTACCGCTGGAAGACATGATTTTAGGAATTAACCAAAAATTTCGGATAGCTCACACACACTTTGTTTTATTTAAATTTTAAGATAGAAACCGCTTAATGAAAAACCCTATATATTAATCCAATTAATTAAGATCCAATTCAAACTTATATACAAAATAAACTTGTGGGTTATATGGGTTCAAACAAATTTATCACACGTTTTGTGGTACGAGAAACTTATATACAAATGTACAAACGTATTGGTATGACGTATTTAACGTGACTGGTATGTGTGACTATATTATTCTCTTGTAGGACTGATTTGTGTGTCGGGGTGAACGTATTTATATCCCCTTCAAGATATGAGGAATTATTCGTGGGGTATTGTTTCTATAATTCAATCCTAAAATACCCTTTACTAAATTTATAAATCTTTCGTGGAATTATAGAAAGAAACCCCATCGTAAAACACACACTGTGGAATTCTTAGTGGGATTTTGTTGCTACATAATCCATACTGGAAGGATTTACTATTGTTGTTGACACATCACCCCCTTGTCAGTGATAACGCTATATATTCTTTGTTGCTGTTATTGATGAAGGCGGTCTTATAGACGGTTGAAGGCGTCCTTGTAGACGGTTGAAGGCGTCATCGTAAACGTTGTTGTAGCGTTTGTTGACAGGCGCCCGGTAAATGGTTGAAGTCGCTGTCGTAAATGTTGTTTTTGCGTTCATTTAGGCTAGTGGTAGTACTTGCTGTTTGCAAGCGTCCTCGTAGACGGGTGAAGGCGTCATCGTAGACGCTGTTCGTGTGTTTATTGATAGGCTGGTAAACGGTTGAAGTCGTTACCATAAACGTTGTTGTTGCAAGGCGTTTGGTAGTGGCTTGAAATCGCTATCGTTGACTTTGTTGTTGCAAGGCGCCTAGTAGACAGATGAAGTCGTTACTGTAGACGTTGTTGTGGCAAGTTCGATGGATAAGCTGTCTCCGCTATCCACCTCGGTTCTTTTGTTGTCGTCGCTCATTTTATACGTAAGATTCGGGTCGTCCGAAGAAAGTTGAATTTTGGTTTACGGAAAGCGAATAGAGTTTACTTGGTGTTGTATACCGCAGGCGGCATCATGAGACGCACGAGAGGCAGTGTATTTACTATCGCGTGTAAGGTTTCCTTGGCATAGGTTCAGGGAGTGGTCCGATGCGATCGATGATCGATGCGACACACTTCAGGAATGTTTGACTTTTGTGAATTTGTATGTTGTATGTTGGAATTTGTATGTTGTGAACTTCTCGTACAAATACCATCAGGTTCATCAATTTGTGGGTGATTTGGGTTCAAATTAATATATCACTCACGTTTTGTGGTACCAGAAGTTCATTTACAAATATAAGCAGCAACAACGTCAACATAAATTATAGTGAAATGGCGGAGCTGCATTTTACAGTGATAACTTTTCTTGTGCTATCGATCTTTTATTGATCTGGCTTAGAGTGACTCTTTGTGACTGCCTTGTCTGACTGTGTATGACTCGCTTGTGTGACTGTGTATGACTGCTCGACTTACTTAACGTGACTGGTTTGTATGACTGATTTGTGTGTCGGTGGTGACCTATTTATATTCCCACCCAGGTATTAGGAATCGTTCGTGGGGTATTGTTTCTATAATCCGATAGTAAAACATCCATTACTATATTTATAAATCGTTTTTGGAATTATAGAAACAAAAACCCCATCGTAAAATACCCACTATGGAATTGTTAGTGGCATTTTATTTCTTCATAATTCTTACCTGCAAGGAGTTACTATTAGCAGCCCATTGTCGCTACAAATTAATAAGACACAATCATACAGCTCAATGTAGTCAGATTAAGGATTTTAACCAACGAAGTTTAAATTTAATTCCAAGCATTTTAATAACTTTCCTGTCTAGTATTAGAAAACTGTACTATATCAAAAGAGATTTGGTGTATTAAGACTGCTGCTAGTAAATCCGATAGAAATCCTTTTAGGATTAACCGCAACTGGGTTGAGAAACGAGAATGTGAGATAGATGAGCGAATGGATTGAAAATCGAACTTGAATTGACAAATAAAATATGTTGCAACGCAATCAAATTTTATTACTTAAAATGGAAAACAACAAATTTTACTTTTTTAATTTTCTACGTAATATATATGGTCTATATAAAAAGCTACAAGTCGTAGCATTGTTGACATATTTTCGCGTTAATAAAATCCCCGTGTTCAGCACTCGCTGTATGTTCAAATAGTTTATTGCTTTAAAACATAAAATCCATTTTCTTAGGCGTTTTATATCAAAGGTATATAAAACAGTATTTATGACAATTTTACAATCATTCGTTGAATCCTTCGACCGTCTAAATTAAAACTAATACCCTGATCAAATTCTCTACAGCAAAAGGTTTTCTTTAATAAAATTTTATCATTTCATTATAATCCAAGATTATACATTGCTGTTGTGAAATATAAAATGTCTTGAAAAATAAAAGCTGGTCCGGTATATATTTAATGAATATTCAACAAATATTTTTTATGTTGTTTGTGAGCGAGAAAATGTAGTGCTGTGTTATAGACTTAATGTATACATTTACAGCGTCGGCTTTCAAGGGGCTAAATATCGTTCATCGTCGGCGAAAAAGATAGAGACGAAGAAACGGAATATTTTAAATTACTACATAAATATGGAAAATAGTGATTGCAATATCTTAATGAAGTCTAGTCGTTATGATTTATTAATATGTTTCATTAATATAAGCGATCTAAACACTTATATTTTAATTAACATTTAAATATTGTATTTACAAATTGTAGCACAAGTAATACAGTAATAGGTAGAATCTCAAACGCAATATGAAACACAAACACCTAGCGTGACTGGTGAATACCAAACATTAATCTAGGAGAACATGTAGGAAGTGGGAATGTACTCTCTCAACCACGATCAAAATTTATAGATGAAGGCAGAACTTGCTAGTTCGCGCGCTATGCTAAAATATGACAGGCCTACATTCTATCGTATAATACTTTAGTATTTTGTTTATTTGGGTTTACGCAAATGTTGCAGTAAACGTTTAAAGCGACAAGATTTTAAATGAAATTAAAATGTTTACTATATGTAGTAAAAGTACGCACTTACTATACAATGGATGAAACATTTGTTAGAACGGCAGTTCAAATCTATTTTTTATTTTTATTTTAACTTTCAAGAAGAAAAAGATAGGATATATAGCTCCCGTAGGCATTTTTTTTCGCATTTAGACATTTATCCTTCACCACACAGACTAACAGTTTATAATTATTCCGTAAAATTAATTGCATTAATATCCAGAGCTTATATCTAAATATAACATAATTTTATTAAAAACTACCTGTTTGTAGTAGTAAACCAGGAAAAAATATAATATTATATAATTGCTGCAATATCATATACAATAAGACCCCGCTTAACGCTGTTTCGGTTTAGCGCTCTTTTATTTCAACCCGCAGCGCTAGGTTTCCAAATAGGTACATAACATATCCGAATGTACAGTGTACATAGTTGTGTTTCTTGTTTGGTGCGGTACGGTACGGACGCATTTTTATCATTTGAAACATTTGTTGACATTATTGTAAGTATAAACTTATATAATACTATAACGATTAATACAGTGACAAATATTACTATCTTTAGTTTTTATCATGGGTGATAATGAAAAACAAGAAAAAAAAGCAATCAGAAAAAGCATTTCACTGGAAACTAAAATGCAAGTGATTAGATTAGAGAAGATTAGATTCTGGTGAACGTCAATTTCAAATTAGTGCTGCATTGAATTTGGCAACTTCAACAATAAGGACAATTCTTAAGAATAAAGAAAAAATACTGTCATCGGCAACTGCAACTACGTCAAGCTCTGCAACTAGAATTACCCGTTCTAGAAATAACATTATAGAGGAAATGGAAAAACGACTGTCTGTCTATATGGATTGACGACAAAATTGAACGCAATATGCCTTTAAGCCAAACATAATGGAAAAACTACAAGAATTTTTAATTACATGCAGGCTAAGGCAAGTGACACAAGTAAAACTTCCGTTGCTAGTCGAGGATAGTTTAATAGATTTAAACATCGAAATAATCTTCACAACATAAAGATTACAGGAGAAGCAGCAAGTGGTGATACGAAAGCAGCAGCTGAATTCCCAACGACATTAAAAACAAAAATTGAAGAAGGAAACTATCCTCCAGAATTGGTTTTTAATGTTGATGAAACAGGCCTCTTTTGGAAAAGAATGTCAAAACGAACATTTCTATCCCGTGAAAAGAAACGAGCACCAGGATTTAAAGCTGCAAAAGATCGCTTAACACTTCTACTGGGTGGTAACGCAACCGGATATTTCAAATTAAAGCCACTACTAGTTTACCACTCCAAAAACCCAAGAGCGATGAAAAGCATATCTAAATCAACTTTACCTGTAATTTGGGAGTCTAATAAAAAATCATGGATAACTATGAAAATTTTCCAGGATTGGTTCACTGAACATTTCTGCCCGTCTGTTAAACGTTATTGCGAAAGACGTCGAAGAAATAGTTCTAGAAACAGCAGCTAGTCTTTCTAATGATGAGCTCAAGGAATTAACTGAGCAAAAAGAAAAAAAAATATTGATAATAGTGATTTCGAAGAAGAGCAAAAAGAACTTTCGATGACGTTTGTAAAAAAGAGTTTGACCACTATAATTGAAATTATGGACCAATTTGTTGAAAATGATCCACATTTTGACAAGAGATCAAAAGCAAGACGGGGTGTTATAGATGCTTTATCCACTGATCAACAACTTCTTACAGAACGCAAAAGGAAAACGTAAACTAAATTAGATGCCATCTTGACAAAAAGGCAGAAAATTGGAAACACAGAATAGACTGAATGATCTGACTGACTTAGAATTTTATATGTATATATTCGTTTATATTTTTGTAAGAAATAAATGTTTGGTTTTATTTTTAATAAAAAAACTTAATAAACATCGTCTTCCCCTAACCCCATTATTTACAAGTTAAGATAGCCTCGTTTAGCGCTGTTTCGCATTACGCTCTACTTTGATGGAACGTATCCTACACGTTAAGCGGGGTTTCAATCAATATTGTACATAAATGTGTGACAATTATATTGTGGATTACCGTTTCGGATCTATTGTATCAATTTAATGATTAGAATTTGTCTTTATATCAAATTTCATGAAGTGTAATAACTTCTCATGAGGCAGATTTCTGTTTATAGTTTAAAACAAGTATTATTGTTCAATTAAGTCAGCAATTCAATCAATATTGTACACAAATGTATGACAATTATATTGTGGATTACCCTATCGGATTTGTTGCATCAATTTAATGATTAGAATTTGTCTTTATATCAAATTTCATGAACAGTAATAACTTCTTATGAGACAGATTTATATTTATACTTTAAAACAAGTATTATTGTACAATTAATTGAGCAATACAATCAATATTGTACATAAATGTATGACAATTATATTGTGGGTTACCCTTTCGAATTTGTTGTATAAGTTCATTTTAATGATTGAAAATTGTGTATATATCAATTTTCATAAAAACTAAAAACGTCATGAGGCAGATTACTATTTATAGTTTAAAACAAGTATTATTATTCAATTAATCCAGCAACATAAATTATTAACCATAAAATTAATCTTTTATTTCTTTTCGGCAACAAGGAAGCGAGAGTAGTCCCGGATTTGAAACTTGAAACCAAATAGAGGATCCGTTAATATGTACTAACGAATTTCTGGGGCTGTGGTGTGGTTAGTAACAATGGACGGGAAGAATAACGGGCGATAGTGTGCTGCGTAATTTGTTTAATGTGTAATGCAGTTTTAGTAAGCATGAATTCTTTGCCAGCGAAGGTTAAACATTTTTTGTGTAACGGCGGTTATTCTATCTGAATCCATAATTGAGGTTCAGCGGCAATTTCGAAGAGAATATAAGATTACTCGGCGAGGTAAGATTCCGTCCCGAAACACAATTAGGCAATGGCACCAACGTTTTATGAAATATTAATAATGTTTACCGCGGTAGCCAGAGAACGGTACGCATCCCAAATGATATTGAAAGTGCACGACAAGCGGTACAGTAGAGCCCACTTCGTTCAGCAATTCGTCAAGCAGGAGCACTAAACATTTCTGACAAAAGCATTGGGCGAGTTTTACACGATGTTTTAGGTTTCAATCTCTATAAAATTCAAATAGTGCAAGAGTTTCAACACCAGGACTTCACAACACGTAGCCAGTTTTGCTCAGACTTTCTTGCTCTTATTCGCGATAATGTGAATGTCATCTGATAATGCCTAATCTGATAATGTCCTTTGAAACATTTAACATTTTCATTTAACATGTTATGTTAACTTACAAAACGTATAGTCGATTCTGGTCGTCAGAGCAACTCCACCAAATTCAGGAGCGACCCTTCTACTCCAAGAAAGTCACAGTTTAGTGCGGCGTATCTGTTTTCGAGATACATACTTATTTCTTGGAAGAAGATAATCAGACTGTTATCGTTAATTCGCAACGATATTAGATAATGCTTGAAATTTTGAACAGCAGAACTGAAGAGCTTGGGAAGGGACATCAATGAGTTGTGGTTTCAGCAAGATGGGACGAGAACTCATACTTCTAGAGTGTGTATCAGATTTTTTGAACAATTGTTTCCTGGAAAATAAATTTCTCCACATAGTAATTTTAATTGGCCTGCAAGATCCACAAATTTAACAACCTCTGATTTTTTCTTATGGGGACATTTGAAGTCGAAAGTGTACGTAAACAGGATCCACATATTAGAAGAGTTAAGAAGTCTCAAAGGAAATTAAATAAAAAAGTTAAGTCCCGATATTTGGTACCGTGCCATACAATCATTTCAGAACTGGCACCGAGAATGCGAAAGACAAAATTGAGCACATTTATCAAACGTAATTTTTTAAATTTAAGTTGCATTAAAAACTGCAATATGAATGCAATAAATGTATATCATGCTAATCTTTGCGTTTCAATTAAATATAAATCGGCAATGCCTGTTGGCGGACCTGGTACTAATAGATAAAACCTTCAAGTTACAACTATTCTTTTATTTCTCCTGCAAGTTTCTCTATCAGTTTTTAGATTTGACTTATTAGATTGACGACATTTTCTAGCTGTATAACAAAGACTACTACATTTCATTGCCATTACTGAATACTGGCAAACAGCTGACATTCTAGAAGCATTCCATTTAGAAAATTATAAATTGTTCTCATCCTTTTGTCGCACAAAGCAAGGATCACATGGTGGAGTAGCCTTATATGCATTAACATTATTGAATCCTTTAATAAGAGGCGATATAAATAATTTAAGTGAAGAATATGTTCTTGAATGTTGTGGTGCTGAAATAAGAATTGATAATACTCATTACATCATCTGTGTAGTCTACAAACCCCCAACAACTAGTATTGAACATTACATTAAAAAAATAGATCTTCTCTTAGAAAGAGCTACTGAAGGTGATAAATGTGTTCTGATTGCTGGAGATCTCAACATAGACATGTTAAAAACTGCAAAAAATGAAAGGCACATAGACCTAGTAAACAATATGTTAAATTCCCATGATATGATTTTCACAATAGATGAACCAAGTAGAGTTACCAGACACAGCGCAACTTGTTTGGATAATATATATGTTGTCAGTAAAATAACTTATTCTGTAAATGTCATAAATACAAATATATCTGATCATTATGGACAATACATCTGCGTAAAAAAAGAAAGAATCTCTGAAGACACCCATGAATGGAAATGTTCGTTCAGTGCAAAAAACTATGACAAGCTTCATCAAACATTATCAAATGAGACCTGGTTAAGTGTATTTGAAGCAAAAAACGTTGATTATATGTATAATATATTCATTGCTCAACTCACGACTTCGGTGAATGAAGCTTTTCCTCTGAAGAAAGTTCATATTCATTCAATGAAAAAAACAAAGTGGATATTAGAAATTGTTATGAATGAAAAAAATACACTTAACTTGTTATCAGAAATGTACCTCCTCAAACAAATAACAAACCATGAAATGAATCAATACCAAAAATATTACTCCAACTTGTTGCAGTCAGAAAAGAAAAAACTCTCTGGTGAAAAAATTGCTCAATCTAATAACACGTCTAAAACAGTCTGGTCAATTGTGAACTCAGAACTAGGCAAGTCAAAAAACACTATTTACTCTTTCAATGGAATAAAAACTAACGATGAATTGTATACAGAACCAGATGTTGCTTGTAATATATTCAATGACTATTTTCTAACCGCCTCTTCTCGTCTCATATGTGGTAATACTGCAAATAATTTCGAAAGCAAGCTTGTGCCAGAATGCAACAGATCGATTTCCTTAACAGAGATAACCCAAAATGAGGTTTTAGAAGTGATAAATAGTTTGAAAAACAAGTATTCATCGGGAGACGATGAAATAAGTAATGTTTTACTGAAGAATATCAGTCAATATATTTTAGAACCTATAACGTACTTTCTGAATGAATCCTTTAGACAAGGCACCTTTCCCACTAAGCTGAAGGTGGCAATTATTAGGCCATTGTTCAAAAATAAGGGTGATCCACTTCTAGTGGAAAATTACAGACCCATTAGTTTACTTTCATCATTTTCTAAATTATTTGAAATTGTTATGTGCAGAAGATTCGTTCCATTTTTGAGGGCAAACAGAGTGATAACAAATAATCAGCATGGATTTCAGAAGGGTAAATCTACTACAACTGCCATTTTCGCTTTTATTGAGAGGATCCTTCATTATCTGGACAATGGCTATATTGCTCATGGTGTATTTCTGGACCTGTCGAAGGCTTTTGACTATGTGAACCATGAAATACTTCTGTGCAAGTTATATAAAATGGAGATTCGCGGAATAGCACATGACTGGTTTAGATCTTATCTTTCTAACGGACTACAAACAGTATGTGTAAAGCATAATACAAAAACATATTTTTCAGATGAGAAAACAATTGCTATGGATGTAGCACAGGGTAGTGTACTTGGTACGATCTTGTTCATCCTAAATGTAAATGATATGTCAAATATCATAACAGACCCAACTATTGCAGTAACTTCATATGCCGATGACACTAACTTGCTTATAGTAGAAAAGGACTATACCCTATTGTGTGACAAAACTATCAATGCCACAGAAAACATTGCAAATTGGTTCCAAAACAATGCTCTAGTTCTGAACTCATCTAAAACAAACTGTATTCTTTTCAGACATTGTAGAAATACTTCAGTGTATCCAGACTCCATCAATATTTATAAGACACAAATATTATATGCCAACAAAACAAAATTTCTTGGAATTACCATTGATGAATTTATGTGTTGGTCAGAACATGTGAAGCAGTTGTGTGGCAGACTTAGTAGAATTTGTTATGCACTTAAGTAACTGAAAAAAGTGGTAGATCCTGAAACTCTTAGAACAGCATACTTTGGTCAATTTTACTCAGTTATGTCATACGGAATCCTTTTTTGGGGTGGGTCACAGAGTCAAGAAGTCTTTACAATCCAAAAAAAATGATTAGAATCATGGGAAATCTCAGAATATGTCAGTCCTGTAGAGAACAATTTAAATTCTTCTCTGAATGTATAAATTTTGTTTTTAAAAATAAACAGTTTTTTGATGGAGTAATGTCTAGTCACTCTTATGATACTAGACACAAAGTTAATCTTACCTTCCCTGCACATAAAACCACTCTTCTTGAAAAAGGCAGTTTTTATAAATGTGTGGAATATTCTTCTTCTTCTTCTCGCGGATGGGTCACTTAGGACCACGCGGAATCAACGTATGCTGAGCCTTCCTCCTTGCCCAATAGCTTTTCATCTTCATGGATTGTAATTTGTATGCTCCCTAGCAAAATTAAGGAGATGAAAAACTTTTTCCACTATAGAAAAACAATTATCAGATACTTAATCTGCTTTGCACCATATAAAATTGATGATCTAAACCAAAGAATTTTCCAGTGCTAGTTTTTTAAATGCTAAAAATAGATGTAATGACCTGTACTATACAAATTGTAATTTGTCTCTGGTATGAATAAATATTAAAAACAAAAACAAAATTAAAAAGAAAACTTTTAATGCAAATTATTTCTTTAAGCTGTATCAACTATTTAAAAAAGATCAACTTGGAAGAATATTTTTCTGAAACTTTTGAGAAAACTTTGACTCCTAACCTTTGACGGTTAAGAATTATTCGACAAAATCTACATATAGTCCTTAAATCTTGATAGATCAACCACATTTCTCAAGCTGAAACAATTATTCCGACGATATTTCAACTATTCAATTAAACATTTAAGTTAATAACACAATTAATGCTGTTAACCCGAATACAAGAACGGCCGTAATAATTGCTGACCACGCGGTCAATTTTTTTTTGATTCTGGAAATTATACTATTTTCGCAATCTCTGTGTACCAGGTACCCGTCCCGAGATAGGTAACGAGCAATTTCGACAGGTTCGAAGAAAATTTTGGGTTTTTGAGGTCGGTGTTGGTACAGTCGAGGCCTAGGGGCGAAATTTTATTGGCAGGAGATATCATTTGTAAATCGCCCTTATGAGGCAGTAAAATCGAAAATCGGCGCGGAAGATTATTTGAAGATTTTATATCTGAAAACAATCTAAACGTACTCAATGGTGGAGAGGAACCAACTTCTGTTGGTCTAAACGGGAAGAGTATGGATTACGTCATACTCTTCCCGTAAATAAACAACCACTTTGCAGATAGAGCTTCTTCTATTCGACTTGGAATGCCTACTACTGATTATAACGATATTATAGAACACAATTCGAGTTCAATTTTTATACAACTAGTAACAAACGAAGAATTAAGTATAATAATCAAAAGTTTGAAAAATAAAAGAAGCTCAAGTTATGACGAAGTCCCAGTTAATGAGATAAATTCCGCGTGTGTCTATATAATAAAACCCTTAGTGCATATATTCAACAACTCGGTGCAACACGGAATTTTCCCTAATTTGTTTTTCCTAATTTGAGTTTCTAAAAACATCCATTATAGCCCCAGTGTATAGGAACGGTGATAAACATAACATTGACAATTATAGACCAATTAGTCTCTTATCAAATTTTTCTAAAATATTTGAAAAAATTATGGTGAAAATAATATCAATTTTTTTACAAAAATATAATTGTATAAGTAAAACACCGCATGTTCTTATTTAACAAAGAAGGTTATTGAACATATAATTCCATGTGGTATGTTATTGGATCTTTCTAAAGCCTACGATCTAGTTGACCATTACCATACTGCTACGAAAGATGGAAAAATACGGTATACGAGGAGTGGCTCTCAAATTTATGAATTCATTTTTGGTAGATCGAAGGTAGATCGAAGGCAGATCACGAAACTAGTGACGTGGCATGGTACTATATTTTCCCCGCCCAGAACGACGAATGTGGGTATCCCACAGGGCAGCATAATGGCCCCGTTATTGTTCACCCTATACGTCAATGATCTGCCAGATTATAGTAAAAACACTTACCACGACATAATTCAGTTCGCCGATGACACTAGTCTGTTACTAATGAACAAAACCGTGGAAGAAATACAATCTACAGCGAATACTGTAATAACGGAAATTGGACAGTGGTTTTGCAAAAACAAACTGATGATAAACAGCACCAAAACTAATATAATATTATTCAAGATCTACCGTAGTACTATTAACTATCCCCATGAAATAAAGTTAGATAGGACAGAGTAGAAATAAAACAATCTGTAAGATTTTTAGGTATCCACATTGATGAGACCTTGGGATGGTCAACTCATATAAGCCAGCTAACAACAAAACTGAACAGAGCAGTGTTTGCGATTCGCACTCTAAAACCGTATTTAAGTTTGCAAATTCTAAGATTGGTCTATTTCACAAATTTCCATAGTCATCTCCGTTTCGGGATAGCGTTTTGGGGAAATGGAGCTCAGGCCAAAAGGATATTTACTATACAAAAACAAGCGTTACGTATTCTGAGCAATCTAAACTATAAAGACTCCTGCAGGGGGAAGTTTAAAGAAGCTAAGATCCTAACAACCACAGGAACATATGTTTTTGAATGTGTCATGCTTATATTCAAACATAAAGTCTTGTTTACAGAACACGAGAAACAAAACGAAAGAGAGACCAGTGTTGTGATCTCGCGATTTTGGTTTCAAAGAATTTCAGTTTCTCACGAGTCGACAAAGAAAACTATGTGGACACCCGATTAGTTTTTGTTTATTTAGGACCATTAGTCTGCTTTATCTAAATCATGCGGGCAGACGCTCGAACTTAGGGATCGTGCCGAGACGCCGAGAGGATTTTGTTTTATGAGTTTTGGAAATTTTCCATAAAGATTAGGGGAGGACTCACACCAAGACCGAGGTGATGAGGTAGAGGGGAAGTTAAAAAGGGGCAGTCAGAATTGAGCTAGCACGAGAGTAATTTGAGTTTTGAAGACGAACCTCCGTATTTTCGTTGAAGTAAATTCCGGGTTTCGACCATAAGTTTCGTAGAATTAAGTGTATTGTTTATTATTTATTATTTTTAAGTTAGTTAGTAATTATTGTAATAAGTTAGCGATTGGTTGTACATATTGTAAGATATTAGCAGATAAGTAGTATTTAATTACATATAAAGGACATATTTGCGTGTAATTAATTCATCCATTGTCCTGATCCTGGAGCAGCACCATACCAAATTACCAGTTCGCAACACCAGACATATGAATGACCTGTACGACTTGCCTCACCACAAACTGTCATTGACAGAAAAAAATCCGCCTTACAGCTTCATACGGTTATACAATAAACCTCTGAAAAATTTAAAGCAATTGGAAAACATAAATAAAGTGAAAAAAGAATTACATGAGTTCATAAATAATATCGAACCTTATAACATGGAGGAATATACTGCACTTAATAGAAATCGCTAATTATTGATTATTATTACTATGTAATTTATGTTTATATTTTAATTATTTATCATTCATTTATATGTTAATAATTTATTATTTCATTAATATTTATATTCTAATTATATATATTATTTAATTTATATTCATTATTTATATTATTATTTACTATTTTAAATGTATTGCTTTTTTTAACGCTTTTAATATTTGTATATAAAAAATTTCGGTGGTACACGTAAACGTGGTGTAAATTTTCTTTCTTTGCTTTGTTTGATATATTTCATTTAGGCCTGTTTGTATCGGGTGCTTAAATAATGTAAATAAATTATTTTGAATTTACGCTCGCAAGTGAATGTGCGCAAACATAGAGGACTTGCCAAGCGAGGACAGCTTATCTGATCATAAATACATAAGCTGGTCGATTGGCATTATAAATCACTCTCCAGAATCCATAAGCAAATTCTGCACTAAAAAGGAGATTGGATCTTTTTGCCCAGAAATTTCGAAATTGTCAATGACGATAATGTATTCCCAAAGTTAAAACATTATCAAACGTCCGATCAAGTGTCAGAATTCATATCAAGAAAAAATAAATGATTTCTCCAAGTAGCGTACGACGCGATTCAGATTCTGAAAACGTTCACCAACTCGGTCCCCTGGCGGACTTCGGAACTAACCTTACGTAAGGAAAATAACAGTCTCTGCAGAAAATATCAGTGGAGTTCGGTCGAAAATCGTACACAAAAAAACGCGCAGATAAGGATATTAAACGTCGCGAATTTAAAGACCAAATGCTCAAGACCAACGAGAAGAAATGGCAAGACTTCTGCACTAGATCGCCAAATAAAGACCCATGGGCAGGGCCGACGCTATATTTTGCGGGGCCCTGTGTAAAATAATGAAGCGGGGCACTGCGCATAAATATTGAAACGAGTACCTTCTCTCATATAGTGTCAAAATAGTATATTTTGCAACTGGGCGGTAAGTTGTCAATTGGTCACGAGAGCAAAATTGGGCACATTCAAGGGGCCATTCAAAAAAAAAAATAGAATCAAAAATGAAGAATTTGCTTTTTCAATTGTCTTCGTCATAAGAACTGTCATCAGTTTCCGGTATCACCATACAATTCATTTTAAAACGTTTTCTTTTATTTAAATTAAAAAAAAATTATTTTGCAATGAAACAAAATTTCTGTCACTTCCACGTCACTTTTTTAATATTGAGGTATTGATTGTGTTTATTTTGTTTATTTAATTGTTTTTTTTAATGTAACTTAGAGTCCATAAACCTTCATGGATCTATTAGAGCTAAATTCCTCAAGGTTTAACAGTTGTTATTGAATATTGTTGGACTAGTTAGTCTAACAATATTCCAGCTTAACACACTTCCAGCAATAAGGGATCTTATTAAATGGAAGTTTATAAATATTTTTAATTTTCACGAAAGTTCATCGACTCGTTCAATAATTATTCGGAAGAAACGACAGAGTTCTGAAATCTTAATGGATCTGTCAGGGTTAAATCGCTTAGCTGTTCAATTAGTCCAACAAGATTTTAACTTAACGCATTAAATGATCTTACTACATAGACTTTTAAAAATATTTGTTTGTAATTCTCATAAAAAATTCTTCGATTCGTTGAATAATTATTTATTAAAAGCTAAACATAACCCTGAAGAGTTACAGCAAAATTTATTAGCTATCGAACAAATTTCGGCTTCTATCATATCAAATAAATAAATTAATTAGTTTTAACTATATTTTTCTAAAATCTCAAGTAATTTATTGATCTCAAAGTTCAAGTTATTTGAAGCTGCGTTTGATAATATAATAGACGGAAGAATAAATCCGCTTAATTTTCATATTGTGTAATAAGATTTACAGCATTTCTCATTACACAATTCGAAATCCAGTAAAAAATGCGAAGGATAAGATAAAATAATTATATTTTCTCGTTTTCTTTTCTTGCTGTTATGTTTGTAGTGTAATGTAATTTTTATAGAAATAGAGGAAATCTAGAGATTGGAAAATCTAGAGGTTGAAAAATCTAGAAGAAAACTCCTAAAAGGAAATTCATATTGGTGTGTAAATATAATTATTGAAGTGGTGAAGCTAATACAATTTATAAGAGAAATGTTTCAGTGGAAACCTTTGAAATGTTTTCCTGGTTCACAAACTCGATATGTCTAAACTTATTTCTTAATCAAAGACTTAATTTCAACTATAAAGAACTTGTTTAAGGCGTAAAAAATAAGTAAGTCTACTACTTAAAATAAAGGTTTTAAAATCTAAAGTTGTTTGTTTTTAAAGATTTTCGGGATTTTAACTGTCAATGGAATATTGCCTCTTCTTTACAAGCTCACACTTTTAGGTGATAAAATAATAAAACCTAAAAATATTTATTAGCGAAATATTTCGAGAAAACTTTTTAAATCTCCTAAGTCTACAAACTTGAGATGCTTCATTAAATTATTTCAAACAAATTTTAAAAAATCTATCTATGTTTTCTATGTTTTTATTTACATAAGGGGGGAATCTTTATTGTTCTACAGTAGATAATATTTTTTAAATACATTTAATGTACCTGAAATAATTTAAAATGAAAATTAATAATAATATTTTCCGTTTATTGATGAGTTTAAGATGAATTTATAAATTATTTGAAACGTTTTTTTTAAATTTATTTTCGACAATTAAAAAAAATCCAATAAATATTAATTTTTTCTCCGTTTTAGAATTTAAATGAGATCAAATTAATTCAAAAATACTCATATTATATATTTTATATGTTTTATATGTTTATATTTTTTTCATGTTTTATTTATCAAAAACAGAATAAAAAAAAAACGTTAATAAATTCCGCTCAAATTTGCCACGTGAATATTTTTGTCAATTCCTTGCTTTCTAAATCTACTAAAAATGTGACACTGTACCATTAAAAAAATACTTCAGTTTATAACAGCGAGTTCAACGAAATATAACAGGGAGTTTTTTTTTACTTCCCGTGAAATTACTTTCACGTAATTACGGATCTCTAATTTGAAATTATAATTACGTTGTCAAAGTGACTCTTAAATGAAGATTATTAATATTGAATGAATGCTAATTGATTTTTTATTAACTTCATATAAAAACGTTATCTCACTATTTTCAACTGTTGTCAGCAAACTATCTTTTAAAAAAAAATGAATATTATATCAACTAACAAAAATATATATATATTAGATAGTATATCTATCTAGTACTACTGGTTAGATAGACGAAAATATATACATACTTACTGGTTCTTGTATTATCTTACTGGTATGTATTGATATTTGTTTCCAGACATTGGTTTCCTAGTCATTTGTACCCAACAATTTGTTCCCCGGTAAATTGGTTCCCGAGTAACTTGTTCTTTAGTAATTTACTCTCCAGTTAATTTGTTCAATGAATAGGACTAGATAGTATGTCTGTCTAGTACTACTAGTTTGATAGACGAAAAGGCTAATAATAAAGCCGCGTACGCATTTAAGTACGTATACATACGGGTTCTCCGTTATTTATTTCCGGTCATTAGTTCCCTGGTCAGTTGTTCCCAATGTACTCCCCGATAAATTTGTTCCCGAGTAACTTGTTCCCCAGTCAGTCGCTCTCCAGTAATTTGTTCAGTGTTCACCTTACATATTTTTGCTTAGTGTACATTTATTAGCAAAAGTTTTATTTCCCGGAGAGGCAACAACTAGGGTGGTTTTCACAAACCGTCTGGGCTGCCCACCCTGATTGAATGCGAAATATGCGATACCGGGGTGGCGCATACTAAGAGCCAAAGTGGAATAGGGGCAAAAGAATGACATATTTTCCATTTCGCTAATAAATACATTCATTGTTTAGACTCAATTATGTAAATTAACTACAAAATTTACATATTTGAGTCTAAACAATGAATGTATTTTTTAGCAAAATAGAAAATTTTGTTTAATTAGTTTTAAATCATTGTGTTTTTTTTAGATTGGACTAGAATAATATAATATATCATTTTGGACACGTACTTTAGTCGGTATTCGATAATAAAAATAATTCCTAGAATGGACTGTCGAGGACGATTAACGCCACAGAGATCGGCATCCACCAATCTTGGGATTTTTAAAATTTTTGCGACAGGAACAACACCTAACCGAGCTGAAGCTCTAACAGTACGTTTCTGGACATTTAGACCATCAAAAAAAAAAAATACCGAGCCGGTAGATACAAAATAACATCTTTCATTTCTTTTCATCGTACTTGTTTTTTCGATTAACTTTATAAAATTATAGCATGACTTTTGCTTGACATTTCAAACACAATATGTTTTCGCACCTGGTTGTGCTTAGCTTATGTAAGTATTCTAATTGCAGTAGATTTTTTTGTTGGGGAACAAATAACTGAGGAACAAATGTACCAGGTAAAAATTTCTGTGGAAAAAATGACTGGGAACAAGAGTCCAGGGAACAAATGACACAAACGAAACGTCTGGATACCACACTTACGAACAATGCACAAACGTTTACCTGTTCTTATAAAAAACGAAAGGTTTTTTTAAATCAATCAGATTTTATTAGAAACTTGATTGACTGGCTTATATCGATACGTACGCCGTCTACACAAAACGCCAGCTCACTTTAAATTACCAATACCACTTGAATAAAGCCTCGTTTTACTTATGTGAGCTAATGCGTGCCATTCCATTACTAAACATGACTAAATAGGTAGTACTAAACAAACAAACCTTTACATAGTGGTCATACAAGGTAGTTTATCATTAATACTCTTTGTTTAACTTTAGCATAACTAGATTAAGAAAAATATCTATTTATTGCTGCCTGTAATATTTGTCGCGTCTGTGGAGTTTTATTCAATTTCTCTTGTCTGTCTAGACTTGTATGTCTTGTATCTCTGACAGAAAGAACTAAACAAACTGGACTTTATATATGTTGGGTCAATAATACAATTTAAATAGGTTGATTAATATTAGAATATTTATTATAATTAAAATGCAACGGCATATAACCTTTTATAATTAGTAGATATAATAGATTTTATGTCTTATTTAAAACGACCAAAATGTGAAACGAATGAAATAATAAATTTGTTTCTCGAAGAAACTTAAGCAGACTTAGGGTTCCACCGCTACATGATGCATTTAGGAGGTGGTGCTAGCGCAACAATTACAATACTGAACAATACAACTTTCAGAACAGGTTCTTTATCGTGATTAGTCTTAATCTAATAAATAACTAGACTGAGGAGAATATCTTTATATTGTCGTTTTTTGAGTATGTCCTGTTGGTGGTCTTGTTTGTCTAGTCTTGTCTGTTTTATCTGTCTATTAATAATATCTATTTATGTACGTGATCTGAATATTTTAAAGTCTTTAATTTTACACATCAAGTATTGATTGTCTAGGTTGGGCTCTGTGGTCTCAAATTATTATTGTGTTTCACTACAGAAATAGTGCGTTAGGACATTATTACCCGTATTAACGGTGAGGATTGTAAAGGTTGTAATTTCGACTTTTAATCCCTTCCAAAAGCTTATGTTTTAGAAGGCAATGTAACTAATACCTTTGTTGGAATAAGTAGTACAATTGGTGATCCTGTATTGTTGTAACCGTTATAAATAAACCCAGTCGACGATTGCAACCCCACGTCCAGGGCTTATTAGTAGCTTCCGTGGTCACTATGACCATTATGAACTAGTTTTATCTGTGCAGCATTCTCTGCATACATTTTTGTACATTTAGTCTAATCCTATACATTAACTGTTTGATCCATTAATTTGGTCTATTGAGAGTGTCTATGTTTTAATACTTTTTTATTTAATTCTATCTGTTGAAGTCTAGTCTATGGAGTCTAGTCTTATCTGACGCCTACCCATCCGGGATTATCCGTCTAGTCTTGACAATCTATCAGATTGGTCATAAAATTATGCTCTCTATAATCTTGTCCATTAATCATATTGTCTATTTCATTTTGTTCGATAATACACTGCTCAAAACAATTAGCGGGTCACTAGTTTGTGCCTCCATAAAATTGAAATGGGAAATTACAGGCAAATAAAATTTAGAACATCTGAAAGACGCTCTATTTAAATATTTTAATTGACACATATGGAAGTGTTTCAGGTACCTTTAAAGAATCCGTAATAATTAACAATAACTACCAAAACCAAAGTGCAAAACGAATTTAAATTAATTGTTAATGTAAACTTTTGTACATAAAGTTGCAACTCAATAACACGTATGTGCTCCCATGACAAGAATAACGGCATTACACCGTCTTGGCATGCTTCGCAAAAGTCTTCGAAGGCCTTCTTATGGTATACCGTTTCATATCCTTCAATAACAGCCGCCGTTAGCTGCTGGATGATCTGAGGAAGATGCGGACGACCACGAACACATCTGTCTAGCATATCCCAAACAGGCTCTATGGCATAGGTTCCCAACCTGGGTACATGTGCCCCTGGTGGTACATTGCGTTGTTGCAAGGGGTACAATAGCAATTTCAAGAAATTTCTTATGAAGAGCGTATATTTTTGCGTAATTTCAAATAGCTTGTCAATGTAGTGCACGCAAACATCAGACTTCTCTTCAGCACCAGTTATCAATTTGTTGTAGTTATCGAATAGCATATTCGTGTTTTTTTTTCTTGTATATGCCTGATGCCCCTTTTATCTTTTTATGTAAGTTAAAATCACCGTGCAAGTTTTGGAGCCTTTCTATCTCCGAGCATTCTTGTTCAAGCCAGGTATTTTTTGCTTGTCAAATTTAGGATCTTATGATTCGTTACCAACTGTTGTACTTTACACCATCTTTGTTCTTGTAGACTCGTCTTTCATACATTAATTCAAGGATTTCGTCAGTTATCCATTTAGTTTTAGGCTGATATCTTCTAGTAGGGAGTTCTTTAACACTTACGTCAATACCCGGGTACACGGGTACCCTTTTGCATGTTCTTACATACATATCTTTTTTATTTAACGAAAAATCGTCAAATCATTTCAGATCCTCGATATTTGAGTCTATTGACATCAAATCATATACATAAATAATAAAATGTGCCAAAAAATATATAAAATTTTTGGACTTAAAGTCAAATACCCCGTTGTTCAATACCCGGGGTACCCGGGTACCCATATATAAATAAATAATTAAACTTATTTCTAGGGATAAAAAATATTACTTAATATATAAATTAACGGATTAATTTTACTTTAAATAATTTTATTATAAAACTTATTATAAATTATACATAAAATGTTTTAATATTCAATTTATTATTGGCAACATTCGTCACATTTTACAATTGCTTTTGAATGTTCATCGCAAACTGGTTTGTTACACTCTTTACACGATTTTCGCGTTTTTTCTCCGTTTTTTATAGACATCCTGTTAACAAAAATGACTTGATCCTACAACATTATATCCACACCAATTTTTGGTTTATTATAATACTGAACAATTTCTGGTTTCTTTTTTTTTGTCTTCGCTGCAAATCTGAGTGCATCCCAGCGAGAAGTATAACAACTTTCTTTTCTTAGGAACATAAGAGCATAGAGTAACTTTTTCATGAAACCCAAATAGAGAAGAGAATTCTTCGCGATCTTTAGATGCTAGGCATGTCTACAAGAATGTATTTTTTTTTTCAATGTTCCCACAATTGTTAGGTTTCTTACAATAAATGCTTTGCTAAAGGTAAAGTAGTAAAAAAATTATCCATTGTAATATTTCTTCCGGATCCTTTATATTTTGCAGCTAAATATTTTTTTCTCTTCCACTCTTTCGCCTTGATTTATTTCACGGCCAGTTGTTATTTTGCCAGTGTAAATTTGACCTTTCAATGGATATGAATTTTTGGCGTATTTTGATGCCATACTTTGCCCACCCAGCGTTTTTTTTTTTTATAGAAATAGGGTTTTTCGGGTAGTGGAATACTCTATGGGTAATCCCGAGTTGTAATGTGAAAGTCTGCGGGTATTAAAATTATTTTATTGAAAGAAAAACCCATGCGAGTACCCGAGTATTGAACAACGTAGTAACGACTGGGTATTGACATAAGTGTTAAAGCGCTTTTTTAAATTTCGGCTGTTTGACTCAACAATTCCAGATGACTTATGTTCTGACAATCAAGCTCTGACATCAAGTCATCAAGTTCTGACAACAAGTTGAACAACTTGTTATTTCATTGAAATATTTTGTTGAATATTTGGATTTTTAGTTGTTAAAGATCATTTTTTTTGTTTGGTTGGTGAAAAGGCGAAACCTTCTGATGTAATCTTAGTTCTGAGTTTCGCTTACAGTGGGGTGTGATGTGAAGGCACGTCAGCTCCTGGATATATGCATGTTCTGAATGTTGCTGAAGCAAATCTTTTATTTATTAGTATGTAATTGATTTGGTTACGTACGAAATGTTGTTGGTTGTCTTGTGAAGATTTCCAGGTGTATACGTAGGTGTAACAAGTATTACTTATTTTGAAGTTCTTTTCCTGGCAGAATTGTATTAATTTGTCTCCTCTTTCGTTTCTATCTCCTAGTCCAAACGCACCAACTATTCCATCTATTTTATCAGATCCAACTTTTGCGTTAAAATCCCCTATAAGCCTGGTCAGTTCGTGCGATTTTGTGTGTTGTAACAATTCGGAGATTTGGTAATAAAATTCTTCGATTTCATTCTCACTCGATTCCGAAGTTAGAGCATACACCTATATGATGTTCATAGAGAAGGGTTTTGCCTTTTTTTTAAGAGCATTGTTAAGAGCTATCTGTGTTTGGTATAAAAGCAGTTATAGAATCAGCTATGTAGTTTGATACATTTATACTATCACCTCTTCTATGTCTATGAGAATCATTTCCTGAGTAATATATAGTTTTGTTTTCTGATTAAAATTTACCTGAACCTGACCAGAATGTTTCGCTTACTCCAAGAATGTCAATGTTCAATCTTTTCATATCTCTGATGGTGTTTGCAAGTTTACCTGCTTCGTAAAAGCTGCGGACATTCCATGTCCCGATTTGAATGTGTTTTTTTGTTTTACCTCCGGGGATTCTTAACACCCTCGATGAGCCGAAGACTGAGGGCCGTGTGTTAGTTGTAACTTCCATGTGGCTTTTCGTAGGATATTGCTTCAGTGGTTTCCCGTTGCCTTCTGAGGGATTTATAGTTTTATTTTATAATTATAATTTATATGTATTATAAATTATAATTATAATAAAACTATATTTTATCATAAGATTATTTTATTTTGTTTTTTTTTTTAGCCTAAACATATTAAAATTTTTTCCCTTACCTCTAAAAAAAGGGGAGGAGTACAGAATTTTTAGCAGTTCATTTTAGGAGGTACAATTTTTCAAAAGGTTGGGAACCACTGCTCTATGGGATTTAAATCAAGACTTAACCTGCGTCACACCATTGATTGAATTTCCATTTCTTATAGGAAGTCTATTTTGAAGTGTATCGCGCAGTATGTGATCTTGCGTTATCCTGCATTACCAACAATGTTTGACCTATTTCATATACCACAGGGACAATATGTTCTCCTAAGACAATGTCAACATAGAGATTAGCGTTAAGATTTCCTGAAATTACAACAAGGTCAGTTCTACTGTCGATACTAATTCCACCCCAAATCATAACTGAACCAACTCCAAATCTTTCGACTTTCTGGACAGTAGCAGCTGCGTAGCATTCTCCTAGAACCTTGATTCATTCGTTAAGAACACATACTTCCATTGTCGAAGTTGCCATGCAACATGTTTACGAGCAAAATTAATTCTTGCTATTCTGTGGTGTCGTGTCAGGGAGGGTTTTCGGACGGGTCGTCTTGCGCTCAAATTTAATACCCTCTAACTATTCCTAATTGTCTGTCTGCTACAGTGACCCCATGCGTCGTCCTGAGGGAAATTAAGAGGTCTTTCGCCGTAGAAACTCTATTGCGTAGACTGGAAATCAGTAAAAATCGGTGTTGATTTGAGTTGTTTTTTTTGCGACTTTGCCCACCGAGCCTGGTATATTGACCGGTATCCAAGTACCTGCTCCACAATCACTGAATACAGATAGGTTTACGTTGCAGTTTTTTTAAACTTGTCGAAGTCTTCTGCCATTTTCAATAAACAAACAACTTCCACTTCGTTGAGATGCCTCATTTCAACTTTAGTCAAACTCTCTGGTGCAAAAATTTTCGTCTGTATATTGATCTGAACAAGACCAAGCATTTCTAGCTCTTTAAATCAAATTTGGGATACATTATTTCACTTTAGTTTTGGTAGTTCTTGTTAATTATTACGGATTCTCCGGAAGTATGCGATCCTGGTAATTTCCTATGAGTCAATTAAAACAATTAAATAGAGCGTCGATCAGATGTTCTTAATATTATTTGCAAGTCATTTCCCGTTTGAATTTTAACCCTTTCATCGCCATACCGGGAGGTGTGACCCGGGGCCCTGAATTTATACAGCGCCGTCCCGGGCTATGTAGCCCGGGGTTTCTTTTTGTACCAGCGCCATCTAATGATAAAACGCTAAGATTATTTAAAGTTTGTATAGTTTGTATATAGTATAAATTTGTCAAAAAAATTGTCGAAAAATTTCAGTCTCGACTTTTTTTTTTTAGAGGTTTTTTTGAAAATATCTCCCCGCGCAGACTACAGGCCGCGGAACGGAAAAACTCGCAGTCCGGATAGAAAAAAGACCAAGCTACACGGTGAAGGTGTCAGTTTTCTCAATAAACCACGTCTTGGTGATTTGCGGGCGTATTGAAAAAAAAAGGCGAAAACTTTGCACGTCTTTGTTTGTCCATAACTCGGTGCCGCTCGGAGCGACGCAAGAAGCAGAGAGTGGTACCAAAATATTATAATTTGCGGCATCGCTCCGTGCCGCAAAAGTCGGATTCGGGGACGCGGTGAGGGGGGTAAATGTAAAAAAAAACGTGCAAAAAAGGGTAATGTTTTCCAACGTTGGCAGCTCGACGGGGAGGGCTCGGATCGCTAACCCTTAAATACAAAAGTGGCGCGGGAATCCGTTCCGCTTCGAACGTGCTCATTTTTGAGTCGCTGCGCCCCTAAACGGCGAAACTGCAGCGGTTAGACTGACCGCACCTTACGGCGAACGGGAGCCGATACGTTCGCCCCAAATTAACATTCAAGACAACAACACAACTCTGTGCCGATTAAAAGTTATTATTGGGCGTCGCGACGCGATTCCGCGACGTTCAATTTTTGGTGCGAAAAGCCAACGGACCATTCTATAATCCACTGAAAAATTCAGAACATACGTCGTTTCATGGTGTCGCGACGCCATGTTCAACAGAATCTGAAATAAACTCCCAAACAAACTAATAAGTTTTATGCCCGATCGAACGGTGCCGGTCCCGTTCCGATCCGCCAATTGGTTCGGACTTTCTAGGTACCACCACAAAAGGCCTCTAGGGGTTTTTTCACTTTTTGCGCATTTTTCTCTTCAAACTGCCGCAGATTCGCAAAAAGTCGTTGCAGTTTAAAAATTCTTACCGGAATAGTTGCGGGCAAGTATTCGGAGGAAAACGAACCCAATCAGCGACCTGGAGCCCTTTACATAAGTGTAGGGCGTCAGTGGAAGTGATTGCAAAATCGGCAATAAAAAAGTTGCATTTTCTTGCACCAGGTGAATGGGACGCCGCAGGACGGCGAGCAAGGGCTCTAAAAACGCAGCGCGGCGGCAGCCTAAGCATCCGAGAAGAATTTTTAGGATTCGACGAAAAATGCGCCTCGAAGGTAAAAATTCGTGATTTTAGGTTTCGGTCAGTTGCGTCCGAACCTGGCGGAGTTGAGTCGCGAAAATGGCACCGCTCAACGGGGCTATCGGTTGTAAACCAGAAAAATATACAATCCCATTTGCGCTGCTGCTGCCACTTCCGTCTGGCCGTTTCCGCAAAAATCTCAATTTTTGGGGGGTTTTGACCCTCTGAAGGGGCGCGGCAGGACGGAGGACGAAAGCTGGGGATGCACAACGTGCAGACAGACATTCGCAGTTAAAGCATAGAAGACGCGCGTTTAAAACACCGAAAATCTGCCTCTTCCTACGGCATAAAAAAGCCGAATTTGACCTTTTCAAAAACCCTCGTGGTGCGGACCCTTAGGCGAAATCCGGGAAACCCCACATATCAGTCGTCTCAAAATTGATCTAAATTTGTGAATCTGGCGATTCAGACCGAACACTTCTCCACACGGACCCCAAAAGTTTGCTTTACAAAAATTACCACTTTTACAGAGGTCACGGCGAAGATGGCCAGGAAAAATCAAATTCACGCAAGGATTCTGGTAGAAAATTACGAGATGCGTCCTCCAACACCACTCTCGTCGCTGCGCGACTTTTGTGGACAACGTTATTCACATTTTTCTGCGAATCCGGGTCCTCCGACTAATACACCGCCTCGAGCGGCCCCCTGGCTCTGAAAAAGTCGGTGCATCAAATTCTTGAAGCCAAAGAATAGACGAACGAACCCACGTATGGCGTTTTTCAATGAGACTTCCGGATCGCGTAGTTTAGGAGACCAAAAATGACGAAATTTTGTAAGAAAATGAGTTTTTCGCACTTTAAATTTTAAGCAAAATTTTCGAAAAGTGAGGCGACAGTCGGACGTGTGGCGACCTTCCGGACACACCGACACCGGAGACGGCAGATGGGTGAAATTATTTTTAGAAAATACTTGAATCTTTTGCAAATCAGTTGTATTAGATTTCGAGTCGTTAAGCAGTTTATAAATTATTTTTTTTCTACTGAAATATGTGAAAAAATGGCATTTTTTCCACGGCATATGAAAATGACATTTTTTCATTCTAGAGATGAAAATATTTTCACATCTAGAGACGAAAATGTGCATTTTAAATTTATGATTTTCTCGATTAAAACACTAAACTAACCAAATTTGCATGGACTTTTTATTTTAGATTAATTACATCAATTTCAATGAAATATTTTATGTACAAACGTAAAACGAGCCTGAAACTATTTTCTATGAAAATGCAATATGATTAAATGGAAACGACCAAACCAACAATTAAATTTTTATTCACAGATCGCTTCGAATTGGATTTATTAAAGTCGAATTATGGATTCTACAACCGAAATCAGTGCCGAAATCATTTTGTGAATTTCCATGACGGACTAAGAAGTGGGAATAAAATTTGTGTGATGGACTTGAATTAATTATATTTACCCAGGCACATCTGTGTTTGTCCACTGTCGCCTTACGAAGGTTTCTAGTTATATACAATTGTGAACCCTAATGCATGACAAGTAGAAACGGATTCGACAAATACTGATTGTAATTGAATAGCTTGGTTTAATCAAAGTTTGTGTTGATGGATAATTAAAGATAAGCTAAAGTTGTAAGAACATTGGAAAGAAAAAAATTGGAATATGGAGACATTTTTAATTGATGATAACTAGGAAGTCGTTATCAAATTTGATATTAACCCTTTATTTCGAAATCATTAATTTTTCAAAAGAAAATCACCACTTGTTATATGAGTTGTATTATGTCTTAGTAAGTACATATTACTTTGAAAAAATGTTATTATCAATATTTTTTTAAAAAAAAGAGTGTTGCTTACATTGCCAATATAAGTTACTAACATTAAAAATATATAAACCCAGTAAGAAACATATTTAAACCACAAAAATGTATTTTCTATGAAATGAGACGACAATTGCGTTTTCGAACAAAACAAAGTACCAGATTACATTTTTCACATCGTGCGGTTGAATATCCTGTTTTACAATGTCAACAACATTGTTGACATTGTTATGCATCGTAGATTGGCCAATGCCCTGTCTCTTCATAGCGTGAATCTACAACAAGTGATGGAATTGTAGCATTTGTTTTAGCTGGTACTTTGTCCAACGATGGTTGTCCTCGATAGATTTTTCCCTTTATTAAAAGAGCGTCGTAAAGGGTCAAGGCTTATTTTTATTTGTCTAGATAATCACTCTAGATAAATCAAATTAATATATATATATATATATATATATATATATATATATATATATATATATATATATATATATATATATATATTCTTTTTACCGCTGCGTATTTTCCAAAAAATTTTGATGCCGGATATTGTCTACCATAAACCGTCAATAGTGTCGATAGTGTAATCCTCGGACAGATTACCAAACATTTTATTTTGCATCTTTTATGATTTTCAAAACTTGAATATAGGAAAACTAAGAATTTACCAGCGGGTGTGCAGTGGGAAGATTACTACAGGATATTATTCTCCCGAGAATCGGTAATCCAAAAAGAGACGATATAACCAAAGATCACCCACAAGGTGCTATATTTTAATTAAATTTTTGAGTTTAAACTCATTGTTTCTTCTTACCTCTGCCGTTACAATTGCAAATATGAGTAGCCACAATGGAAAACTAAATACGGTGTCGTTATCTGACAAAGTGAGGTTGATAAGTGAAGTTGACAAACGTATTAAAAAGAATAATTGCTGAAGAATTTAATATACCTCCAAGTACTCTTTCTTCAATTATAAGGAAACTCTGAACAAAGCCGAAAATGGTGCAACTTGTGATCGCAGACGTTTGAAAAAGTGTACCTACGAAGACATTGACAAAGCTCCTTTCGAATGGTTTAAAATTGCGCGGGATGAAAATGTGCCAATGTCTGGACCACTTAATAGAGAAAAGGCTATTTTGCTGAGAGTCTGGGACACACTAATTTCATCGCTAGTGTTGGTTGGTTAGATAAGTTTAAGAAAAGGCATAATATTATACAAAAGGTTATATGTGGAGAAAGTGCAGACGTTAATGAACATGACTGTGAAGAGTGGTGCAACAATATCTTGCAGCAACTTTTAGCATCTTATCACAAAAAATACATTTTCATTATACCTCTGCCAAAACCCCCACTTTCCGATCTATTAAGCGCACAGAAAATGGCTATTTTCCGGCCAAGGCCGGAAAATATTATTTGAATAACGAACCACTAGGTGGCAACCATTTTTACAGCGCTTACCCTTACAACTCCACTCGATTTTATAACCGTTTTTATCAAAAACAAATCTTACAAGATTATTTGTTATTTTTTGCTGATTCTTCTCATATGCGACATGTTGTAAAATGTTCAAGTTTTGATTTTGTTTTTTTAATTTTTCGATTTTTTGCGAAACTTATCACCGACCTCTGGCGCTCAGTCTGTTAACTGTTAAAAAATAACTACCCTCCCGGGTTGCCATCTTCTCTGTTTACAATTTCAATCTGACAATTTTTTCAAACGTCAACAGAAACGATAACGATCACGATATTCACTGTTGATTCAATGTTTTGTTCAAGTCTCCAGAAGAAATAATAGCAGCTGAAGCGGCAGA
Organism: Phosphuga atrata; assembly: GCA_944588485.1. NCBI lineage: Eukaryota > Metazoa > Arthropoda > Insecta > Coleoptera > Silphidae > Phosphuga > Phosphuga atrata. Next base: position 39,348,464 of record OX155893.1, read on the forward strand.
GGTGAGTGCTGGTTTACTCCCGAAAAAATCTAGAGAAAAATATGAAAATGAATATTATATTCAATTATAAGGAAACTCTGAACAAAGCCGAAAATGGTGGAACTAGTGATCAAACATATTTTATAAGTGGCGTCAACAACGAAAAGTTGACGCAGTAAGTGATGATATACTTCTCCTTTATTTATCAGAAATGGCTAAATCCAAAAAATCCCCTTCAACCTTATGGTCTCGATTTTCGATGATAAATAGTTGTCTGACAGTGAAAGAAAATGTTAATGTTACTAATTTCCCAAAAACTGCTGCATTTCTCAAACGACAAAGTGTTGCTTACACACCAAAAAAATCCAAAGTGTTAACTATAGAACAAGTCGCCAAATTCATACTTGAGGCACCAGATGAGAACTGGTTATTAACTAAAATAATATTAATATTTGGAATTTTTGGTGCATGTCGAAGAGATGACTTGATACGTTTAACTTTGGAAGATGTGGAAGATAATGGCCGTTTTTTGATAGTATTCCTACGAGATGGCAAAAATCACAAATCAAGAAGTTTCACAATTACAAAGAAAGGATGTCCCATTGATCCATATAGTATTTATAATAAATATATTAATCTAAGACCTACAAATATGAATAGTAGAAGACTATTTGTTGCGTACCGCAATGGTAGATGTTGTGCTCAACATGTAGGTAGTCATACTATAAGTGCGGTACCAAAACAGATTGCAAAATATCTAAACCTAAAAAATCCTGACGAGTATACTGGACACAGCTTAAGACGATCTTCAGCATCTATGTTAGTCGAAGGCGGAGGGGCTTTACTTACTCTAAAAAGACATGGAGGTTGGTGTTCCTCAGCTGTAGCCGAAGGCTATATCGAAGAATCGGTAAACAGAAAAATAGACATTTCACATAAATTGTTCAATCATGCAGAAATAAAAAATACAACGTCAACAACAATAAACATTGTAGATGAACCTTCAACTTCATCAACAATTCAAAACGAAATAGAGGCTAAAGGATTGAATATTTATAATAATACCAATTGCAGTATAAATATTTCAATTAACAAAATATAAAAATATATAATTATAAATAGTTTATCAGTAGTGGAAATTTTCAAATAATTTATTATTAAATTTCTATTGTTTTGTTAATAAACGTATTTCCAGGTAATTTATTTATCCTATACATTCATTGTTCCTTAAACCTTTAGCCGACGTTAGCATTTTTACTTTAGCCTTCTACCGACGTTAGCATTTATTTGTTCATAAAAATAAAAGTTTTTAAAAATGCATAGGTAATTTTTTTAACAAGTATTTTTGCTATCAGGGAGGTATAATGAAAAGTATCGTTCATTACTCGTCCAGAAAGGCTTTTTCCAGGCTTACATGACTTCCCGTGTGAGGCGAAGCCGAAATTTGTCACGCGCGCCCGGAAAAAGCCGATTTTCTGACCTCGTGATGAAATATACTATTTTAACGCGGACGAGACGGGCTTATTTTTTTAATGTTTGCCTAATAAAACTTTTAAAAATACGAAGTGCTTCGGTGGAATACACAGCAAAGAAAGAATCACCGCCACGCCACGGTGGGAGTCAATATGTGTGGTACTGAAAAACTGAAACCGTTGGTGATTGGAAAATCAATATATATCCATATAGTGTAAGATACCATCGTTTAGATTTCAAAGGTACTCTGTAGAATTCAATGAGCATGCCAGCCAAGTAAACACCTCGCATGTGCTCATTATATTCTTGAATAATTTTAGGACAAGGCATATCAACCTTTCTTTTTTCGACTAAGCTCCAACGTTTAACGGATCCTATTGGTTCAATTCCAACAAAATAATTTGCTAAAGTTACAACCTTGTTGTCTACCCATTTTAGTGCAGTAATATTATTGTTCTGATCGCACCAGTAGTAATCCATACCTCCTCTACCTTCTCTCTGCAGATCACGATCGGATTTGAATGGACAGTCAAAATTTTCTTCAAATAGACAATTTGTTTGAAGGAGCAACAGAAATTGTCCAAAAATACCCTCGCTTGCAGTGGTACTACATGGTTTTACATAGATAAATAACATCCTTATAATCAAAGTCATCATTTAGGTCTGTTTTGGGAACTTCATCTTTTTTTCACTTCATCTATTTCTTTTTCAAGGGTAAGTGGTTTCTCCCAACTCCATTTCCATTATGATTATTTCGATCAAGAATTATACGTGAGATAACAGTGCTAAGTTACTGCGCAATTTTTTTAATTTTCCCGAAAAAAATATTATGTAAATTTATGCACAGAATTCGAAAAACATAGTAAAAAAATCTATTATTTTAATTTTGTTGGTTTATTCCTAAATTTTATAAGGATGCACTTATGCATCATTCTATTTGCAAAATGAGTCTATGTTCAGTTACCCTCAAAATACAAATTGTTGCATGTATGCTACAAGATATACATTATCTGAAAAATATAACAATATATTAGTTTTGTTTGTTTGATGAAATTGTTTAAAACAATTTTTAAATTGCATTAAAACCTGGAGATGCATTACATTTCTCGCACATAACGTGCGTATAGCCTGTACATTTTGGAATTTTACATCGTAGACGTCCGCTAGGCCAAATTGACCTATGTGATAACTGGTCCTGGTGTACACCTTGAGAAGGAATATAATAAGCCGGATGGAGTTGTTTTTTTATTTTGTAATTGCTGCTCAAGATTTGATCATCGTCCACGTTTTTTGGTAACTTCTAAGCCCGCCAATCTGAGGTCCATAGCAACTTCAACCCGAATATTTGACAATGTTAGTAACTTTGATGTGCTTTTTTTGTTGTGCATGTACGCGCTTGTACAGTAGCCAAGCATTTACTAATGACACATCTATAAGGTGTTTATATAACATTGTTCTCTATAACATTCGAAATTCATTGTGTTCTATAACATTCGAAAATACCACTTCTTTGTGACCTAACTAACTGTTAGGTCAACCCCACCCATGTCGATTGTATTCCTTTACAAACTTACAATCTACTGATATATTTTTCCCTTGCTGTTTATCATATCGTTGGACCTGTTGTACTGGTAACACTCTACAAAAGTTTGACAGAAGCGTTACGACTTTGTTGTCTTTCCAGACAACAGATGTTATATCAATACTATCAACTGTAATTATGCACTCATATATACTTCCTCTTGGTGATTTTCAATGTCTGGTAATTTACTATTTGGTAGTTTGTTTCTGCGAACTGTGCTTAACGCTTGAATACCTTTTTGACCAAGATATACCATAAGAGGAGTGTTGTGTAGTAATTGTCAAAGTAAACTCGATGGTTACTTTGGTTAACTTTTTCAGGTAATTTTTGTCATCGGAATTCTCTTGACCAGTAAAAACTTCGAAATTATATGTATATCCCGAAACTCCTGCTAATAAAAAAACTTGTAACCCCATTTATTGCATATATTGCTTCAAATAACTTCTTGCCTTAGTTGAACAAATTTGCTCATCAAGCGATAAGTCACGTTCATGTGGCACAGTTTGAAATCGCTCCAATAAATAGTTTATAATTGGACGTAATTGGAGTGTAATTCATTTCCATTATCATCAGAAATCTTCTTCATCTGAAAATATCTGAAGATCATCCTCACTTTCGGAAAAGTCGCAATTGCGTCAACTAATTACGAGCCTACCTAGCACTGCCTAATGGTCCATGGCTGCCGAAGACATCTACAGCTCTGTAGTTTCTATTCATACTCCCAAATGACTTACCCTTAAGTCAACAATTAGAAGATTAATTTTTTATATAGAATGGTGTTCATTTTAGTTAATTTTTTATAATTTTTTTTTTATTTTTCCCACATAATAGCAGGACATTTTATTTTATTTTATAGAATAATATTAAGTTAAAACAAGGAAATGTAGGTAAATATGTATTAATAATTTCAGTGCAGCGCTCCTTGCCACGCACTGGCTTCGCCACTGTGGCAAGTAATTTCTTAACGTACCTTATAAATAAATGAAAAAACCTGTATATTTAGAAGAAATAAAGATGATTACAAAAAAAAAAAATATTATTTTTGTGCAAGGGGCCTACGTTTTTCACACACCCTCCACAAAGACGTTGTATGCGTGTTCATAAAAATAATTATTTGCCTATACGATATTGCATATGTGCATCATTTTGTTTGTTGAGCTTATTGGTTTATTATAGTCTATATGCAAATTGGTGCATATGTGCACCACAAATTAAAAACAGTTTTGCACATTTACTACCACTTTGAAAAAGACAAATGAATTGAAACAAACCAAATAAATATATACGTTACCTGATAATAATTTTTTGCAGTCACAATATTAATAAATTAAATAGTTTTGCTGCAACTCAAAGGAAGCGAGACCGTCTATTTAGACACAACCACTTTAGCAGATGATTGCCACTGAATAGTGCGAAAATATTATGTCCATTAATCCCACCACTAGAAACAATGTAAACGATTGTGTTCCCTGTGCCAACCATAGCGTCTTTCATTATTTTGAATGTTTAATAGAATTTTATTGCAAAATGTATTTACTGTAGCACATATGCATCAAAATGCAGTAAAGGGTTAGTATAAATCAGCATCTGAGAGCAAAGAATTTTCTTGCGGCAGTATTATTTGCTTTTTCGGGGGTTCGTCGTACAAGTTGCTTAAAAAAAAATCCTACCTTAATTGACGTAGTAGCTTACCGGCAACCTCATGTATAGAATCTCAGATCCAAGTAAAAACAACAGCCCTCGAAGAGACCAGTTACTTGACACTAGTACTTCACGAAAACAACTAATGTTCAATAAATAACACCCACTTCTTCATAAAAATTTATACGATGGTATTCTAAACGCTAGAATACTAGCAGTCCAACCAAAACACAATCTAACCTCTAAACAAGCCTGCGCATTTATTTTCATTCGAAAATATGCGCGCCGAAAAAGTTCCTCCTCTTTTATAAAACTATGCCTAACGTATTATTTAAGCGCTAAATTGCCAACACAGCGCACCAACTAAACGTATGTGAGTGTCTCCGATAATAGAAAATGATGTTGCCTGATAGCAACATGGTCAAATAAAGAGTTAAAATGTGTAAAATTATTCCAAAATTTCTATAGAAATTTAAATTATTATCATTGAAATTTATAAACTTGTTTTATTTGCTTCTGATTCTCTTAATAATCAGAAATATAAACAAAGAAATTCGTTTTTTTTTTTTGGAAATTTTGGATAACTCAAGAATGTGTTGAATAGAAATAAAATGATAACTAATGATTTAAATGTATTAGTTTTTCTGTTTGCAATGTATGCTTTCCTTTTTTATGCAAAAATATGTTTCTTTTATTTTTGACTACAGGTTACTAAACTAATAACTAACTGCAACACTTTAATATTATGCAATTTAATGAAAAATATTACCAGCCAAGTAAATTAGTTATTATCAAATATAAGATTTTTTCAATTATAAAAAAAAAACATTTTTCTCTTGATATTTATAATTGTAATAGATTCGTGAGAAACAAAGAGATATTGACTGGACTAGACTACGAATAATCAACAATTCAAACATAGACGGTGAATTAGAAAACTTGTATAAATAAAAGATTTTCTTTGAACTTACGTATGAGATCATCGGTAGATTCCATGCGGCGGACACTAAAGCCTCCGAGGAACAAGTATCATCCGGTCCAATGAAAGCAATCGTTCCATTATCTCTCATTTCCGTCATCACTCGAATGGCTCTAGCAGCCAGAGATGATTTTCGCCTGGCTAGACCAGACGCTGCAGGATTCGTTCCGATGTCTGCGGCCACGTACCCCAATGTCCTTCCAGGTAATAAATCTACATAAAAATAAAATCAATTACAACTTTTATTCAAATGTTAATTCCACTCATTTTAAATCTACAGAAAGCATAGATAACATTATATATGTAAATATTTACTTGTTTGTTTAGTTAATCTATGTTCATGATACGTCTATACATATAAAAACTATAAACAAATGCATCTATAAACTAAATAATAAATCTAGACAATCATAAACAGAATAAACTATAGAGAAACGAATAAACTGGCGAAACAAAACTTAAATAACAATTTTAATAGATTTGATTTTTAAATGAAATAATACAATTTTCAACAAATAATCGAAACTAAACCGGCAAAGTCATTAAACCTAGAAGCAATATTATTTCGTATTATATAATTTAATATAACTTATTTATAACATCAAGTCTATAATATAGTTAGAAAATGTCTATAGTTAGAAATATAAAAGTCTGGTAGACATAACTTGTCCAGACAGATGCATTTGATCAATATCGGATCATACTAATATATATGGATCACATCAATTTATGGAAGTGTAGGGAAATTGACGAGTTACAATTAAGGTAACAAATTGAGTTAAATATATGCAAGACTGAATTAATAACAATTGCAAGCTAATACTTCAATGGATCCTTAACTGGAGTCGCATTATTTAACGCAGGAAGACTACTAAGAAAAGGTAAGAGTGCAAGCGATGTAAAACGGAGTTTACTGGAGGAAAGAGCATCCACTGCATCGGCCTCTTTTTGTTGCAGATTCCTTAATATTGTTCCTTAATAGTTTAAGTGATGTATGATGATAAATATACTTCGACGGCATGAAATAAGTTACAAATTATATTACTTATTTTACTACTATATTTCACAGAACTATTATTGAAGTGAAAACTTCTTTAGCCGCGCTGAACGAGTTTTTGATAGAGGGTAAACTCATAGATTTGAGTCATCGTCATCATTAGCTATGTGTTATAGAAAATTTCTATTACTCAAAAATGTATACGCATGTGCGTATATGCGTATAGATGTGTTCAAAAGAACACATCTATACGCATATATTTAAAGTTGGATCTGATCGTCAAACTTAATAGTCAAAGTTTCTGGCAGTGTTGACAGATCGCAGCGCTTCTAAGGAAATATCAACCCGTAGAATCAGTGTGCACACAAAAGTAAGTACTTTTGCCGGATGTACTAGTAGATTACTAGCACTAATGCCGGATTATTGGAATGTTCAGATTACTGGAATGGATCGAAGAATTCATAATCAATTTCACCATTACAACTTTACAAAAAACTATTTTTATATACTTAATTAGTGTTTCTAAATATCCATTTCCTATATTGGTTAGATTCTTCATACTATGTGAAAAAAATTAACATTTCTTCAAACGGTGGTACAAGAAAAAGACAGGACGATGATAAAGGAGCGGATTTTAGTGATGATGGCACGAGTCAAAATGAAATTTATGCATATAATGAAATAAGAAAACTCCAAAGTAAAATTAATAGTCAGCGATATAGAGATAAGAATAAGAAAAAAAACTGTTGCAATAGTTAGTTCAGAAATTTCTAAACATCGAACAATCACAGCTGAGGAGGAGGAAAAATATAAACGTCGTAAAGAATATTCCAAACAAAACAGTCAGCGGTACAGAGAAAAGAATAGAGCTACTTTTAATTTGATCAATTTACATACAGATAAATCTTCAAAAGCAATTATACAGCGTGTTTCTAAATGTAAAAATCTCCATAACTCACAAATGGGCCTGCACCATGCAACAAGAAATGTGCTATACATCCACCAATTCATTCAGCTGACCTATCACCACAGAATCAACCAAACATTCCAGATTCAAATTCATATTATGATGATGACATTAACAGTCATACTCCTTTACCAGTAAATTATGTTCATGAATTACATAAACCAATACTAACAAAGTATGTACCAAATTGAATTTATTTCTTCTTCTCAGTCTTTCTACCCTCTGGAGGGTGTAGTGATACTATTTATATATTATTTTCGGTATGTGTTTGAATTTTTTGTTTCCATGCGTTTTTATCTTGTGCTAGATGTATTGCCTCGTGCATAGAGTGTCATTTCTTTTAATCTGTCGGTCCGTCTCATTGGAGACCGTCCTCTAGGTCTTTTTCCCTCAACTTTTCCCTCCACCACGAGGTTTTCCATCTCACCTGTTCTTCTAGCTATTTGGCCAAAGTAACTGAGATATGCTCTATTGATTTGGTATAATAGACGCTTTTTGATTTTTAGTTCTTGTAGACCAGAGGCGTTTGTTCTGTGTTCCACCTATGACACTCTTAGGATTCGTCTAGACACCCATAATTCGAAGGCTTCAATTCTTTTTCGATCTGTTTTCTTTAAAGTCCATGTTTCAGCGGAGTAAACAGCAATTGGGAAGATCAAGGAATTGGCCAGCATTACTTTCACTGTTTTTGTAATGGTTTGATCTCTCCATACTTTTATGAGTTTAGTTGTTGCTGATCTGGCCATTGCCAATCTTCTCTTTATTTCCTCTGAGCAGCCTCCATCTTTGGTTAATAACGATCCCAGGTATACAAACTTGTCCACCACATCATATCTCGCTACGTTTTTGATATTGGATGTGTCATTGGATCGATCGATGATAATTACTTTGTTTTTTGTTTTGTTGATTTTTAAACCATATTCTCTACTATTGTTCTCTAATTTGTTCATTATGTTTATCAGTAGTTCCTCTTCTGCTGCAATAATCAAGGTGTCGTCCGCATACCTCAGGTTACTTATTTTTCTTCCTCCGATTGATCTTGCACCTTCCCAATCGTTAAGGACTATTCTCATGATGTATTCGCTATATATGTTGTAAAGGAGGGGCGAGAGTATGCAGCCCTGTCTGACACCGGCCTCTATCTTAAAAGCTGAGGACACTGTTTGTCCTGTTATGACCTTGGCGTTATTGTGTTGGTAGAGTCTCTTAATTAAAAATATCAGATGCTTTGGAACACCCATTTCACCCATCACTTTCCATAGAAGTGACCAGTTCACAGAGTCGAACGCTTTCGTATAGTCCACGAAACACAAACATAATTTTAAGTTGTGTTCCCTCGCTTTTTCAATGATCTATCGGACATTGAGTAGCTGCTCTCGTGTACCTTTACCTGGTATGAACCCTCTCTGTTCGTCCGATATTTGTGGGAGTAGAAATGTTTTCAAACGTTCATTAATGATGTGGAGTAATACTTTGCTTGCGTGTGAAATGAGAGTTACGGTTCTGTAGTTATTACATTCCGTCGGTGATGCTTTTTTATGGATGGGGATGAATATAGATTCGCACCATTCCATTGGCCATTTGCCCGTTTCCGATATTTTAGAGCAGTGGTGCGCACACCGTGGGTCGCGACCCCTCAGGGGGTCGCGAGAGAAATTTTGGGGGTCGCCTAATTCAAAGAAATTTATTAGTATTTATTTAGAACTATATTTTTTACGAACACAATTTCTTTCTTAATACATAATTAGAGACGTAGCAATGCTTTTGGCGCTCTTGGGAAAAATTTAAAGTAGACATTATAAATTAAATTAACGAAATCTACTTATGTAATTTAGAAATTATTTTATTAGAAATTATTTTCAGAGTAAATTCTGAATCACAAATTCAAATTTATGAAAAACCTACATTTATTATATTACTATTTTACAACCGTATTTTACAACCGAGTACCGTAGCAGGCAGCACTTGTATAAAGGTCTCCGTCAGTGCGTTGCGGTTCGTTGTCATACGTGCGAGAGCGGAAAAATATGTACTGCACACACCAATGCGTTAAATGGATTGCGTATTTAGTTCATTTTCTTATTTTTTTATTGCATAAGAAAATCTTGCATAAGAAAAAGTTATTTCGATCGAATATGTTGTATCTATTTGTGTCTTTGTATTATGTTATTGTTCCAATTGTATTTTATAATGTATTTTTATCGTGAACTTAAAAAATATAATAATATATTGAATAGGTTAGTTGCGACCGTTACTACGTGGTAATCCATACTTATACTGAATTGATAAATTCACCATGTTTTAACCACACCTATTATATAAAAATATTTCAGAATGTTAAGTAAATGTTAAGATCATTTTCAAGTTCACACTTCTTGAAAATGACCTTCACCCGTCGAAAATCGAGTCTTGGTCATTAATATTGGTTCCCAGATATATGTTTTTGCTTACTTTCTCAATAGAGGTACCATTAATATTAAGAACTTAGTTTTGTAGGCCTATGTCTTTCTTTCTGATGACCATGAAGAGTATTGTCCGTTTCGTGTTATTTGCTCGGATAAATTAGCAAATAGATGTTTGAAACCTGCTAAATTAAAACGACAATTGATGACAATTTTACTCGAGAGGTAAACATAAAGAATTTGCAAATAAATCTGAAACCTTTTTTAACGATTGGCTGAAAATATCAAAAATTAAACTGTATTTTTGAAAACATAAACAACAATTCCTGAGATGGGTATACGGCATCCTTAGAAATGTCATATTCAATAGCGAAAAATTTGAAACCACATACAATTGAGAGAATCCCTCATTCTTCCTTCAGCAATTAAAATGACATCAAATAGTCGGCATATCAGGTAATATTGAATCAGTTCTGTTAAATCTAATGCAAAACTCTCCTTGTTTGCTCTACAACTTGACGAAACTACTGACATTGGTAAAATGTCGCAATTAATTGTATATGTGAGACACATTTTTGAAGAAGACATATCGGAAGATGTTCTTACTTCACATTGAATTTTTATGATGTAAGGCTTTTTAAAGTATTTTTCTTTAAAAAAATATTAATACTCATATGCATGAACAAAGCCATTGTTTCGTAAAATTATGTGTCTGAAATCTGAAATCTCTTATGTGTCTCAAATCAAAAATGTACTCAAATCTCTAATAAGGCAGAAACAATTTTTAGAAATTAAGAAATTAATTTCTAAATACAAATAAACCGCTTCATACCAATACTAGACTTTACTAATATCTGCTCGTGAGCAAAACTTGTATAGCATTTTTTTATGCTCTCAAAGTTTGCTGCGCTATTTTAAAAAGGCTGTACTTTATTCAATGACGTCACTAAAACTCCTTTAAAAAAATCCTGTAAACGCAAATCACAGAAAAATATCACTTTACCTTAGTTAACGGTTAAAAAACGTCTAATGTCGATCCAGGGGTAGCGACAAAATTTTAGACAATATGGGGGTCGTCAATGAAAAAAGTTTGCGCATCACTGTTTTGGAGCATAACGCGTGCATTACATCTGTTTCGTAGTGTCCCATGGCTTTAAGTATTCCAGCTGTGATGCCGTCTGCCCCAGTTGCCTTTCTATTTTTGAGTGTTTTTATAGCTTTTTCTACTTCTGATTTTAAGATCCCAGGTTCTCTATCTTGTGGTGTTGCTTGTTCTTCGGATGTTGTCTGGCTAACTGACTTATATAAATCTTTGCAGTGTTGTCTCCATACTTCCGCTATTACAATTGGATCTACTATAACCTTCTCGTTTTTTGTCCTTTATAATTTGTGTTCGTGGTTTAAATTCTCTAACTAGATATCGTACTTTATCATACAGATGGCGAGACTCTCCGTGCTGAGCGTGGTGTTGTAGTTCCGTGCAAATATTTTTTAAATGGTTGTTTTTGTCCCGTCTACATTCCTGTTTGATTCGTTTGTTAAGATGTTTAATTACTTGTCTTTCTTCATCTTCTTGCATGTTTGAGTTGATAATTTGTCTTCTTTGGTATATCTACTGATAAATCCTCAAAACCAGTTGTAAGGCATGTTTCTAAATTTTAAAATTTCCATAACTCCAAAATTGCAGACCCATCAACAAGAAATGTGCCATATATCCCAAAAATTCATACTTCTGACCTATCAACACGAAATAAATCATACATTCCAGATTAACAATCAGATTATGATTATGACATTCACAATCCTACTTTTTCACAAGTTAATTATGTTCCACAATTGCATGAACCAATAATAACAAACTATCTACCAAATACTCAAAATATTCTTCCACTTGATCTTCAAAATAATACTCAAAACATACATTCTCAACATAAAATTCCTTTACAAAAATATTCTTCTTTTCAACAAAATTACAGTGCACATCGACAAATTAATAAAGATTTTTGTAAAAATGATTTCGGTCATGCTTGTGACATTTTCGATAGACTGTGGTTTAAAAAACAATTGAAATTTCAAAGCACTTGAAAAAACACACTCATTCCAAAGTTTTCACTTAAGTCGGCGGTGCCTGACTGCCTACATTTTTTTTTAATACATATATGTATTATAAACATACACTTATGTAACTTAATCTAGTAATTGTAGAGCTACAGCAGAACGGAATACTACAACAGAATTGCTATGCAATGCCATGTAGACCGTGCATTTAATAATACCGCCAGTACCTCTACGAAGATGTTATGTAAGACTGGTTTAATTAATTTAATGTGTAGAATAAAGTTGTATTTTATTTTAGAAGTTTGAATTAAAAATGCTTGAATGTTATGTGAGAGACAAGACGTATTTAGTTCGAGGTAACACGTTAATAGTTAAAAGAAATTTGGGAAAAGATTAGGTCAGTTTGCTCGTTTAGGAGATTAACTGAGGGATTACGGGTTTTTTTGAAAATTTATAATGACTAGGAGATTTAGTTTCGGGCCTTTGTTGCAATTATGCAAGATTTTTAGATTATCTATTCCTGGGAATTTATGATTGCATTCGAGACAATGGTTTGAAAAAGAACTAGTGTCTATCAGACGAAAAGCGCGAGAATGTTCTGAAAACCGTGTTGAAAAACTTCGTCCTGTCTGCCCTATGTACACGCTATTGCATTCGGAACAATGAATTTCGTATACGCCGGATTTTTTAATGGGATCGATTTTGTCTTTGGCATTAAACAATATGTTGGACAACTTAGAGCAGGGTTTAAATGCTACTTGAAGATTTTGCTTTCGAAGGACATTTGCGATGTGTTAGCTTGTTTTGCCAAAATATGTCAGGGAGATGAAAGTATTGTCTGAATTTGAAGTTTTCGGATAAATTTGGGCCATTGCGAATTGGGTTCGTTTGTTATTGATAATGTTTTGGATGAGTTTTGTTGGAAAACCATTCTCTGTAGCGATTGAAATGATGGTACTTAATTCTTTGATTCTCTTTTCTGTGGAAAGGGGGATTGAAAAGGCTCGATGTATCATTGAATGATAGGCCGCTAATTTGTGTGTTATCGGATGAAATGATGAATACGGGATTGTAGAGTTAACATTGGTGGGTTTTCTGTATATATCAAATTCTATTTTGTTGTTTTTGTGAATCAGAGTAAGGTCTAAGAAGTTTATTTTGTTGTCTGTTTCTACCTCGATGGTGAATTTAATTTTGGGATGAACGTTGTTTATTAGGTTGAGAAATTGGTCTAATTGACGTGTTGTACCACTAAAACACGCTATTACGTCATCGACATATCTATACCAAAATGAAATATGTTTTTTGGAGAAATCTAGTTTGAAGATTTTTTCTTCGAGAGTTGACATGAATAGATCGGCTAAAAGGGGACTTAATGGCGATTCCATTGCTAGACCTGATGTTTGCTGATAGTAAGTGTTATTAAATTTGAAGTAATTTTGATTAACACATGTTCCAGGGCTTCATAAAGTTCAGATTTTATAAGATGATGACAATTAGCTTTATCAATTAAATTTTGTATGATTTCGAGACACTCTTTAGTATATTAGAAAACATACTACTAACGTCAAAAGATACGAGTTTGGAGTTTATTGGGTTTTTTATTGGTTTGAGGAGTTCTGAAAGGGCGAGTGAATTTTTTACAGAATATTTTGGGGTAAATTTGGTGTATTTTTTGAAAAGAGTATTCAGTTTAATTGCCAAAACTCTTGCTACACTGTTAATATAGGAGACAACTGGTCTAATGGGCGAATCGGGTTTGTGAGTTTTAATGAAACCATAGAGTCTGGGAGCTGTGGGATTCTGATTTATGATTTTAAATTTCTCAAATTCGGAGAACAAAGTTGTAATATTTTTTAAGAGACTTCTAATTTCAAATTGGAATTTTTGTGCAGGATCCTTTTTCAAGGGAGTTAGTTTTTCTGTTGAAATGAAAGAGTTAATTTTATTAATGTACTGTTCTCTTTCCAGGACGACTATCGAATTGGATTTATCGGCTTTTGTAAGGACTAAAGAATTGGACTCAATTTTTGTTTTTATCGATTTTATCACTGCGGAGTCTGTGGTAGAATTACGGGTGTACGATTTTATATGATCGGCTATTTTGGCTCGGGGTATAAGAGGTTCTTGCACTTTTTTTAGCGCGATTTCTGACTCTACAATTATTGTGGATTTATCGGATTTATTATTGATGAATGGGGTGTAGTTGGGGTTTTGGGAAAGAAAAGATTGTTCAATAGGACTGAAGATAACTTTTGAGAAGTTGATAAATTTAGACACTAGATTCGGTTTGGACATTACTTTTTGAGGTTCGGACTTTTTGTTCTTTACGAGAACGGATATTTTAGGTGGTTGACCCTCCTTACATTATCACGAACAAAGTCATCAAAGATAGTGAATTCTACTGGATGTAATTTAAATGTCAACTCTGAATGCAATATCTTGAGATAATGTTGAATAACATCTCTCCTCCGATTAAGATTTTTTATTTCGGATCTAATCCAACTGTTTTGGGCAGATTTTATGGCTGCTATTGCGGCCGAAGACGTGGAGCGGGTTTTAATATTTACATAGTTGGGTACGACTTTGGACCGAAGGCATTCTGAATTGAACCAGATATCCTGTGAAACGAGACGGTATTTTTTCATCAATTTGTTGTACAATTTTGTCTGGGTTGCCGTACAAGCTGATTTTATGAATATGATGGTTGCGACAGTTACTACGTGGTAATCCATACAAAAGCCAATACAAAAGCCGATAAATCCAATTCGATAGTCGTCCTGGAAAGAGAACAGTACATTAATAAAATTAACTCTTTCATTTCAACAGAAAAACTAACTCCCTTGAAAAAGGATACTACACAAAAATTCCAATTTAAAATTAGAAGTCTCTTAAAAAATATTACAACTTTGTTCTCTGAATTTGAGAAATTTAAAATCATAAATCAGAATCCCACAGCTCCCAGACTCTATGGTTTCATTAAAACTCAAAAACCCGATTCGCCCATTAGACCAGTTGTCTCCTATATTAACAGTGTAGCAAGAGTTTTGGCAATTAAACTGAATACTCTTTTCAAAAAATAAACCAAATTTACCTAAAAATATTCTGTAAAAAATTCACTCGCCCTTTCAGAACTCCTCAAACCAATAAAAAACCCAATAAACTCCAAACTCGTATCTTTTGACGTTAGTAGTATGTTTTCTAATATACCTACTAAAGAGTGTCTCTTCTTCAAAATTACTTCAAATTTAATAACACTTACTATCAGCAAACATCAGGTCTAGCAATGGAATCGCCATTAAGTCCCCTTTTAGCCGATCTATTCATGTCAACTATCGAAGAAAAAATCTTCAAACTAGATTTCTCCAAAAAACATATTTCATTTTGGTATAGATATGTCGATGACGTAATAGCGTGTTTTAGTGGTACAACACGTCAATTAGACCAATTTCTCAACCTAATAAACAACGTTCATCCCAAAATTAAATTCACCATCGAGGTAATCATACAAAATTTAATTGATAAAGCTAATTGTCATCATCTTATAAAATCTGAACTTTATGAAGCCCTGGAAACATGTGTTAATCAAAATTACTTCAAATGTAATAACACTTACTATCAGCAAACATCAGGTCTAGCAATGGAATCGCCATTAAGTCCCCTTTTAGCCGATCTATTCATGTCAACTATCGAAGAAAAAATCTTCAAACTAGATTTCTCCAAAAAACATATTTCATTTTGGTATAGATATGTCGATGACGTAATAGCGTGTTTTAGTGGTACAACACGTCAATTAGACAAATTTCTCAACCTAATAAACAACGTTCATCCCAAAATTAAATTCACCATCGAGGTAGAAACAAGCAACAAAATAAACTTCTTAGACCTTACTCTGATTCATAAAGAATTTCATTTAGAATTTGATATATACAGAAAACCCACCAATGTTAACTCTACAATCCCGTATTCATCATTTCATCCGATAACACACAAATTATCGGCCTATCATTCAATGATACATCGTGCCTATTTAATCCCCCTTTCCACAGAAAAGAGAATCAAAAAATTAAGTACCATCATTTCAATCGCTACAGAGAATGGTTTCCCAACAAAACTCATCCAAAACATTATCAATAATAAACGAACCCAATTCGCAATGGCCCAAATTTATCCGAAAACCTCAAATTCAGACAATACTTTCATCTCCCTGACATATTTTGGCAAAACAAGCGAACACATCGCAAATGTCCTTCGAAAGCAAAATCTTCAAGTAGCATTTAAACCCTCCTCTAAGTTGTCCAACATATTGTTTAATGCCAAAGACAAAATCGATCCCATTAAAAAATCCGGCGTATACGAAATTCATTGTTCCGAATGCAATAGCGTGTACATAGGGCAGACAGGACGAAGTTTTTCAACACGGTTTTAAGAACATTCTCGCGCTTTTCGTCTGAAAAAAGACACTAGTTCTTTTTCAAACCATTGTCTCGAATGCAATCATAAATTCCCAGAAATAGATAATCTAAAAATCTTGCATAATTGCAACAAAGGCCCGAAACTAAATCTCCTAGAGTCATTAGAAATTTTCAAAAAAACCCTTAATCCCTCAGTTAATCTCCTAAACGAGCAAACTGACCTAATCTTTTCCCAACTTTTTAATCTCACGCAATCTCAAACCGATAAGTCCTCATCTTCGGACAAACAAAAAACAAAGTAAACAAAGGTGTGGTAAAAAACAAAGTGAATTTTTCAATTCAATGTGAATATATTTAAATAATATTATTTAGTTGTCCAGAAATATCTTTCGATTTCCGTACAAAGAAATAATTAACAATAATGTTTTCATCAATATGCTCAATAGCAATTTTCCAATTAAAAGTTGTTAATCATATTCAGGTGGGACATGACCATTGAAAATCGTCAAAACACCATTTGTGTGTTCCCAAACGGGTTAATATCGACATCAGGGTTGAATATGACATTGTTAGAGCTCGATTCGTGAACAGGGGTCCATTGTGAGGTTAAGTTAAGTTAATAAATTTAGTTTTATAATTCATCTGCTTAAATATAATTATGTATCGACACGAAGATATCGATATGTAATAAAAGTAATAAACATCGTCAAATAATCAATTTAAGAAATCAACTAGAATTGTTTTTGCTGTTCATATATCATTAGGTAACAGTACAGTATTTTAGTGCATAAAAGTTGAAATATTTTTGAAGTGCTCCACGAGTGCATGACGGTCTATATTTGGCAACCCCTGATCCAGACGAAATTATTAATATCTCCATACGTAACGATAGATCCTTGAAATGATTTTATTATTTTGAATTGTTTTTGTATTATTACTTTTAATTGATAATTATTATTTATATTTTGCTTTGTATCCTTTCTGCAACACGAAACTTAAAAAATATTGTCCAACCAACTCGCAATGTCTGGCTAGTTTGTAGGAAAAACTTACGACGGTACAGTCCGCAATGTCGTCGAAATGGTATGTCACTAAAAGCGACCTGATAAGGGTAAATAAAATGAGAGGGTGCAAGAAAATGGATGCGGATTTGCCACAATTTTCTATATACTAATAATAGCAAGTAGTAGTACATAAACGCCCTTTTCTCCAGTCACATTCCCCAAATATTATTAAATTATACGTTTCTAAGCTGTTATAACAGAAAAAAACTAATAGGAGTATTATCTATAAAATAGTATGCTCATACAATGCGCTTTAAAACTTGACTGAGTTGAAAGGCAAGACTTAAATTTCGAGATTTGAAGAACAATTACTAGATAAATTAGACTATCAAGACTAGACAAACAAGACTAGACGAACAAGACTATACAGAGAAGAATAGACATACAAGACTAGACATACAAGGCTAAACAGACAAGATTAGACGAACAAGACTAGGCAGACAAGACTAAACAGACAGGACTGAAAGACAAGACTAGGCAGACTAGACTAGTCAGACAAGACTAGACAGACAAGACTAGACAGACAAGACTAGACAGACAAGACTAGACAGACAAGACTACTCATCTACTTCTGAAATAGTGCGAAAACTGAACTCCAGGTGCTATCTATTACGAAAAGTTCGTCAAACTGTGGGGGTGCATGGTCTCTTAAGCGTATACCATGCCGAAGTTCAGTCGATCATGGCTTATGGTATTCAAGTATGTGGAATTTCCTCACATTCTCAACGGGTATTTCTAGCGCAGAAGAGGGTCATAAGAGCAATCTCAGGTATTGCAGCTACTAAATCTTGCAGATCATATTTCAGAAACTTAAATATTCTAACTGTACCATGTTTATATATATATATATATATATATATATATATATATATACATATATATATATATATATATATATATTTATATATTTATATTTATATGGGAGCTAGCCTGTTATACCCACAAAAAAGAGACATTTAATTGGTGCCAGGGATGATCGATATTTAAACAATACACGAAATTGCCTTAATCTAAGACCTGTAAAAAGCAATCTTACCATCTGCAAAGGCGCACCTGATCGCATAGGTATACAAATTTATAATCGTATTCCAATAATTATAGTATATTCAGAAGACGTCTTAAAACGCATTTAATAGCAAAATTCTATTATAGTATTAAGGAGTATTTTGAATATAAACGTTAATGTGAAATATATATGGCACATATCAGCCATATATAATTCACATTGTTTTTCACTTGTATGTACATCTGAAGATTAATATATTTTTAATTTGAATTTGACTAAACAGACAAGACTAGACTAACAAGACTAGACAGACAACACTATACATTCAGATAAGTGAACTAAGAGGAATATTTTTTATAAACTTTTTAATAACTAAATATTGTAAAATATAAAATCATTATTTTATTTAGCCCGGCGGGTTCACCATAAAATTTAGATGAAATGATCATTTAATATTTGCTTTAATAGGAGCTTTTAAAGTTTTGCATTTATAAACGTGCAATTATATTATTAAATGGTAAAACTTTTATCAACATTATAAAACTACATCAACATTTTAAACATACTTTCCGCGTATCCATTTCCACATTTACATGTTTATTCGCCATTAATTATTAAATCGTGAATTATAGAAACAAAAATTTAAACGAAAGATAACTAAAATATACGAAGTTTAATAATTCAGATGTTGTAAAGGCTTCTAAAGGTGTGAGTTACAACTTAATTTTGCAGAGGTCATAAAGATTTTAGAAAAGCAAAGATTAACAACAACTCAAAGTATGCAATTGAGTTGGATGACAGAATGTGTTTACTTATTAACTTAAAGTAACACAATTGTTTAAAAAAAGTCATCTGGGAGCGCTTATACGACTAAAGACATTTATCAACCCTCGCTTTCACAAACGAGGGTTTACAATGGAGGAGTTGCGTCCATGGTTTTACAGAAGGCGATGGAATAATTATGAGTCAAAATATTGAATTTATATCATAAATTAAAATTGATAGAAAGCATTCTAGGCAATAAATATTACCATATACTTTCCAATGCTATCAAAATCATTAATTTCATATAAATTTGAACTATTAACTCAAAATACACGTATTAAACCTCTATAAATACACGTATTCTAGTCAGCAAATTAATTCCTACAGAAGTATAGCCGTCATATATAAGAAAACAACCTATATGCAGATTATTACACTTGAAAGATGAAGTAATTATATTGTTGTTTTATTGAGTGGAAATCTGATATTCCTAGTTTGTTTTCACAATAAATGATGATGATAATCATGATGATGATGATAATGATGATGATGAATGATTTAGACATTTTTTAAATGAAATTGAAAAATACTTTCATTCATACATTGAATTGAAAAATTCACTATATTTTCACCACACATATAATATGTAAAAATGTTATATAACATATTATTCACAGTTGTATAAATTTCTACATTAACATTCACGACTCGAGTTTCGACGTTAAAAATGACCGCCATACGTCGAAACTCGAGTCGTGAATGTAAATGTCGAAATTTATATAACTGTGAATAATAAGTTATATAAATTTTTTACATATTATCAGCGTGGTTAAAATATAGTGAATTTTTCAATTCAATGTAAATATGAATTACCACGTAGTTACAGTCGCAACCATCCTATTCAGTTTCCTTCATATTTTGATGGTGAAGAAAATTGGTTTCGTATACCATAATTGAAATGAGTAATGTCAGGCATTTATCAATCATGCAGAGTTTTCAAACGACACAGATTTAAAACGTTGCTAGTTTAAAAGAGGACGAAAGTGAAAAGAGTTTGAAAAGCACTGTCCTGTCAGTTTTACTGTATTAAATAGAAGCAGAAGAAATATGTACAAATCTCTAAATTTATGATTAAATTAATATACGTAATGTTATATTAAATTCAAAATATCTTTCCATTAACAACAAAGCAACAGGAAAAATAAATTTTGAAACTCCAACAATAGTCTGTACAGAATGTGCAGTGGAAAATTGGTGTTGTGACGCAAGTTATCCTTGACCTTGACTTATCAATATACTTATCAATCAAACTTTGATAGGGGAGTTTATAAGTTGCTTTAATGCAATTATCACTTTCTAAAATTAATTAAACTTGTGTTTCTACATAATAATTAAAAAATTATAAAAACGCAAAACATGTATTGGCATGAAGTTTCCATACATACACAGTTTATGATAGTTATATTGGATTCGAAAATAAACAGCGGATACAAATGGTTCAAAATAAATGCATACGGTTTGTTCAGGGCCTGAAGTCCAGACGCAGAATACATGCTGTAATAAAAACTGTCTGTCTATTATGGTAAATGATGGAACAGGTCAGAAACTACTATACCCTAAGTTGCTTCAAGATTATCATAATAAACAGCCAACCAGACGTGCATAGTCTCAACGTCCTCAGCAAAGACTTACTGCGTCAAATCCTCTTTCACGTATCAAATAACAAAAAAAGTCAACGGGCTAAACGACACTCTAAGGCTAGCGGGAATTAAACCGTTTAAAAGGATGCTAAAGAAAGTAAACTCAATATGCTAATCAGCTCAACTTAAACCTTTTTCTTGATTTGTAGGAGATTCAAAGCTGGAATATATGCAAATTTGTTCACTAAGTATATCTCACCAAAGGCTAAATATATTAAGTTAATATTATATATAATATTACTAATATTATTAAACTAATGTTAAAGAAAAGAACTTTTTTTTCAATCACTCTGTATAAATAATCTTATAATGCCTAAACGAGTCCTTTTGTTCATTATTTTTTATTATAAGACATGTTGTATATCTTATATCTATTGTATTACATTTCTAAAGAACAATAATTGCCTTGAAATGTAACGAAATAAGCTAAAAAAAAGAAGTAAGCTAAAAAATATTAATTAATATTAATTTAATCTTACATTTTAAATATCTGTTTTCAAAATCTTCTGATGAAAGGTTTTGGAATGTAACTATATGAGATATTTATTTATAGCTTGTCTGTCTAATCAAACTTATCTATAATATCTAACCTAACTTGTGTTATTTATAATAATTATATAAGTAATAAATATTGTACCATCATTATTATTCACGGCGTCGATGGCCAGCGGTAGCGCTCCAAGAACAACTTGCGCTTGTCCATAAGCTCCCAAGAATCCAATAGTGACCGATTCGCTAAAGTTGTGCGCTCCAGTCCCTGTTAGATAGTTGTAAAGATATTTATACTCGTCCAAACTACTGTTCGAGTCCTTGGAGCACATAACGTCTTTCGACTCACTGATATACGGAACTGTTGATATCGTTCTCAGCAGCATAAGGCACGTTTGCAGTTTTATGATTTTGCTTTTAAAAACCATTTTAAATAGGGTGTTTATTATTTTAAAGTTTAATAAAGTCGTTAATAACATTTTCTATTTAATACAAAACGTGTTTGTTTATAAAGTTATTTTTTTCACATCCTTTTTAAACATTTTAGAAATCTCGTTTTATAAACATTAACATTTCC
This sequence comes from Phosphuga atrata, assembly GCA_944588485.1. Classification (NCBI taxonomy): domain Eukaryota; kingdom Metazoa; phylum Arthropoda; class Insecta; order Coleoptera; family Silphidae; genus Phosphuga; species Phosphuga atrata. Next base: position 39,370,558 of record OX155893.1, read on the forward strand.
TTATACCGAACATGAAAGGAACAACTTTGAAAATATTTTTCTGTATGATTTAACTTTTGGCTCGGAGGAAACTATGACGGAACTTAGTAAAAATAGCTTAGGAAAGAAATTACTCAATTTTTGTCACTTTTTCAATGTTGATGTATAATTAGGAAACCGAAATAACTAATTCGAATGCGGCATGACATTGAATCTTTTTTTTTCTGTAAAAATAACTAGATCTAGAATAGAATATTCCTGTTTATTTTGTATTTAGTTACTTTAAACACCAATTAGTTTAGGAAACTTTTTCTTGCTTTAATTTTATTTAGAAAAAAGTAAATTGGAATAGTTGAAATGTAAAATTCTCGCTAATGCAATTTATAACTTTCTTGTTTATATATATATATATATATATATTTCGAGATTAGTATATATTTTTATAGGAAAAAAATATGTTACATGTAAATCATATTTCAAATTAAAAAAAAATATTGAAAGTCACAAAATTATCAATTTATTAAACTGCTTTTAGTTAACCTTTCTCATGCTTGAACATTTCTATATATGTGATCAAAAACCATGCATATTAACTCAATTTTGCTTAATAAATATCCCTTACTAATTTTATCTAACTCCCAAAAAGTTCTTCTCGTTAATTTCCAAACTTTCAAAAACTTTTCAAATTAATTCTCCCGAATAATTTCCCTCAATTTAGCAAATATTTCTCCGTACAATATATTTTTTTAAGTAATCTCTGTTTAATACAATCGTGTCTAGATTCTACTTTTTTGTGTTGATTGGCGTAAAGACAAAGCTTTCGATGCGATGCCGATTTTCGCACTGAAGAAAATCCTGCATCGCTTCCAACTATATAATGCGCGTTGCTGAAAACTGATGAATGAGTCTCTATGGAAACAAAACGCGCATGATCCCTGAAAATTGCATCAACAGGTAGCGACATTTTCCCGGAAATGTTTTTATGGCTCAGATTAAATCGCTTTACTTTATATATTTATTAAAATTACGTAGTTGCGTACAATTATGAAAGTTGGACTTTGATACAAAGGATCCAATTCATCCAAAACCAACCTTTGAATAACCATCAGTAACAAATTTACCTTATATCATAAAATAAAAATTTTATGTTTATTGAAAAAGAGCTAAACTTAGCGAATAAGCTGAGAAACAACACACACCAGATTAGGGGTCGGTAATCTGATGACCCCCGACATTTGAAAATTTCAAGTGACCAACTTTAGTACCGAAAATATAAAAAAAATTGTCCTTTTAAAAGTTGTCGTCTAATATGTACTTTATTATTTCAATAGTATTGTATATAAGCAAATCCAGACAATCTCGTCCATTGTAGAACGAAGGTAAGGTAAGCTATGTAACTACAGGATGGTTCCACAACTTAATATGCAACTAAATGTTGAAACACTTGAAAAAATTAAATACAGGTGAGATTTGCATTTATTTAATTACTTCGCAAATAAAAAACAAATAGTTGAGAGAATCAAAGAAATGCCATTGTCAGCGTCGCGTTAAAGATAATTGTAACGCTTCAAAAATATTGATAAACAAAAAAAAATTATTTGTTATCTAGTGACGTAATTAGCATTGCGGTTGATGAAAGTACTGATATAAATACAATAGTATGGGTAGGCTTGCAATTATTATTATATTTGTATCAAAAAATAGTTCGAATGTCAATAAAGTACTGTGCGTTCTTGGTACAATTATTGACACGACACACGATCAAAGGCACAGACATTTTTCTTAAAATAAAAGAGTTTACAAACTTCAAAAATGGGCAAGTAAGTATTGAATTTAAGAAGAAAATTATTATCCATGACATAATGATCCTCCTGATCCTGCTCCAAGTGTGAGATGAAAAACTGTTGAATTTGTAACACTAATGGAAAATGAACTTGGCCACTCACTTTGCTCACGTTGTATCATACATGAAGAAAATTTATTTGCAAAGCCATCTACGCAAAAACGTACGGATGAAATCGAAAACGTTGTTAAGATCGTAAACATGATAATAGCGCGATCAGCATTAATACACATTGGCCATTGGCCCACAGGACCCAAAACTTTATTGGAGGGAAATGAATCGAAATATGGAGATTTGCTGTTAGATTCTGAAAAACGATGGTCATGTCGAGGCAAAATTCTGAATAGATTTGTAGTGTTTTTTTTTTGGTGATATGCAAATATTTCTTCGCGGAATCGATGCAAATGATCTCGTACTCGGTGATAAATGTTAATTTTTAAAAATTTTGTTCTTAACAGATATAATGAACCATTATAATGATTTCAACGTACGACTCAAAGCAAATAACCACACAATTTAGAAAATGTATGAGGAATGGAAAAGTTTTACTTTACGAAATTAATATTATTTAAAACTCCTTGTTAAAAAGCGAACATGAAAAAAAATACATCGATGAAAGCGCTGTAAATATTTTCGACATTTGGATTTTCGACCTTAAAAATGAATATTAAGGTCAATTTCAATGTTTTAAAAAGTATGGCGAAATGTTTACATTTATAATAAAGCCCGACGGAATAGAATAAAATGTTTTTAAAAAAATTGCCAATTTTAGTTTAGAAATGATTCGAAAGTTCTACGTTATGGACGGCTAAATTCAAGAAATTGCCGAAAGATTTGGAAATAACAGAATATCGTCTTCTCATGATATCAACATGTTGGGGGCATCACTTCCTACGAAGTTTTCACCTTTGAAAAAAAATTGGCTTTGCCATTTCATCCATATTCGGTTCAACTCATAAATTTTTGCAAATATTTTCACAAATGAAATGTATTTTAAACAAGAACGGGAACAGGTTAATTACCGAAAATTCAGATGCTTGCATTCGTTTTAAAACAACCAGACTTGACGTCATAAGTATTGACGTCATAAGTAGGATTGCCTACCATGCTTTATAATAACGTATAAATCCTACTTTATAATCGATAAATTTATTTTATACTTTTGCATAGATATAAAGTAAGCGATAATACTTTATTTTCAATCTTTACTGTGATGAGTAAAACTAAACAATCATATGGGTAATTACTGAACTATTTATCGATGCTTATCATACTCTATATCGATACTCTATCAATATTAATTGTATGAATTAAAATAAAATGTTTACATCATCAGTTAAATCAATAACCTGCTAAGTTCATGTCTCTCACAAAATGTCAAAATTATAAACATCTAACCCTAAACACCACATGGGTTTTCAAGTGAGTGGTTTACAAATTATTGTGCATGGAAGCACAGCTGTAATGATGAGAGATAAATCTCGAAACGCGTTCACAGATGGCTATCCACTTAAGGTATCGGAAAGACATGATCTTAAAAACAACGGAAAGCTGTTTTAACTTAACAAATAACTTACAAATTCCATGTGAGATTTGTTTTGGTAGTCCTAAAAAGGCTCAATAATTGTTATAGAGCTCCAGAAAGGTCGAATATATTTATATGTTCAGGCTGTGTTCCGTTTGTATTAAGTTTGTTTACATTCTCATTTAATTTACATATAGTAGTTGAATACATTGCAATAAAAAAAAATCAAATATTTTCAGTTATATATATTATATATTTTAATAATTGTTACTACTATTTAAATTGAAGAATAAGAATTCATGATTCAGTATTCTGTTCAAAATGGTGATGGGCAAATAATTTGATAGGTTATTTTTCTCAAAAAAAGTTGGCAAGCCTAGTCATAAGTTCAATACCAGGGGAGCCATTAATATCGAAGAGTACGTTATAAATAAAGTTCATTCAACTATGTTTGTTTTTATAATATTAGAATAATAATTTCGAATTTCTGTTTAAAGTTTAGAAGCGTATTGTAATTATTTTCTTAATAAATTAATTACCTTATTATTCACTAAAAGACTGTTTTCAAATTAATATATCACTGACCCAAACGTCTTCTTAATACTCACATTTTGACCCGCAGCCAAAAAAGGTTGCCGATTCCTGCTCTAGATGTTGTGCCCCCCGAAGGTATTAAACTAAAAAAACAAAAATCTAAAGACAGATTCCAAAAGGGGATTCCTATTGGATGGCGCGTTTTCAGACAGCTGGAAACAGAACAAACTAGTTGTCATGAATCGAATCACGGATTCGGGGATGTGGTATTAGGATCAGGGATTTTAACTTTTTTCTCGAAGGATCAATTTAATATATTTGGTAGATTTTTTAACATTTATTTCAATATAACAACAACAAAGAAAAATTTACCGAAACGTTGTCTAAAATCTCATTGTCCGACCCGACAATGAGACGCTGAGGCTAATGTTAAGGCTCTTTCAAAGATACAAGGTCCTTATTGGTCGTCTCACCTCTACCTACTGTGGAACGAGACGGTAGTTTTAGTAAGTAAAAAGAAAGAGACCCGACCCGGTCTCTTTCTTTTTACTTACTAAAACTACCCTCTCTCCACAGTAGGTAGAGAGCCTTATTGGCTTTTGAAAGAGCCTTAACACTAGTCTAAATTAAATAAGTCAATAAAAACAAGAAATCCTACCAACTACTTCTAACATTGAATTGAATTGTCAATAAGAAGATTTAACCACTCTGATTTCGTATCAGGTAATAAAACTGCAACAAAAAGACAATAAAATATATCTCTTGATAAACTTTACTATATATCTCTTATTACTCTGAATTAAAAAATTTGCTATATTTATAACACTATATATCTATCTACACACCGGTCGACTTAGAAAAAACCATCATTTTATTACGATAGACCACTGCTGAGATCCTACAACACATTTATAAGTATACTCGAAGAAAAGCTAGATGTCAATATCAAAAACCAAACAGACTGCATATTAGCCGGTGATTTTAACTTTAAGATTTTAATCACCACTCGCCAGAGAAATGTACTATGCAAGACCTAACGAAATCACGGTCCTAAAAGAAGAGTAAATGAGCCCACACGAATAACAAGTAAAACGAGGTCTGAAATAGATACAATTTTTGTGAAAAGTAGATTGGTTTACTGTTTTCACCACAATAATAGATACAATGCTATCCGATCACAGAATACTAAGTCTCCATATAAAAGAAAAAATCGCAATAGCACTAGCAAAAGAGGAGTGGACGGAAATTACAAAAGGAATGTGGAAATGAGAAAACAATATCATTCATGGAAATATTAAAATATCGCATTCCCCTTAGAAAGGTGAAATTGCATGTGAATAATAAATCGTGGTTTACTACTACAATAAAGAGATCAAGAAGATGTACATATTAACGGTTTATACATACTGCAAAAAGAATTCCAGATTCGAAGAAATGCTAACTATTTACAAGGATAGTACAAACACTATAAGCTTTTGAAGACGAAACGGGATTTCTATAACACAATAATATACAAAACGACAGACAAAATACCTTATGGAAAATATTAAATGAGCTATACAAAAAATCAACTGCTAAAGAAAATGGTAGTAGAAAGATAAATAGGTAGTAAAAATCATGTTAAGAATCACGTAATAAAAGGCTCCTAATAAGGTAGCATCCATGTTTAATATATTTTTTAAAGACGCTACAGAATTATTATTTACCAAGATATTACCAACACAGATATCAGAAAAGCACGTACCTACCTTATAATATAGATACAAATTACCTAGAAGAATACAACGGAATCGAAATAGCCAGCATTAAAAATAAAAATAGTTGTGGACACAATGGAATACCATGTTTTTTATGTCAATAGTCCTAGGTGTCTATTATATCAAAAATTCTGAAATATAGCAAATTCAAGCAAGCAACATGGTTTCCACAAAAGAAGGTCAGGTTATGACTAGACAGAGAAGACTACACAGACAAGACTAGACAGGCAAAACTAGAGATACAAGACTAGACAGACAAAACTAGACAAACAAGACTAGACAGACAAGACAGACAGAAAAGTCTTGACACATAAGATGAAGACAAGACAGATAAAACTAGAGATACAAGGCAAGAGAGTCACAACCAGACAGGCAAGACTGAACAGACAAGACTAGACCGACAAGATTAGATAAGATTAGACTTGACAAAACAAATATGACTAGACAGACTAGAAGTTCTTCTAAAAATAATTTGTTTCTTTAATAACTAGTTACTAGTTATGACAAATTTAAATCAGTCTCAAATAACTTTTAAAAGCCGGATTCTGAACCAAGAACAACTGAAGAACTACTAAAGGTTATTTCAGTACTAGAAAACAACAAAGCATCTGGAGAAAACCAAATAGTGGCCGAAATATGGAAGAAAGCTGACAAAAATTCAATTACATTCCTTCAATGAAATTCCCACAGAATGGAGAACAGCTCTGATCCACACTATCCACAAACAAGGCTTGAAGGCACACCCCAACAATTATAGAGGAATATCCCTGCTGGATATAACATAATAGATCCTTTCTAAAGTCCTTTTGAACGGGGCAGAACCACAATTGGACCCACCAGGGGGTTTTTAGAAAAGTTAGGTCATGCTCGGAACAAATACTAAACCTTAAAAACACCATGGCATACCAAAAATCAAGGGCAGAGACTCGATATGATTCGATTGATAGATAATCTCTGGTATCAGTCCTAAAAGAAATGGGTTTGGATAAACAACTAATATAATAAAAGCGACAGTTACAAATACATTTTCGAAAGTTGAATTCATGGGTGAACTATCGGAACCGTTCGAAATAAAAACGGGTGTGCGACACGGAAACTTTCGAAACACCGTTTCTGTTCAACTGTGCACTTGAGAAAGTAGTCAGAGAATGAACACAAATATAAAGAGTGGTATAAGACTGGGTTGCAAAAAAAGAACCTTAAAGTAAATTTCATTGCTTTTGCTGAAACAATGGAAGAAGCACAGGAGCAAATCCTTGAACTAAGAAAACAATCATGTAAAATAGGTCTTCATCTAAAGAAATTGAAAAACTTTCAGATACTATAAATTTGTATGATCTTCTTCTCAAGAATGAACCCTAACAGATTAACCAAACAAATCTATGACTTTTTCCGTAACCGAAAAACGAAACCCAACTGGTTTAAAGAGACTGGGAAAGAAGAAAGAATTAAATATTTAAGAAAATTCGCGAATCGATCGAACAGCTAAATTAATCACTAATGATGAAAACATAAGGTTCCAAGACAAATCCACACAAAAACCAAACCTATCATTTCGGAAGAAGAGAGGAAAAGAAGAACAGAAAGAATGAAGAAATACTGGGCACTAAGAAAAGAACAACAAACAAAGAAATGATTGATTCAACGTACCCCAAAGAGGGTGAGACGGAACAAAAACTAGTTATAATTTAGTTTTTTAATAATTACATAGTTATATATGTTAAAACATTATAAATTTAGCATATTAACATTTTAGAACAAGGATCATGGAGAATTACTATGAAACACGGTTAGCGTACAGAATTTTTCTTAATTATTCCAGCTGACCTAGAATTTTTATCTTATTTTAATGTTATGAAGAAGGAGAAAAAAATTAATTATTGTAAATAATTACAGACATATTTTTTTATGACATTTGTGCAACGTTCTTTTGTAAAAAGTAGAGTAAGTTTTGTAAAAATTTGTAAAAAGTGTACAAAACGATTTATAAACTTTGTAATATTTGTTAGGTAATGCCGGACAAGACTAGACAATGCTAGACAAGGCTAAAGAATACTAGACAAACTTAATGCAAAATTATACGATTTGATTATTTCACACTTCATGATTGCAAATCGGAAACTGTAAATCCGATTAGTACCAAAATATATAACTGTTATTCAAGATGATCCTAAAATAAATACAAGATTTTATTATATTTGGGTCACAACTTAGGTGCCGAGTAAGTCGAAATAAAACTTTCGAGTTTTTCAAACAAATTTCGATTCGTTTTATTGAACGATTGTGAGGTTTTAATGACAAGTATATTACGAAGTTTTAATTCGCATTTAATTTGGAACAATTTTCAGAAATATTTACTGATTGTAAGTTGTGATCACTCCGATAAAACTTATGGGCGATAATCTGCAAGTACGATATTTTGCACGTTTACTTAAATGCGATTTATATGCTTATGTTTTACCAAAACACGATAAGAGTTATTTTGAATTATTCAATGTGAAATTCCGTGTTCTTTGATATATTATGTCAATATCAATGACATGTCAAAATTCGCTAATTCGAAGAATGACAGAAACCCCTTTTTAAAAATCGCAATTTTCGTTATCTCACCAATTTAGACAATTTATATATCATAATACGCAGAATTTTGTGCACATTCCAAATATATGAATTCTTATGTGATTTAATTTGCAATAAGCCGCGAAAACGCAAGAAACAACACAAATTTCACGTACCGTAAAACACCTTGTTACATTTTCAGCGGTATATTAAAAACGAATAAACGCAGCGGAACTGATTATGCATTTTCTGAAAGCCAAAAAAAACCTTAAAATTTGTATGTATAAGTTATTAGCAGTTGATCGTTAAGCAAGTGAGGACAACCTGTTGGAATTGCCTGAAGAAATAACAACATATTCTTGTTAATTTGAAAACCGTCTATTCCATCTCGCTCTAAATGTATATGTTTTATCTCTTCATGAAAGTGTTGCTATTAATTGTGCAAACTTTGGCAAGAATGCGATAATGCGTTTTTGAGGAAACCAAATTAGAAATTTTGTCGTTAGTAACGTTAGTAAAATTGTACCGTTAAAGTAGTTTAACGGCACAATTTAATGTGATATGAAATATACCACATATGTGGTTGAATATTCAGGGGTCAAAAAATCTATTTTTTTGGTTAGAGTAATTTAATATTCTGCAAACATCTTCTTAAAACTATTAAAAATGAGATTTTATTACATTTGGGTGACAACTTTCTGAGTAACTCAAAATAAAACTTTCGAGTTTTGCAAACAAATTTCTATTCGTTTTATTAAAAGTTTGAGAGGCTTTAATTACAAGTAACATACGTAGTTTTAATCTGTTTTAATAATCTGCAGACATCTTCTTAAAACCATTAAAAATGGGTCAGTTAAGTTTGTGACAAAACGGTTTACAATGACAAAACGAGTCTCAAATTTGAGAGATTAGCTTGTTAGATCTAGTCTTTCATTTAGATTGTCTCTTATATTTGAATAATACCTTCTTGATAGTGTTGCTGTTGAGGGTGCAAAGTTTGCGAAAGAATTCGCGATATTGATTATACCAGACAAGGGTAAAGGAGAATTAAAGATAAACCTATTGCAAAATTATACGATTTGGACGCATTGATTATTTCGTACATTTCATTTTCGTATATTTCATTTGTCATTTTTGCAAATCAGAAACTGTAAATCCGATTAGTATCAAAATATACATAACTGTTGTTCAATATGTGCTTAAAATAAATCCAAGATTTTATTAGATTTGGGTGAAAACTTTCTGAGTAACTCGAAATATCTTTTGACCTGCATCTTTTGATATATTATAAGCCGATATCCATGACATGTCAAAATTCAAAGAAGGGGTAGTTTGTATGTACAGTTTGTATAATACAATATAATACAAAGCCTTCTTCGAATTCGCGAATTTTGATATGTCATGGATATCTGCATGTAATATATCAAAAGATGCAGAATTTTGCATAAAATATGCCAAAATATTTCGAGTTGTCGTGTAAGAGTTTGATTTAAGTAAACGTGTAAAATAGCGTACTTTCAGGTTATCTCCCATAACTTTTTTCAAAATGATCACAACTGAGCATAATTTTTGCTAATTGTTCAAAATTAAATGCGGATTCAAGACAAGACAGGTAAGACTAGAGAGACAATACTAGACAGGGGAGACTAGACACACAAGACTAGACAGACCAGGCAAATACACAAGACTAGACAAACAAGAGTAGTTCGAAAATATCGATACGTTGCACTAAAGACTGGGCTAAAGAAAAAAAATTAATTGATATATCTCCTAGTTTTGACTAAAACAGTCAAACACTGAAATTTATTTTCGGTTTCAGCTTATCGATGTTTTAAGATCAGGTTTGTATGGAGTAGCTACATGCCATATTGCCAATCAAAAGATGCTGCTGCACCCTTTGTTGTCCAAATTAGATCATTCATCCAATTTCACCTTTCCTTCCCTAAACATCCGCTCCTACAGCTTTCATTATTACATAAGTAAAATTAATTGACAATTTCAAACTAACTTTTTTCATACTTCACTTTTTTCGTACTTTCGTATAAATAAAAATATATATCACATTTTTGTGAGATACAATATACTTTAATTTTTTTAATATTCAATTGAGAAATTTATTCTACTTAAATGATATCTTGAAAAAAAAATCTTCAATCTGTGTATTGTCTTTTTATATTCAAGTGATTTCTAGTGTTTATAAAGACATGTTTATAAAAGTTCTATTTTTAAATTGTATTTATTCTCTGGATTCTGCACGTTCTTTTTACTTATTTTTTTCATACATTGTATTTTTTGCCGGCGAGCGAAAATTATTTCTCTCGCAATAATATATTGAATTTACACAATGCGTATTTTTCACAAAGAATGTGTTATTAAATGCGTCTAACGGAATTACAAAAAACCCTATTGTCGAATTTACTGAAAAACACATCCAAAACAAATAAACAGTACGATATAAAGCTAATAAGTCTTCTATATATTACTCACAATAGGACTTTTCTGAGTAGATAATAGTTATTGATAAAATGAATATTAATAAACATATATAGAAACTATACAAACTATAAATGTTCAAATTTAGAGAAATATTTACATTTATGTCGGACAAATCCAAATAAATATAGTCAAAATAAATAAAGTAGCATAAAACTAATGAAAAGGATTGTTGCGACCGTTAATATGTGGTAATCCATACTCTGAATCGAAAAATTCAGTATGCTTTTACCACTAATTTTTGTTAAAATATTACATAACTTGTGAACTCTACATACTTCAGTTTCGACTGACGAGGATCATTTTCAAGTTAAAAGTCACTTAAAAACGTAAAAACTAGCTATGACAAGATGAGTGGACACTACTAATAGATACAGTATGTTAAAAAATACAACTTACAACATAGTACAACAAATACAACAAAGTTTTAAAATATCGATTTTTTCAAAACGACTTAAAAACCAAACATAAGAAAATGGTTTTATCAGCTTGTTTTCATGTGGATTTTAAAATACTTTCGAGAAATCTGATTGGTTTTTTAACATACCTATTTTATTGTTTCATCCTACATCTTTTCAATCAATATTATTGTGGAATTTTCTACAGCATAATTCCAGACATCATGTTTGTATATTTTCCCAGTCCATTTTCTTATTCATCTATTATTCCCTTTTGCAACTTTGCAACACAAACTGCATTACATAATCTTGTGCAAAGATAATTAATTTATTACTTGAAGCGAAACTAAAAGAAAACACAGTTCTTGAACTTTTAAAAGTAATTATTATTCGTAAGGCGCTTCTTATTTTATTTTTCAGGATACTTATTTTGATCCTTTAAGTAACACCAAACTTATTACGTATAAAAACTGCGATGAACTAATCAAAATATTTTCAAAAAATAAAAAAAAGATTAATTGGAAAAATGTTTTAAGTAAAGGGAAAAGAGTTTACAAAACAAATTAGGTTTTTTAATTAAGTTGCCAGGAAAAAAGGTAGACTAAAAGAAACGGCGCTGAGAAGAAAAAATAAAAAATGCCTGTGATTCGGTTTTAGTAAATCAGAGTGATTATAAATGAGTTGTAAGTACTGGTTTATATATTATATAACATATATTATAGGTTTTCGCTCTATAGACAAAAGCAACGTAATTTAACTTTTTACGATTTGTAATTTAATAACATTACCACTTATTTATAGTCCAATTGATATTATTCCACATCACTGTGTTTAATATGCTATATTGGACACTTTCCAACAAAAAAATTAAAAAAATTCCTTTCTAAAGACTAGACAAAACATGAAAATAGTAGACAATATTAGACTGACAATACTGGGCAATACAGGACCAGACAAAACCAGATAATACTAGACAATACCAGACAAAACGTGACAAGCCCAGACAAGATCAGACAAGACCAGACAAAACCAGACAAGACCAGACAATACCAAACAAGACAAGATCAGACAAGACCAGCCAAGACCAGACAAGACTAGACAACACCAGACAAGACCAGACAAAACCAGACAAGACCAGACAATACCAAACCAGACAAGATCAGACAAGACCAGGCAAGGCCAGCCAATACCAAACAAGACTAGACAACACCAGACAAGACCAGACTAGACCAGACAAGACCAGACAAGACCAGACAAGACCAGACAAGACCAGACAAGACTAGACAAGACCAGACAAGACCAGACAAGACCAGACAAGACCAGACAAGACCAGACAAGACCAGACAAGACCAGACAAGACCAAACAAGACCAGACAAGATCACACAAGACCAGACAAGACCAGACAAGACCAGACAAGACCAGACATGACCAGACAAGACCAGACAAGACCAGACAAGACCAGACAACACCAGACAAGACCAGACAAGACCAGACAAGACCATACAAGACCAGACAAGACGAAACAAGACCAGACAAGACCAGTCAAAACTACAAAATTAGACAAAACCAGACAAGCCAAGACAGCAGCAGACAAGACTAGATAATACCAGGTAAGTTCAGGCAAGACCAGACAAGACCAAACAACACCAGACAAAACTAAAGAGGACCAAAGAAGACTTAAGAAGTCTAGTCAGAACTAGACAAACCTCTACAAAACTAGACACTAGATTACATACGATTAGGTTACGTTGAATGATGATATGCGGTGATAAGTCGTCTTACAATGCTTCGTATAATGTCTTTGTAGTCTTTTGAGTGTCTCAAGTCCCGTTTTAAACAAAGTTTGTCGATTATAGACCGATTAATTTCTCTTTCTTTAAATTTGCCTAGTAAATATTTGTGTCTGTCTGCGATATATGGAATTTTACTGGTCTGTATAGGTGATATATTTACTGACTGTTTGGGTGCCTTAATTTCGTTATAGCGCGTAATGCAGTAGTTTCGGTTACTTTCAATATCTTATTTGTCGTGTTACGTGTGTTGGTCCGGATGATGAGAGCAAAGCATAGTCTCATGGTGTCATAGCATAGTAATCATAGGTTTGCATATGGCTGTGTAGATTTTAGAGGTAGTCTTTGTTGAAATTTTCTTGTTTCCGGAGGACAGACATCGAAAATATTTTTCCCTTTGCGCTGTGTTTTTCTTACGCAACGTTGCGTCAGTCATCCAGTTGAGTTTGTGGTCGAAAGTGTAGATATTTTATGTGTGGTGTTGGCGTAATGTCCATGGCACCTAGGTGGAGGTATGGAGAGTTTGAGGAAAATCTTTGGTTGGGAATAAGGAACTGACGTTTGGAGGGATTTTCGGAGAGTCTCCAACGGTTGCACCATTGGGATGTCTTGTCTGTCAGGATTTGTAGTTCGTCTATCATCCGTTTAAGGTTGCTGTTATGAGATATAAGTGCTGTATCGTCGGCGTATTGAAGGATGTAAAAGTGTAGGTTGATTTGGGACTTGTTAAAATAGGAGTTGTAAATGTCGTGGCAATATTAGGGTTTTCTACCCGGGTACCCGGTTCCGGGCATATGAAATTTTTAGTACCCGGGTACCATTTCATTGTCAGACCCGGGTACCCGGGTACCCACTTTGATCTTGAGGAATTCATCAAAATTCTCGGAAAATTATTACTAAGTAGCTATTCAAATATATTTAAAAATAATAATAGCAAATTTGTATTATAAACAATTAAAACAACTCGAAAGAAGGCGTTGGAGCTTTTTACAAAAATGCAGACATGACAAACCAAACATGAGGTTAGGTTTGGTTATGTCGTTTTAGTTATGTTTTTGTAATTGAATTAAATATTCTTAATACAAAGTAAAAAATTGTATCTAGTGGATAACCTATAACATTTTACTAAACGATGGTTTACTTTTCGTAGGCAAAATAGATGGGACCTGTTTCTTCAGTATGAAAATATAAAAAAAAATACAGAATAAAGTATCAGTACAATGTTCAATATGCCCAAAAATATTACTCTATAAAGGTTCTTCAACAAGTATTTTATTAAAACATTTAGATTACATAACAAGTACATACAATATAGATAAAAAAACAGAACTATGCGTGCGAAAAAAGAAGTGCCATCGACATCGTCTTCTCAATCTGAATCTGAACAAAGTTCAAGCCTAGTTCCAAAAAGACTGCGAATATCATTTTTTTCGAACTTCTATTAAAATTTCCGAAATTATTGCGCGCTTGGTTGCACAAGACGGTATCCGCGCCGTCACTCGTAGTAAATTCAGCCTAGAAGCTTTTTATCAGAAACAGCCTACCCAACAACTCTAGCGAAAAGCGAAGGCAGGACAATGGGACTAGTTCTAGAGTATTATGAACAACAAGAATCATGTATGGTTAACAAGTTGGAGCCGATAATTAGCTCTGATCGTAGATTCACTCTAACTCTTGATGAATGGATAAGTTTAAAAAACCGTCGTTAATTAAACATAAACTTGCATTTTGATGACAGAACAGTATTCAACCTAGGGCTGGTTTTTATACCTGGAAAATGCGGCTAAGTTGAGGTGAGAGATATTGTTTTTAAACATCTAAAAAAATTCGATTTGAAACTTGAACGCCACATTGTGGCTTGTACTACGGATGGCGGTTATGTTTGGTAGAGAAAGCCCAACAGAGATGATGCTCTGCATAAATCACGCTGTGCACTTAGCTGTGATAGATGTCAGATGTCACAAAAGGAAAACTATTACAGAAGATGAAGACAAAACTTACGAGGATGTTGAAGAACAATGTAATGATATTTTTTCTAGTGACAAGGATAGTGACGATAACTTAGCAAGAGTACTTGAAGCTGTTGACTACTCGCCCTGATATATCTCAGGCAATAAAAGATGTGAGCAAAATTGTAAAATTTGTTTAGAAAGAGTCCGATGAATACATGCACTCGCTGATATAAATTATTGCAGGAATGAGGAAAATGAGCAAATTTTAGAAAAATTATTGCAAACTTTGTTCCCTCTTAAATTAGCGGTCGAAGCACTTAGTCGGAAAGATGTTACCATTCCTACCTGCGATGACATTTTGATCATTTCTTCTGAATACTATCCATAAAATCGGTACTTCAATATCTTACAAACATTACGCAGCCCTCGATCAACGAGTCAAAGAAGGAAGAGACGTACGTTTATTTTCTCTTGTCAAATATTTACATAATCCGGAAAGTCTTTCCTCGTGTATCTTGGAAACTGCTTTCAAAAATGCAATTATAAAATATGCCCAGGGACGGCATTTTTTGCTTGAACAAATACTGAAGGTGGTGGAAATTTAATTCAGCAAAACGATGGCTCGGACGACGATTTTCCATTCAGCGACATGGTTTCCAACAATGATTTGGCTATATTATTTGAAGCAAAGTTAAAGAAAGCTATAAATACAGCCACTGCTACTATTTCAGCGCCCACGATTGCGGGCACGAAGTTGAATAGAGAATTTCAGGTACAAAAGTAGTCATTGTATGTCTTTTATTTACCTGTTTTTATATTTGTAATTCATTATTCAAATTTTGTTATTTGAGGTTACACAGAAAATGACTCAAAATTTGGAGCTGCTTTATAAGGCTTTCTATTATACGTGAAACCAACATCAACTGATAGTGAAAGAGCTTTTTCCCCCGCCGGAAATTTTGTAACAAAAAGCAGAAACCGGCTTTCGGACCGCTCATTGCAGGCAATAGTGTTCTTGAAAGTCCGTTTTGTCAAGAAGAAAAAGAGCTTCTTAACTCAAATCTATAACAAGTTTAATTTGAACTATGTGGTTTATGTAAAGATGACTTATTTTAAAATTGTCTATTCTTAGAAAAAATAATAAGTTATATTTTTTTATTTCATAGCATAAAAGTTTTTGTGATAAAAAGTATTTTTAGATCTTAATCAGTTTATGAAAACAAGACTGTTTAACTGTGTGTGATTTTTAATTTTCAACTGTGTCAGAGAAGAAAGTTTATTTGGTTATATTTTTGTTATTTTATAACAGAATTTATTGTAGTAAAATTATTGTATATAAAAAATATTGTAGTAAAGTCATCTTAGTTCCTAATTAGTTAATGACAAAAAGTCTGCTTAACTGTGTGACTGGTTGTACTATGCGTTAAGGAGACTTATTGACATACTTCACTCTTTCGTAATAAAATAAAACATTATTGTAATAAAATTGTCTCTTTTTCTGCAAATATTGCAAATACCCGGGTACCCGGGTATATCCGGGTATATGAAAAAATAATACCCGATACCCGGGTATTAAAAAAAGTCGGCTACGCGAAAACCCTAGCCAATATATATTATAAAGTGGGGGAGACAGGGGAGAGCCTTGAGGGAGCCTTTGAAGGGGTGCAAATTCTGGGGAAAAGGTATTGTTTAATCTAATTACGAGGGATCTGTTTAGGAGAAAAATTTTGACTGTGTGGAGTAGGAAAGGGGGACGTTGAGAAGGTGAATTTTATATAACAATCCGTCATTCCAGACACAGTTTTGGAATTGCTGATAATTTTGTTTGTATTTAATTAGAAGATCATTAATTATTTAATCTGAAAATATTGGTATCGATATGTTGCGCATTTATATGATCTAGATAGATTAATATTCAATATGACATGTTTCAAATTAGTAACTCACATTTCACTGAAAATTTAATAGCGTGTCGGATTTAGCTGATATAAATAATTCGCCCTAGAGAAAATCAAATGCATATACTCTTTATAATAAAAGTTTAAACAAATCAAGCTTGAAAATATAAACTAAATTTGAAACTATATTTAAAATTGCTTTATTTTTTAAGTAATTAATTAAGTTTAAGTATTACACATGGATGGTTTATACACACATGGAAAAAAAATATTATATAGTAATAAATAAAGTTATAATTATGATAAAGGAAGAATTTGGTAAAGAAATTTTGTAGAGACATAACTTTAGTTAGTTCTAAAACCCACTGGAACCGTTTTCTAGCCATGTAGGTTAACTTTTCTCGATGATTAAAAAATGTGTTACTCTCATAAGATTTAAACTCAGATATTAGCTTTGATACTGGACTGACACTGGACTTAAATTGTAACATTGATACGATATTGACGCTAGAATCGATAAAAGTGTTAATTTGTATATTGCAGGTGTTACAACACAATATCTGTATTACAATAATGTATTTACTGTAATTACAATATCTGTAAAAAAATTCCTGATAATAATTATTTCTATAGCACAAATCATTTTACACAATAATTCATCATCAAGAATATTTTTAAGCTGATATTTTCCGTTTTCATTATGATAATTACATTACACATTATTACATGCAATAAATCGACACGATAATTGTTCAGACATAATAAAGTATTAAATCATATTAAATGTAATGTAATAATACACTATCTTTGTTGCATAAAACTGTTGCGTTTTCAACAACCATTTCTCATGTTTTAACAGTCATAATATTTATTTAATAGAATATTTATATTTAATAGTATGTTTAGAAAACGACGAACGAAGCGTGGAGTTTTTTTAATGCACAAGTGGGAAAAACGCCTTATGAACGAGTTTTCTATACTATTTTTTCAATTTTGCGCCATTTCTAAATAAAAAAATTGCCGATACATATTGAGAAAATTGTATCGCACGCGGCGATCCATTAACGAACTCATATGAGTGCTTTAATGATTTCATTATAGACTCCAAATAGAAAAAAATATTTATTATAGTCAAATTCGTCGATTTCATTTAATTTGTATTTAACATGTTTTATTTAATACAAAAATAACCAATTGACGTTTGAAAAATTTCATTTTCCAAATTCCATTATTACATTAAGGATGTTCGGGAAGTTGACCAATATACTGAAATAGTGAAACTTCTACAGATATTCAAAGATGTGGTTAGGAAATAACAGAGGAAGGTCAATTCACTAAACCGATTAATAGTTATTGCAATTCAAAGTTGAACCGCTTTTATACAGCTGCATGAAGATAGCCCCTAAAAATTAAAAAATTAAAATGGGATACGTTTGACCAAGATTTGACCATGATTGACCACCAAAATAGTTTTGTTTGCCCACATTCCGTTCAAAAGATATTATAAAAAAAATGATTAGGGTCCCCCAAAATGCATTGTTTGTATTTCATAATGGCATCTTAAAAAACGTGGTTTGGCCATGTTTGCCCACCATTTTTTCAATAATTTTTTTTAGGAACTCCAAAGTCGATTTTTTAATATTAAGATTTTTTATTATTTTTATTGATTTTTGTTCGTTTGGTGTTAAAGAACTTCGTTTGACCATATTTGCCCATATTTTTTTTTTAATACAAAATATTTTTAGGAGCCCAAAATCGATTTTTTAGTGTTTGATATCCATGAACAACATAAGCCATTTCCCAAAAGAAATGAATTGCTTCCATATATGCCAATTCACCTTCGATTTTCTATCAAATCTAGATAAGCGATCTTGATAATAAGCGATCCTGATAATTCGTAGGATGATATTTCACACATGCAAAAATAGCTTTCGACTACCACCCACTGCCCACCCTTAAGGCCGGTCCAGACGCTCCGTTTTGCACAACCTTTTGTCTGTGTGTTAGGACGGAATGAAAACGTTGCAATTTTTATGAGCGTCTACACGGTGCAGATATATCTGTATATTTCGCACAGTTTTAATGAAATCGTCATGGAGGAGGTACTAGTCTGTCTGAGGCAGTTTTCCTATCTACACGCAATGTTGATTAAATGATATTTCACGTATACTAAAATACTTTTTCACGTTTGCCACCCTTAATTTTTATTTCCTGCATAAGGTCTGAAAAGTTACAGATTAAAGATAACAGATCTTCTTGGGTTATATCTGGGTATATTTTGTTTATTGTGATCTGAATTTTTTTTAATTTTAGTTTAAGGTATTTTAAAATTAGATAATAGCAGATTAGATTAAGATTACGGTAAAGCCGCCAAAAGGTGCCAACTGGTCGTACTGTCGTGAATGGTAATTTAGTGCCATTTTTAAGCTTTATGACACCTTTATGACAGGTGTTTGGACACTGTTGCTACTTCTTCCTGTTTAGAATGGGTCTACTTTGAACCACGCTTATTCAACTGTTGGGCTTTCATCTTTGCCCAGTATTGTCGCATCTTCTGGCAGTGTAACTCCTTTCTCTCTTCTGTCCAGGGGGCACCTTTCCCTCGGTTTTTTCCGGAAATCCACGGGCATCCTTCAGGGTGCGTCACACAGACTGTCTGTTTTGGAGATCTGTTTCCCAGTTCTTTAATATCCTTCTCGGTTTCTGTCAACCAAGTGGTACGAACATTTTTATATTGCGAGAAGGTGAACAGAGGGTTGGTTAGTCGGTTTGGAGGCAGTCTTACAACGTGGCTATAGAAAGCTACCCTTCTTTTCCTTGCACAGTCAGAGAGCATTTCAATATATTCGTAGAGCTCAGATTTATGCCTCCTTCGGAATTTCCCATCTTCCTTTACCGGGCCTAGGATCTTCCTGAGGATTCTCCTCTCTCTGATTTACAATTTCTCTACCAGACCTCTTCGATTCAACTAAAGGCACTCCATGGCATATAGGGCTTCTGATCGTAAGACTGATGTGTAGTGCTTAAGTTTCAGGTTGCGAGACAGGCATTTCTTGTTGTAAGTGTTCTTAGTCAGTCGATAGGCTAGTTCGATGTTGGTGAAGAATTCTGTTTTCTCCAGCGACACTTGAAGACCCACTTTGGCAGCCAGTTTTCTGAGGCAATTTACCTGCATTGTTGCCATCTCATGAGAATCAGCAAACAGTGCCATATCATCTGCAAAAGCGAGGCAATCTACAACCAGTTCATCGTTCTTACGTCCCAGGTAGATACCACTCTGAGCACCCAAATTGATCAGTTCCTTGCGCCATTCTCTCATAACCTTTTCAAGGACACAGTTGAAGAGAAGTAGGGATAGTCTATCTGCTTGTCTCACTCCAGTTTTTATTTCCAAGCTTTCTGAAATCTCGCCTCTAAATTTAACCTTGGAATGGGCGTTGGTCAAAGTTTCTAGGCTGAGTCTGCGGATTTTTTTGTCTAGCCCTAGTTCCTGGAATAATTTTTTAGGCATTTCTCTATCAATGGAATCGTAGGCCTTCCTAAAATCAACAAAGGTGACGACCACCTTGCGGTTTCTCATCTTGGAGTATGCAAGTACAGTTTTAAGATTGAGGATCTGTTCAACACACCCTCTTTGGTCTCCCAGGTGACTATCCACATGATTTTCTGCCCTTGTTTGTAACGCCTTCGAGAGAATCTTGTATGTTACCGGGACGAGAGAAATTCTACGGTAGTTGTTTAGATCAGTAAAATCTCCCTTTTTGTGAAGCGGATGGATCAGAGCAGATTTCCAATCGGGTGGTAGTTTCTCTGTTTCCCTGGATGATCTCGGTTAGCTTGCGCACGGAATTTTTTCTAACATCTTTCCACAGTTCAGCAACGATAAAGTCCGCTCTAGCTGCCTTATTATTCCTAAGAAGTTGAATGATCGAGCCAACTTCTTCCAATAAAGGGAGCAGCGAGTCCGGGTTTGGTGTGGTTTGATTAGAGTCAAAGTCTTCGCTGGGTGGGTCACAGTTGAGTAGATTTTTAAAGTACTGAGTCAAAAGATGGCAGTTGTCCTTGTCGTTATAAGCCAGTTTGCCTTATGAGTCTCTGAAGTGGAGGCTTAGCGGAACGTGTCTGTTTGAAGGTTTCAAATAAATCTCTGGAGTTATTCTTAGCAAAGCTCTCTTCGAGTTGGGTTAGTTGTTTTTGTGTGAAGGTTCGTTTGGTTCCTCGAATTATCTTGGCTGTAACCTTTCTTTGTTCCAAAAATTTATGCCAATTTTCCTTGCTCTTTTTAGAATTCACTTCACCCAGACTCTCTGTCTTTGGGCTATTGACACTCTTGCTACTATAGATTTACTATAGATTTTTGCCAAATTCTTATGCCACAACCCAATTAATAATACCTATATCTAAAATTTCTAACATTACAGTGTAATTTAAACATTACATTGTAAAAACTCTAACATCGAAAAAGCATTAGTGATCATGAACAGTGTCTAAACACAGAGTCATAAACAGCTTAAAAAGGCACAAAATTACTATTCACGGCACATATAGACATATAGCAGCATTTTTCGAGTATGCAAATTTGAGTATATTTGATTATCGTCGGAAAAGTAGGGCAATCCATTTCTTTTCGGGCATCGCCAATGTTGTTCATGGATATCAAACACTAAAAAATCGATTTTGGGGCTCTTAAATATTTTGAAAAAATATTTTGTATTAAAAAAAAATAATGGGCAAACATGGTCAAACGAAGTTCTTCAACACCAAACGAAAAAAAAACAATAAATATAAAAAATATATAAAAAAATTAATATTAAAAAATCGATTTTGGGGTCCCTAAAAAAATGTTATTAAAAAAATGGTGGGCAAACGTGGTCAAACCATGTTTTTTAAGATGCCATTATCAAATACAGAAAAAATGCATTTTGGTGGGGACCCCCAATCAATTTTTTATATCATCAATATAATATTTGGTATTCAATCATGGTCCAATCTTGGTCAAACCTGCGTGAAGATAGCCTCCCAAAAATGAAAAAATTGTATCCCATTTTAATTTTTTTATTTTTCATTTTTGGCTCTTTTGCTTTTCATCTTCACGGCAGCTCTTTTACACGGCGTCTTATGAGCACACTATACTCGGCATAAAAAGAGTCGAAAATTGTCATAAAAAGATATTTAAAAAAAAAATCATATGAGTAGCTTAATAAATTCGCAATAACAATTGCAAAGTTTCGTCGTGATTCGTTACACCGTTTATGAGATTGATTAAAATTCGTTGAATTTCTGCGTAAAACGAACTTGGTACCGTTAAAGTGTGGCAACTGCGCTGTAAAGCACGTTGGATTCAAGGTACATTCGATGACAAAAGTCGCGCTTTGAAATTATTAAATTTGGAAAATATATTTAATAAAACCAAATTTAGAGGAAAAGTACACATGCAACACCTAATCGAATTATTAGTTTACATCTACGAACAAATTATTAGTTTACCTAGGGGTAACTTCAGATAGCAGACTGACATAAAGGCACCAGGTCAAATAAAATAAGTTTTAAACATCATTCTTTATAATGTGTTACTAGCCCCTCCAGCATGTAGCATTAACCATGATAATTGTAAGTGTGCGGTATATTAAATTAATATGCGGTATATTAGAAAAATTATTCAAAAAAAACACCTATGTCGGTTGTTATAGCAGTAATTGAAACAATCGGCAATTTTGCAATTCCATAGACAAGTTACTTTCACTTCATCGTGAAAAGTTTGTAAATTAAATAGTTGTAAAGCAGAACCAATGAGGTACGCATAATTTATGCAAATGTTTTTTTGATTATTCGAAGAAACAAAAAAAATACATTTATTTTTCGAAAATTATAACCTCAGAAAACTTATTGTTCATTACTATTTTGTGATCAAATCAAACATTTATTCTTATTTTGTCTTTATAGTTTAACAAATTATCCATTCGAAAAATATAAATGTATAATGTATGTGCGTGCATGTAATGGAAATATGAAAGTCTTATCTTCAACACTATTTAGCAATTAGCGTATTTGTAAAAACATACTCATATAGAGAAACAGAATTTATTCAGAAAATACTATTCGGGGCATTCAAATGAAACTTCAAATCCATTAATATAAGTGAGGGAGAAGAATAACATTTTCTGCTCATTTTAACTTGATCTATAGAAATCTATAGTGTAAGTTTTATTAAGGAAATATATTTAAACATATATGACATATTAAACAGGGTAGAGCGGATTAAACAGACAAGACAAAACTGACCAAAGTACTGGAGAAACCCAAGACTGGGCAAACAAGACTATGCACACACCTGCTAGATAGACTAAACAAACCTCACTAGACAGACCACTGTACAGACAAAACTATAAAGTCGAAACAGACTAAACCAAAAAAAACAAATTTATTATTTGGAAAATATTTTTCAATACATTGAATAATTACAAGAGATAGATACAATATTTTTGTTGCTTTCAATTCGTTAAAATTAAATTATTTAATAATAAAATTCATTAAATTTGTGGGCAATGAAATCGCGATTTATTTAATTTCCCACAAATTTCATGGTCAATTGACAGTAATATTAAAATACCGATCGGAAGCTTGGAATAACTTGCAGCAATAAATAAATTGAGTCGAATTTTACACAAAACGGTTGCATAATAAACCACCTATATAAACGAAATAGATAGAATAGATTTTTTTGTAGCTATAAAATGCCTAAAAAAAGTTCATTTGTAACTAAGAAAAATCATTCATTTTCTTTAACAATTTTATTAATATTTTAAAGACATAATAAAGTCGGAACACAGCCTGAATATATAATATTCAACCTTTCCGGAGCTCTATAACATTATTGAGTCTATTTGGGACTACCAGGAGCTACTTTACCTACTTTAGGACTACTCTTGTTAGTCCTAAAAGACTTAATAACGTTATAGAGCTCCGGAAAGGTTAAATATAATTACATATACAGGCTGTGTTCCGACTTTATAAAGTTTATATGATTAACTATGGTATGATTAAGTATGGTTTTACCAATTCTAATTTTTTTTTTTGCATAATAAAATTTAACAAAGTTATAGTGTAACATCACCAGAATTGATTAACGTTCGCCAACATATTTAAATCAGGCACTAAGAACGGAACGAAAACGAAAGAACGAAATTAACCGAAACATTTGTAGGAACGAAATCGGAAACGAAAACAAAATTTCCATTTTTCGTTCATGATTGAAAACGAAATAGATAGTTTCGGTTGCCGGATTTATTTTTAAATCCGTTTAAATTTAAACTAGTTAACACGGAATTAAACACGTTTTACATTTTGAAACCTGTAATCTCTTTCTAAACAATTCATAAATTAAGTCATTGTTTCATATATCGCATATTCGCATATCTTCCTCGAAACCAAAAAAGCATTTTGACACAATTAAGAATATAAAGAAAAGCGCATAAAAGTTTAATACATACTTTGAATTGGAAAAATCACTGTTTTTACCAATAATTGTGAAAATATTATATAACCTGTGGAGTTATATAACTCTACACACTTTACACGACTCGAGTTTCGACCGTTGAAGGTTATTTTCAATATGACAAACAGCACTCGCAACACTTGAAAATGACCGTTGCAAGAGTTCGATATTCTGTGAGTTTAACATGCCTTCTGACCGTGATTATGTTGATTATGACAACGATAAAATTGTTTATGATTCATAAGTCAAAATTTTGTCTAGAGCATTGTTTGAATCAGTTATTTTGTTGCGTATCCTCATTTTATTTGATATTTTTAAATCGTTAACGAAACAAAAATTTTAATTGATAATTTTATTAAACCACTGCTTCAATGATCCGTATCTAAGGAATTAAATATGACAGTATAAAATAAAATTGATTAAAAGTATTGTTAGTATAAAATAAATATGAAACAATTTGCTTATTTGCCTATATGTACTTTGTTATCGAAATTTAACACCAAGTTTGAATGGTGAAACTTATCACCAACAAATAAACTTTTTTAAATTACGTGTTGCATGTAGTTAAATTTGCAAAACCGGCAAAACAGTTATTTAACTTCGGTTCACGAAAACGATATTTCTTGGGTGACAACGCGAAAACAAGTAACGAAAACAAAATTTTCCGTTTTCGTTGTAATCAGAAACGAACGAAATATTTTTCGTTCTTAGTCCGTGATTTCAATGAATTCAAACACAAACCTTTAAATGTATCAATATACAAAAATATATGAAGACTTCAATATACAAAAATATATGAGAAAATCGCAAAATTTCAATTTCAACAAACTTGAAACAAGAATAGGACTAGATTAGAACGCGTCTAAAACAACACTAGAACAATACTAAAACTCGACAAGATCAAGTATACAGTAAGAATAGAAATAGTTTACAGTATGACAAGAAGGAGTGCAGAACAACTCTAAATCAAAACTAGAATAAGCGTGGTACATGACTAAAATAATATTAGAAGCAGATTAGAACAAGTCTAGAATAAGACACTGAACCAGATTAGAACTAGACACAGAACAGGACTAAAATATGTCTAGAACTGGTTTAGAACAGGACTAGAACATTTTTTGAAGAGAACAAGAACAATTTTTTACTAGGAGAAAACAAGAATTAGACTAGGACAAGACATTTTCTAGAACAAGGCAGCAAAAACATAAAATCGCTTAAATAATTATGAGACCTACCATTAATAATTTGAAATTCATCATTCAAAAATCGAAAAGGATGGTTGCGACCGTTACTACGTGACACAGTATAATCTTGATAATCCGGTTGTTGGTTAATCGGGCACTTTCAGTAATCCGGCGCTCTGGGGAAACACGTGTCTTTTCTTTACGCTACCCCGCGCGGGATGTAAACCTCGCGCACGGAAAAATTAAAGTCAAAAACTTCCCCATCCTGTGTTCTTGGTAAAAGGTCTGGCCAACACATCCTGCTTTTAACTTTGAAAATTTGATTGACGGTTCTGACCAAGCTAACTCCACACTACAATTGTCTTACTATCTGTTCTTAGTTTGTAAATATTATTTTGTATGTACACGTTTACCTATGGAGATATATATTTTATTCTTTCTGAAATAAAATTGTACATAAAATATGAAAAATTGTTATTGTTTTCTTTTAATCCCGATAATCCGGCGGTTGTCTGGTCAAAATGTGTCGGATTATCAAGATTATATTGTAATCCGTACCTACTCTGAACTGAAAAATTCACTATATTTTTACCACTTATGTTATAATACTTGTAAAGTTATATAACTTTAATTGGAATGACCACATATTCATAAACATATCTTGGTATAAAATACCATCAATTCAAGAAATCGTACAAATTGCGAACGCATTTTGAATAGAATTAGATTAAAATTTGCTGTTTCAAGAATATACCCACCAAATAAGATTCATGGCAAATATAACGGTTATTAAAAGGCAATTACCATGTGATCAAAAATGAGTTTGTTTTAATTCTTCTCCATAATTTTTAAAAATTAACGAATATACACAGATTTACACTGATTTAAAAATGCATCGAATATTCAGTTGATTCAAATCAATTAGGGGGTAACTAATTTGTGCCTCCATAAAATTCAAACGGGAAATTGCATGCAAATAAAACTAAGAACATCTGAAGGACGCTTTATTCAATTGTTTTAATTAACACATAGGGAATTATCTGCATCGCATATTTCCAGAGTATCCGTAATAATTAACAGGAAATACCAAAACTAAAGTGAAATAATGTATCCCAAATTTGATTTAAAGAGCTACGAAGGCTTATCCGGATCAATATACAGACGAAAATGTTTGCAACTCTCAGTTTGACTTAAGGTAAGTGTAAATGAGGCATCTCAACGAAGTGGAAGTTGTTCGTGCTATAACATTAATTGAAAACGGCGAAAGCCTTCGACAAGTTTCAAGAAACTTCATTGTATGTCTGTCTGTTATTCAGCGATTGTGGAACTGGGGGATATACCAAGCGCGGTGGACAAGGTCGCAAAAGAAAAACAACTCAAAATAAGGACCGATTTTTACTGATTTCGAGTTTCCGCAATAGAGTTTCTACGGCGAAAACGCTACGAAAACCTCTACCCTAAATAGGGTACGAAAACTCTATTTAACAAGACGCCACAGAATAGCAAAGATGAATTTTGGTCGTGAACAACTTCGACAATGCAAGTGTGTGCTCTTCAGGGATGAATCAAGGTTCCGTATTTTTCGTTGCGATAGCAGAGTACGTGTTTACAGAGATAGGAGAGTACGTTAGGCAGCTGCTACTATCCTGGAAGTCAAAAGAATTGGAGGTGGTTCAGTTAAGGTTTGGGATGGGATTCGTATCGACAGTAGAACAGACCTTATTATAATTCCAGGAAATCTTAAAGCTAATCTCTATCTTGACACAGTGTTAAGAGAACATGATGTCCCTGTGGCATATGGATTAGTTCAAAATTGTTTGTTAATGCACGATAACGCAAGAACACATACTGCGCGAATCACTTCCTGCAAGAACTGAAAATTCAAACAATGGTGTGCCCTACGTTAAGTCCTGATTTAAATCCCATAGAGGGCATAGAGCATGTTTGGGATATGCTCGACAGACGTATTCGTGGTCGCCAGCATCCTCCTCAGACCATCCAGCAGCTAACGGCGGCTCTTATTGAGAAAACCCTATATCTCATGACCGTTTAAGACTTTTGCGAAGTAGGTATGCCAAGACGGTATGCCAAGAAGCACATATTCGTTATTAAGTTACCACTTTATGTACAAAAGATTACATTAAGAATTAATTTAAATTCGTTTTGCACTTTGGTAGTTGTTGTTAATTATTATACGTGCCTTAAAATTACGCTGACACTTCCATATGTGCCAATTAAAACAATTAAATAGAGTGTCTTTCAGATGTTTCTCAATTTTATTTGCATGTAATTTTCCGTTTGAATGTAATGGAAGCACAAATTAGTGACCCACTAATTCTTTTAAACAGTGAATTTTCCCTATTCTTCATGCAAATCTGAAAGGATTTTTGTCTAATGCCGAGTACTTTAAAAATAAAATAATATTTTGTTTGGAATGAATTGTTCGGAATTGTGATTTACAAAAATTAAGGTTTAGTCATTATTGATGATGGGGCATCTAATGCTAAATATTGAATAACTTTTAGGATAAATTAATGGTGTAAATAAAAATTTATTTGAATTATTTTTTTTGTTTTCCTTTAAAAGTTATTGAAAAGTAGAAAATTTATTGTGAAAGTTTTTCCATTTTCTTGTACCGCGAAACCTAGTTTTAAGCTTGGCAACCCCAAATGTAGAACAACGCTGTTGTATAAATCGTTAGGCAACTTTTTTTACAATCGTATATTGTTATTGAAATTGTTGGATACAAGAAGGAAGAATGTTAGAATATTGGAAGACATTGCCAACGTTATTTGAATTATTCTTTTTTAAATATAAAAAAAATATGACTCCTAGGTCCAAATAGTTTAAACAAAAAAATCTGGTTAAAATACGTTACAAATTCCACGTGTTCTGCAGCGGCTCCCTCTATCAAAATTCCCGCAACTATCTTCTAGCCACAATTTCTGACGTTTGCTAAAAGCAAGGTTGTGTTGTATTCGACCACAATAGAATATAATAATATAAAAATTCCCTTGCAAAACCTAGAACTGATAGCAAGCGAATTCGGGAAAATGTCGAACGAAAATAAGGAAAACACCAACGAAACTGAGAGCACCTGCGTCGTCTGCTTCAAAACCGTCGAGATTTATTCCATTGGGCAGTGCGACCATCCAGTCTGTTATGAATGTTCGACACGGATGAGAGTCCTTTGTAAACAGAATGAATGTCCCATCTGTAGGGCTGATCTTCCCAAAGTAAGTTATATTTCCCTACTTTTTAATATTAGGTTATGGTTATATAATTATATTATTAAAAAAACACCTGTAACTCATATGCTAAAACAAATAATTTTCTACTTAATGTATTGCTTCCTTAACTCACACGTTTTATATGTGAAGCCTTTCATTTATTTATGGCAAATAACAATCTTAAATTTTTAAAGGATTGCAGCTATTGCTCTGTTTAAAGTGTTATTTACACTGTTTTACAATTTTTAATTATTACCATTTATGTTGTGACTGCTGCCACCTATAGTTGATTGGTACTTCCCCTGATATTTTAATTATTTATTTCCTGTATCCCAAAAGCATTGAGGATATAAGCAATTTATCTAATTATTTCCACTACAATTCTTAGAAAAACTACTGTTATTAGAAGGAACCTACATAGGTTTAAATTAACACATATGGTGCAATTTTTAATTAATGGTGGGAATATAGAGACTAAGATTAGATATTAAAAATAAATTAATTGCAAGAAAAAATAACATTTGGTGCTCATTTTAACTTAGAGCATGTGCATTATCTCACAGATACCTCTCTAGAATTGACCACATTATTGCTTTAATATTATATTATTGACACTTCCTTATCCCAAACTAACTTTTAAATTAGACATATAAGACTTCCTCCAAACTCTAAGAAATGACAAACTCTAAACATGCTCTTGGAAATGCTTAAAAAAAACCTAAACTGATGCAAAACTGAATATATTATCTTCCAAAGCTCTCAAAGCTTTCACTTCTTCTCATTTTGGCTTTGAACTTTTCTTGTACACTTCAGTGTTATAGATACTAGGATAGGATCTAGGAGTATTTGTTGAACCTCCAGCAGTCTAGATCTCGAGTAGGGTTCTTTAAAGTACAGGATACACGACAGGCAAACAATATATGTGATGGTATTAGGGAATAGAACCCTTATCTCCACCAACCACTTCTTTAGGAGAGGCAAAATGCGAGGGTGGGTCAAAATTTGGTTTTTATGTACCAACCATTACATTAAAACACTGCTGAGATATCTTATCTTTCCATTTCCATTGGTTTTAGGGGGATTTCAATCCTAGAAATATTTTTAAAAACGCATTCTACTTCTTTCCATTGAGATATATACAATCGAACTTTCATAACTCGAACTTCTGTAACTCCAATTTTTCTATAACTCGATTTTTTTTAGAAATTCATACTTTTAGATAGCATTTTACATAAAAATTAACTTCTATAACTCGAATTTTCCTTAACTCGAATTTTTTCATAACTCGTAGTAAAAATGTGTACAATGGTAAAATTTTACATACAAAATAATCTCTATAACTCCATTTTTTTTAACCGGTGCGTATTTTCCAAAATTTATGGTGCCGGATATTGCTTATCATAAAGCGTATCCAGTTTGTTATAGTAAAGGTGCTATATGTTAATGAAATTTTAGAGTTTAAATTCGTTATTTCTTCTTACCTCTGCCGTTACAATTGCAAATATGTATGAATGGCGAGAAAAGAATACTCAAAGACGAAGACTACGAAGACTTTGGGATTCCTCCAGGAACACTTTTTTCAATTATAAGAAATCGCGAAGAAATTCTGAACAAAGCTGAAAATGGTGCAACTAATGATCGCAAACGTTTGAAAAAGTGTACCTACGAAGACATTGATAAAGCTACTTTGTAATGGTTTAAAATTGCGCGTGATAAAAATATGCCAATGTCTGGACCACTTATTAGAGAAAAGTCTCTTTATTTTGCTGAGAGTCTGGGACACACTGATTTCATCGCTAGTGTAGGTTGACTAGATAAGTTTAAGAAAAGGCATAATATTATTCAAAAAGTTATGTATGGTGAAAGAGCAGACGTTAATGAACATGAATGTGAAGAGTGGTACAACAAAATCTTGCCGGAACTTGTATCATATCATCTTATCACGAAAAGACATTTTTAACGCGTACGAGACGGGTTTATTTTTTAAATGTTTGCCTAATAAAATGTTAACATTTAAAGACGAAAATTGCTTCTTGGAAAACACAGCAAAGAAAAATAAACCGCCATGGTGATAACCAATTTTGTGTAATATTGAAAAACTGAACCCGTTGGTGATTGGAAAATCAAAAAATCCGCGGTGCTTTAAAGGTTAACCTTTTTTTACCAGTGACATATACACGTATGACACATATAATGATCATAACGTGGATAACACAGTGTCTCTTAATGATTATTTATCTGCAGATGGAGATGTTGTTATAGCAGACTATCCAACATATGCTGATATTTTAAACAAGATTACAAAACGCAAGATGAAGATATGTCTTATCTAGCAACGAAACAGTGCCAATTCCAGCTACGTACAAAGAAATGCGTAATTATTTAAATAAGTGTAGCGAATATCTGTGTTCTAAAGACAATCTTCCAGTCGAAGTGTACCGCGCATAATCTACTTTGGAGAACTTTGTAGATAGAGATTCTTTTAATGCATAACAATTAAAAATTACTGACTTTTTCAAAAATAATTTGTTAATTTTAATTATTTTAATTAATTATAATTATATAACATTATATTAATAATGTATATTTGTTTTTTCAGGGTTCCGTACCGAAAACGGAACCCTTATAGGATCACTTTGTTGTCCGTCTGTCTGTCTGTCTGTCCGGCCGTCGGTTTGTCTGTCAAGACCATTTTTCTCAGGAACGCGTAGAGGTAACAAGTTGAAATTTGTATCAAATACTCGGGTCTGCGGTCTCTTTCAGCTGTGAAAAAATCAAACTTGTAAGTCAACACGATCAAAAGATATGACCGTTTATGTCGCATGTTTTGCGATTTCACAAGGGAATCAAAACCTACAGGGTACTTCCCGTTGACCTAGAATCATGAAATTTGGCAAGAAGCGCTGTCTTACAGCACATGTAAAGGGAAAAATCTGAAAACCGTAAATATGTAGTTTAATTACAAGAAAAATGCGAATTTACTATTAGAAACTTATGAAAATACACTAATGTGTTATTGTCAGGCAGCAGAAGCATATGGGTTGCATACAGTTAGGTCCTCCTCGGTTAGGTCCGAAGGTTAAAAAGTATGTGTCGGCACCAAGCTGTTTATTCTGAATTTTCTTTGTTTATATTCGTTATGCATTTCATCACGTACGCTCTATATACATAATATATACAGGGTATATATTATGTCTAAATTTTGCTTCTTTATAACCGACATACGACATACTCCAGTCCCGTAACATCCTGTATATATTATATTTCGTCTAATTTTTGTTTATAATCTACATATACTTAAATCACGTACGCCCTATATTTTTTGGTAGTCAATTGCCCAAAAGCAGTCAATTGAACAACTGAATGTTAAGAATGTTTATATTAGATCTAGAAATAGTTAGATCTTAATATAAGTTAGTGAATAAGTGTAATACTAAAATAAAGTTTTCTTTTCATAAGTTTAAAAATATTCGCGTTATTTAAAAAAAATACCCTTTATACCTTTATACAGGGTATATAGGTATACAGGCAAAATTGAGCAGTAAAAACAAATAGTGAAGTTCCAGAACCCCTAAACACTCATAGTGAATGGGGGATGTATGGTAATAAATTATAGGGTAGAATTCCATCGTACGACAGCGACATCTTGAGGTTATGCTTGCAGCGGTACTAAGATGGTCGTCATTTCAGGAGGGCCACTTGTCAAGTTAACTGAATGTGCTTGCTACGTCCTCCACAAAAAAAAAGATACCTTACTTATAAGTTTGTACGGAACCCTCGGTGCGCGAGTAACAACTCGCACTTGGCCGGTTTTTTTTTATAAAAAAGTACATATATACATATTTACAATGAATAAATTATGTAAAGTGTATTTTACTCATGTAGTTGTGTATTTCTATAACCAAATTTTCTATAACTCGAATTTTATTTCGTGAACTATGGTTATTCGACTTAACATTCGTCTGTACATTTTCATAACATTAAGCAGCTATAACTCTAAACTACAGTTTTCAGTTCTAAATATTGTCAAAAATTCATAAACCATTTTCAGTAGTTTTTTTTTATATCTAGAAACAGGATATGACATT
Source organism: Phosphuga atrata (assembly GCA_944588485.1). Lineage (NCBI taxonomy): Eukaryota > Metazoa > Arthropoda > Insecta > Coleoptera > Silphidae > Phosphuga > Phosphuga atrata. The sequence continues at coordinate 39,403,284 of OX155893.1, forward strand.
AAGTCGATTTTGACCACGGTGAAGATAAGGGTCCTTAAAAGGGTTCCTTATAAGGTTTTCCCTAATATTAACACATATGTCATGAGCAAATTTGATCATGTGGCAAAGACCCAAACATGTTCGGCATATTTTTAAGGTTTCCCTTCTTAGTAATAATATTTGGTCATGATGAATTTTATTATTACAAAATTAATCTATAAGATTATTTTTTGTTGAATACTCAGATTGTAACCCCAGACTTATCCCTCATCTCAACGGTTAATAAATTAACCGTAAAAATACCACGTTATACAAAACCGCGTTATACTATACTAAAAATATATACGAATAAGGAGACATTTAATATGACATTTCATAGACGGGTTTTCTCATCACTTGAAATTTGTTGGCCATCATTGGTAGGATTCTCATTACCTACTTTGGCTGGTTTAGGAATCAGGAAATCAGTAATAAGACTTTGTTTCCCACTAAGCTGCAATTTTCTTTTTTCAAGTTCAAAATTTAAAATAACTTTCTAACCGTCTTGCAAAATACAAACCTACTGCTAACATCTTTAAATTACATTCTTTAACAGACTCATCAGAGTCAGAATCTTTAGCAGAATGTTCACCTTCATTTGTATTTGCTTCAGCGTCATGTATAATATGCTCATGTTCCTCCGCATTTAAATTTGTTGTCTGTGGTCATGTATTAATACAAGAATTTCATTTTCAACCTATTATATGTCTTAGTTCGGCATCCACAGAAGATACGATTTTTTTTCAAATTCGTTAACCTCTGCTTTTGATTTTAATTCCATAACGGACAGATCCATAATTAGACCAAACTACTGTGATTCAGGTGGCACGCTCACTAACATATATCGCAGAGAGCCGTGCGGGCGTATGCAAAGCGCGTTGTATAAGTACCAGGTGATATTAGAGCTTTCCGGAATTTGTAAACCGCGTTATTCGCTCCGAGCTAGCGCAACAGCACTGTGCCAAAGGTGAAACTTTTAAGAACTTCATGACCAGATACGTCATTATTTAGCATTTATTTGTATATATTGACATTTATTTTGCTAAATAGAAAAGTGATTTATTATTTCACATAAACTAATAAAGTGCATACATTGAGAATGGATTCAAGGCCAAAATATAGGCTCTATTTTACCTGAATAATTAATTTTACTGAATCTTGCTTATGTGTAACTTTAGGACGAAATAAACTAGAAAATCGTTTCAGTAGATCGATTTCCTTCGGGTAACCAACAAGAAATCACGAGAAAATTTTCGAAAAAATTCGTCAAAGAAAATTTTTCAATCATTTCGGTCAAAAGAATGTGCTTTTTCGTTTTTTTTTTCAATTTTCTCAAGAAAGGCAAACAGCAACGAAGTCATTTTCGGCACACAGAAACTACTCGACAAGACAAACAAGTTGATGTGTAAATTGTTCGGAAAGATTCAATTATTCATCGAGAAATTTCAAACTGAAATTTTAAGATTCTCGATTTGATAAGTCTATATCTCAGAAGCGGTTGCAGAGAATCAAAAACGGATTGCGTGTTCGTTTTCAGAAGGTCAATTTCCTATTAACACACTCAGATTATCAAATTCATTACTTTGCGAAATTTTTATTCCAGCGCCGAAATTTCTTTTTTTAGCAGGCGATAGTGAACGGAAAGAGCTAGTGAAATATAATTTGCATATTTGTAGTCAGCAGCAAAAATGCTTTCAGAAACGTTTTCAAATTTTGCTGTATCTAAAAAAATAACGATTTTAGTAAAATCGATTTTCTCGCATTTCATCGTTTCCGCGGTATTGACTTACCGTGTCGGTGGTATTTCTTAATCGAAAGCTTCCCAAGAAATGTTATATACGTTTTCCGACGAATTTTTTTCAGACAAATTCCGGCGAAGACTAGAAGTCTCTGTGGTAAGCCGTTCAAAGGATATGACAGCGTGAAATCTGCCGGAAATGAGAGATTGTGTATTTTAGTTTGTAATGTATATATTGTATATTTTATTAAATTCATAATTTTTTGTTTTTGTCTGTTGTTTTTATACACCATTATTGGAGACGAAGTTTTTTTTTTGACCACGGGTGGCGCTAAGCGCGGTTATGCACGGCGCGAATACAGAAACCGCTCTAAGTACCGCGTTGTACGAGGGCTTACTGTATTCATCTAGACATTCAAATGATGTGTTTTTACTACAATAAAGTCCATCTTGCTTAATGAGAGTATACAGGAAGAGATTTATTAGTCTGGTGTCCTGTGCATTTTTCAATCAGCCCTGTCTATTTTTAATTTAAGTCTTATCAATATTTGTTTCTAAATTCTATCAAATTATATCAAATAAACTTAAAACAATATATTTGTATGGCTTGTTATTTAGAGACTTCTCTCACTTTCATTGTTAAAATAGGTAAAACCAGATTGGCCAATATCAATTCAGCTTTATATGAAAGCTAATTTTATTGAATAAAGAATATATCTGACTTTATCCTTCTTTTCTAGTTTACTTAAATAAACATTTTCATGTCAGCTATCTAAATCATTTTATGTCTAATCTATTTTTTTTTAGAAAAGGATTATGTCTATCTCTTTTAAACTAGCCAGTGTTTGTTTATTGGGAGAAAAACTTAACTGGAAAAGCAACAACAATTCTCGACAGTAAAAATTTGTAGAATCACTGATTAATTTTTAATATTTAGTCATTCAAGAAGGATGTCTGGATCCAACACTACAACCAGTTCAACCTAGTAATTGTTTTAATTGAGGCTATTTATTTTACCATCAACCAATGTGAATCCAGGGGGTATAGCCCTTAAAACACTGGGGCCTAATGGCCTATTATATTTCCGCACATTGTTCCATTCATGCAAATAGGTCCAGCCCCTGAATTCGGTGTAGGAGTTATGTGCCATGTTCTTCACAGGGATCTCTTTTGCTGCAATGTTAAGCGTGTGTCTTCTACGTACAATTGCTTTGCAATGGAAGATTATATGGGAGGCAGTTTCATCCTCATTGTAGAGCCTGCATTCATTTTAGTTGATCTTTCCAGTGTCCTGTGAGTAGGCCTGCCACAATTGTAATTTGGTTCCTTGACAGCTGCAGCTTTTTAGCAGTAAAAGCGTGTGATAATTTTTCTAGCATTGATTTTCTGGGTTTCTGACCATTCAATTTGTCCCACTGTATACAGTGCTTAGTTGCTAATTGAGGCTATTACTTTTGTGCTAATTTTTCTTTAATGATTTGCATATTTTTTTACTCATATGCAAGTAATGAATGATTTTATAATAACATGCTGTGTTTTTATATTACACAGAAAAACTAACAATCTATAATTTTTGTGGTTTCTTTATGTTCTTATTAAATTTTAGATTTTATTCACAAGAAATCGTTTGAAGGAAATGTAAAAACATTCCACAATTAATAATTTCTTTCAAAATGTATGAGTTGTATGAGTTAATAGATAGGTGTGGTGTATGCTGTAAAGAAAAAGAACTATTTATGTCCTTTTAATATTGCAAGAAACAAGGTCTTGCTAATCTAGCTTAACAATCTGGTATAGTTAAGTAGTCTTTAAACTATGAAGTCTACATTTATTTAACGCATATGCTTATGATGCTTAAATTTCATAATATGTAGTATAAAGTATTATGTTTTGTACTCTTCTTCCAGTCCTAAATCTGTGTAGAGATATTGCCTGTTAAAGGACTGTAAAAATATCTAATTGTAAGATATATAAGAAACCATAAAACACAGGTTCCTTGGCGCCCGCGCAGCCATTACTGAGAGTCCGCGAGACCGCAATATAATTTAAAAAGCTTACATTTACATAAGATACATTTTTACCAATATTTTTTATAACGTAGTGATTGTATAAGTTGTATAATTGTCCATTCATGCACACTAAAATACACTTCCCTTAAAAACATGTTCTTTAGTTATCACAGAAACAAATTTCTTAATTTATATTATATATTGTTGTTTGCCTGTTAAAGGACTGAAAAAATATCGAAACCATAGACCGCAGTTTCTTCTTGGGGTCCGCGTAGCCATTGCTGGGGATCCGCGGTTACCAATATTTATTATAACGTAGTGTTTGTAGAAGATTGTTACATTCCATTCATACAGACTAAAACTCACTTTCTTTAAAAAAAATGATGTTTACTTATCACAGAAATAAATTTGTTAATTTATATTATATATTGTTCATTTTCAGGTGATATTTACCAAGGATATAGAATCTTTCACTATTTTAAGATCAAAAACCGAACGCAGCAATCTGCAAGATGTCAATTATGGGCTCTACTTCACATCTCCCTCCATCCAATCCGCTTACTATCAACTGCTGGAACTCTATTGCCAAATTTGTCCGGCCAGAGAAAGACGAGGGTCTTTCAAGACATTCAACCAACTCAAAGATCACATGCGGAGAGAGCACGAACTGTTTTACTGTGAGCTGTGTGTGGATAACTTGAAAATATTTGCTTTCGAACGGAGATGTTATACACGACAGGAATTGGCGCAGCATAGAAGGAAAGGAGATCCTGATAATAAATCACATAGGTAACATGTTTTTATTGATGTAACGCTTTGAATTGGAAATAGCAGTACGTTAGTTGTACACAGTCAATCAATTGTAATATACATTCTTCATTAAAAGAAGACAAACGAAGTTTCTTCACACACCAAATGCATTCCACTTAGCAACTTTTTTTGTAATCCATCACATTGTTTCCAAACAAGTTGCAAGATTTTATGATGCTAGTTCCAGATATATTTTCCATTACAACAATTTCTTTAATTTCTTCAGCTTTATGCTACCTGATTCTACAATTATAAAAATCTGAAGTTATATAAAATTAATTTAATTTACCTAGTTATATAAGAAAAAGTGTTATTTTTGTTTTGTTTGTAGAGGGCATCCATTATGTGAATTTTGTGAACAACGATATATGGATAGTGATGAATTGTTTAGACATTTACGGCGAGATCATTTCTTCTGTCATTTCTGTGATGCGGATGGGAAACATCAGTATTATCCTAGTTATGATGATTTACGGAACCATTTTCTAGAAGAACACTATCTTTGTGAAGAAGGAGACTGCAGAAATGAACAGTTTACATCCGTTTTTAGAACAGACATTGATTTCAAAGGTAATTAAAAAATATCAGTATTTACCAAAAGTTCAGTCTGTTAATATCATCGTTGCGAAAACTTTTAGTTCATTTTGAAAAACGTTAGTTGATAAGGTTCATACAGGTTTTTTTTATGTTTTGTTTTAAGCTCATGTTGCTTCTGTGCATTCAAAACACTTAAGTCGGGCAGCAAACAAACAGGCTAGAACCTTAGAAGTTGAGTTTAATTTTGGACCAAGAAGAAATGAGCAAGGTATTCAACGTGGTGGGCGACGACAACAAAATTCAAGGTAATTTTTTAAATCTGATTCTTAAGGTCCGATTCTCATACAATGTAGACTTTAGATTTTAGACCCGATTTTTAGACTTTTAAACTTATTTTCTATTTTGCGTCTATAATGTCATTAAAGCACTCATATGGGTTCGTTATTTCATACGTTATTTCATTCATATGGGTTCGATTTTTTTATTTAGAAATGGCATAAAAGGGAAAATACTATGATAACTCGTTCAAACGGCGTTTTTCACACTTGTCCATTAGAAAACTCCTCGCTACGCTCGTCGTTTTCTAAACATGGACGCGTGCTGAAAATCGTGCTTATTAAACTCGTTCTATAATATATTATTTCCGAATTTTTATTTGTGTTGTATTTTCATCAGTTTTGAAGTAATATTTACATCTATTATAAAATTTTTACTATTGTAATTTATAACACAATTTAAATTTTAATCTTTTAGAAATCAAGATAATAACAATGAGAGTGCAGCTGCTTTATCAAATGAAAATTATAACACTGAACCTGGAGGAGGCTCCTCGGCGCAAGTTTTCGTCAATCCTTTACGTGATGCCAATTTTCCAACACTCGGAAATGAAACCTCAACTGTTACTACCTCCCGAACTACTAGTGTCACATTTACCTCAAAGTTCTCTCCTAACTTTTCTCGAGATGAATTTCCAACATTAGGTATATTTTAAGAATATATTAGGTATGTTTGTATTAAGAAATTCCAATGTTAGGTGGTGGTCCAGCTCCTAGGAACGTAACTATAACGAATCAGAAGATAAAGAAAACCGAAGCGTTTCCGTCTTTAGGAGCGCCAAAAAATGTAACAATTACCAAAACGTCTACAACGAAATCCTCGGGGTTGTCTTCACCGCAAAAAATGATGAACCCGGCAAATTTTCCCTCGCTTTGTGAAGGTAAAGGATCATCTAGCAGCACGGTGAAAGTTACTTTAAAGTAAGTTTTTTTAATGTAGAAATTATAATTAATTATTTTTTGGCTCAGATCTTTATATTTCATGGAATAAATGTATTTTTTTTTATTTTGAAAATCCATCCTATATTTTCAATTAGTAAAGAACAGTATATTTAATTAGAGTCAATTAATGTTAACTGAAAAAAGAGAAAATCTATTGAATTGGAACCTAATGAGTTTTTAATTGTTACATATATAGTCCTTTCTCAGAATTTTAATAATTAGTTACTGCTGTTATAATTGATATAATCCTTTGTACTTACAAAAATAATCTTATATTTGTTTATTTTTAAAGTCAAGATAGACCTCAATCGTCAAGATCTAATGTATCCATACATTTCAATCACAAATCGAATGGTGCAGTCACTACTCGAATTTCCACTGCACCAACAACAACCATACAAGTTCGTCCAAAAACAATGGATTTTCAAGACTTCCCAGCTTTAAGTTCATCATCAAATTCATCATCTGTTCCAGTAAAGCAATGGGTACAACCAAAAGCGAGAAAGCAACATGAACCCAAACAAGTAAAAGCTGCTCCAGCACCTGTCTTACCTCCCAGCAGTTTATTAGATTTTCCTACTCTGTCTAAAAAAAGTGAGAATACTAAAAAGACGACTAGTTTAACAATGCCAGTTACTAACGATTGGATTTCAACAGAGCCAAATACAGAAAAACAAAGTAAAAATGCGGATAATAACAAACAGAGAAATGGAGATGTTAAAAAAGATAAAAACAAGAAAAAAGTTAGTGATAATAAAGTTGTTGAAACAAAAGTAATTGAAGAGAGTAAAAGTAAAAATAAAAAGAAGAAAGGTAAAAATGGCGAGGCTTCAACAATTACCCTAAGTGCTTCAAATTCTGAAACTGAAATTAAGAAACCAACAGAACCTGTCAATGAAGTGGTCAAGAAAACATCAACCTTAAAAATTGGAAATCTACAACCAGAATCTCCAAAAATAAGACCAGACGACTTCCCTTCCTTAGGCAACAAACCACCACCAGGAATCCTTGTGAAACCGCCTCCAGGCTTCAACTTCCTGCCGAAAAACTCTAACAATTTGACTTTCACCAGCAGTAGTGGACAATCCTACCCAATACTTCCAACTCATACTTACAGCCATCCTCGAAATTTCTCCAACAGAAATACAAAACTCATTGAAAATTTTTTCGCAGATGAAGATACGATGAAGGAATTTAAGCAATATTGTTATTTATTTAGAAATGGACAATATCCTGCAGAAAAGTATTACGAGCATTGTCAGACGATTTTAGGTAATAATTTCAGTAAAATATTTCCTGAAATGTTGGTGCTTTTGCCCGATATCGAAAAACAACAAGAATTGTATAAAGTGCATAAAATGAAAGGAAGTGTTAAAGATTTGGAAGAGTGTCAAACTTGTAAACAGATAATTTTTAAAAAGGAGTTAAAAGAACATTTGGATACACATTATATGGAGAATCATTTTCCTACTTTAGGGGTCATTGAAGGAGGCCCGAATGCCTGGAAAAAGTAAGCATTTTTTTAGCGGTTTTAATAAAGCAATAAGTAATTAACATATTATAAGTTTTTTTTTTAATTAAGATTGGGGTTATTGGAAAGTTTTACATTTTGTTTGTAATTTGAAACTAAAATTCTCTACATCAATTTCATTAAATCTGCAATACAAACTATTTTATATTATACAATAAACAATATTTTACTTCAAAAAAAATAACGACTTAATCGCGAACAAATCGAAGTATCTTAATTAAATTTCATAAAACTTTTGGCAGGTGAATTAGTTATGAAGTTAGTTATATAAAAAATAAATAAATTTCGTTAAAATTTTGAAAAAAATTCTGATATGCATAAGCATGAAATGATCCCAAAATTAAACATAACATGAAAGATTTTAAACGGTCAAAGTAACTTTTTTTACTATAGTTTTTTTTTATTAAAAATATAATAAATATTTATTTTATTTATTTCTAGAAGAAAATGTATTTTTTATTTTGCTAAAGGTGCAAACTGGCTATTTTGTTCTGTAAGTTACCAAAAACAATGTTAAATCTTGTTTGTATATTTTTAGTTAACTTTATTTTTTGTGGATTTAAATTTAATATAAATATATAAAGGGTATTTATTATTTTTTTATTTACCATGTTTTTTTAATGTATAACAAAAGTTGGAAAAAAATATTTACAAATAATAAAATGTTTGCTAAATTATATATATAAATATTGTAAAAAATGTAAATATTTATAATTATTTTTAATAAAACTTGAATGTTATTGTTAATATATTTTTATTTTATTAGTTTTTTTTTCTGTTTTTTGTAAAAAAAAAACTATAATTTTCTATAAATGATAATAAAAAAATATTAAATTGTTTGTATTTACAAAGAAAGTAATAAAAGCGAAACAAATCATTTTTGCCAGTTTTTTTTTTTTTTAATTGCAGAATAATATTTACAGCCACAATTTTTCCAAATAAACGATCTTCGTTCAACGCATTTTTACAGAAAGTTTTGTTTTGACAGAAAAATATATCTTACCCGAAAATCCGAAACCTCGACATTTTCTTGCGGAACGAAAAGGAAATTATGTATCAATTTAAATCACAAGTTTTTTGAGATATTATGATAAAATTTGACATATTATGAAAGAATTAACATTTAATTACTAAAATGACACTTTCTCATCTTCCGTCAAAAATTTTTGGCAATAATGAAGAATAGCTAGGCTATAGTTTGAATATTTTTACAGAAAGTTTTGTTTTTGACGGAAAAAATATTTCTTTACCGATTTCTGGCCGAACAAAAAGGAAAATTATGTATCAATGTAAATCAAAGTGTTTGGATATCTACCACGATGAAATGTAACATTATAGGTATGACAAAAAAATGACTTCATTACTAAAATTGACACTTTCTATGTCTGCCTGTCAAAAAACATTCAGAACAAGACAGAAATGAAGTTTCAACAGTTTTATCATAATTTGGCACTTCTTGCTGTTTGTTTCTTTACATTATTTATTATATCATATTTGATAGTTATTTAAATCTTTGACAACAGACTTTGACAAAGATTTTAGCAGTTATTTAAAGTTTTTTTGATTATTATTTACTAAACAAATTTTCAAAAACCCAACTTTTAGACAAAAACATTTTTTTTGTTTAGTTTTCTGGGGGCACGGTAAAGTCGAGTTCTATTTTTTCTCGAAGCGACAAACGGCACTTTTGACCCCCCTGTAACTTCATTGCACATAAAGCAGGAAGTTTGAATTTTTAGATATCAAGAGACAACAATAACTGGCTATATTGTCAATATACCTAATAAATATACCTTATAGTTTACGAATTATCGCCAGTCAAATTTCTTAATTCGATCAACGATCAAAATTCTAAGGTACTTCTAGTAATCTTTCAAACTACAAATTTTGAATTTTAGTTAGCCTTTAGCCTATAACGGGAGAAAAAAATCCCTAAATTTCATTAAATAAAAAATAAGGATTATTAAAAATAATATTCAACGAACGCATCGCGCTTGTACGTATCGTTGCTAACTTTAAAATAGAGCCAGGGAGTGGGCTTTAAGAAAATCAGTAGCTGACGGACGCGGTATATTACCCGAGGAGAAAAAGGAACATGACCTACAAAAAGAAATGAGATCCCATCAAAAACATAAGATTTAAAAAATGCCAAGTCTCGTAACGCGGTCAAGTCATAATTATAAGAGAAATAAAGGTGTCTAATATTGACACGGTCACTATAAATGTTGATAGGTAATTGATTAGATAACAATTTATAACAAAGTAGTTGAATAGGTGCTTCTACATACACACTAACTAAAAAAACTGACTTGGTCATGAGATCCCACAACTTTTTGTAGCGAAAGAACCGCGTTACGATACTTACGTCATTTTTTACATTTTATGTTTTTGATGGTATAATATCGGACAGCTTTTATAAAAAAAACGTCCAAAAGTATTTTAAATATTTTATAACGTAATATGTGACCGTATTTCTGATACTTTTAACATAAACTACTACATTTGTTCATACATAGTCATATAATAATATCTGTCATATAATTAAATGAAAAAGATGGATGCAACCGCTAATACGTTGTAATCCATACTTACCCTGAATTTAAAAATTCACTATGTTTTTACCACTAATTTTTGTAAAAATATTATATAAGTTGTGAAGTTATATAACTCTAGACACTTTACACGACTCGAGTTTCGAATGTTGAGTCATTTTCAAGTGTCAAAAGTCATTTTCAAATTGATGAGATTGAATTTATACCAAGAGTTTTGGTGGGGACGGGAGGTGTCTGTCTGTGGCTGGGGACATATCTGGAGGTGATTGCATTAGATTAAAAAGTTGAAAAAAGATTAGGTCGGTTTGCTCGGCTACAGCTTTGTTTGAAAATTTCTAATGATCCCAGGAGATTAAGCTTAGGGCCATTGTTGCAATTATGCAAGATTTTTAAATTGTCTATTTCGGGGAATTTATGATTACATTCTAGACAAATAACTTGTGTCCTTTTTAAGACGAAAGGGACGAATATGTTTAGAAAAACGAGTTAAAATACTTCGTCCTGTCACACCTACGTACACGCTATTGCATTCCGAAGAATAAATCTCATATAATTCGGCCTTTTGAGATGGTTGATTTGGTCTTTAACATTAAATAATATGTAGGATAATTTTGAAGAAGGTATAAATGCTACTTGTAAATTTTGTTTTCTCTTCAACGAATCGATGCGATTTTTTAAATGCAGTTAAAAATACAAATCGAATCCAATTATGTTCTCCAGATAATTTTGGGATGCTAAATCGATTGGTGAAAACTAGAAGTCTCTGCGATAAACCACTCAAAATTTAAGGCATCGTTAAATCGGTAAAATCACGACATTATCCAACTCATATATTAAAAGGAACTTAACAATTCATTTAATATTAAAAGAAATCAGAATGGATGAGATGCTGCGGAAGCAGCGATTATTAAAAATTACATTAGATGACCTCCGTTTGCTTCGATGACCTCCGTTTGCAACAATGAAACCATTACACGCATATTTGGTACACTTCGGGCGAAATCTTGTCGAATGCTTCGTTTTAAGTCTGCCAGGGTTTCAACTTGACAGATATATTTTACATGACATAACATGAGATAAGGCTTCCATAGGCATGTTGGATATATAAGGCCTTCACCATCTTGCTGATACCAAATATCGTTTATTTGTAATCGGAGTTGAGCGATGGCATCCATTAAGAACGTTTTTAGCATCTCATCGTATTGTTCACTATTTCCAACTACTGCGTTTTCCATTTCATCATCAAAATAATATGGTCCCAATACTCCAGCTCAGCATATTCGACACCATATATACATATACCATACCTTTTGAGAATGCAGCTCTTCCTTTTTTTTTTCTCTCTAACCAATGTGGGTCCAGGGGGGTTAGCCCTTAAAACACTGCGGCCCATTGGCCTATTGTATTTCCCCACATTGTTTCGTTCATGCAAATAGATCCAGTCCCTCTATCAGGTCCAGGATTCTATGTGCCATGCTTTTCACGGGGACTCTCTTAGCTGTAATATCAAGCTTGTGTCTCCTACGTGCAATTGCTTCACAGTGGAAGATTATATGGGCGGCAGTTTCGTCCTCCTCATAGCATAACCTGCATAAAGGTTCATCCTTCCAGATACCCATTTTAGACAGGTATTCTCGTAGTGGGCAGTGTCCTGTAAGTAGGCCTACCACAATTGCGATCTGCTTCCTTGGTAGTTGCAGGATTTCAGCAGTTAGAGTTTCCGATAGGTTTACTAACATTCGTTTGCTGTGTGTCAGACCATTCAAATTGACCCATTGTAGACGGTGCATAGTGCTACCCATTTACAGATTTTATTTCGGTTCGTGGTCGTGGTAATGTAGGGTCCGCTTTTAACAATGATGTTTGCCTAGCAGGCTCCATCTTTTGCTAGCTTACCCGCCATTTCGTTACCCACCAGTCCCGTGTGGCTAAGCACCCAAGCGAGTGTGACCTTGTTATGGTTTGCCAAGGCTTTTAGGACCTGAAGACAGTCCCGAACTGTCTTGGATTTGATTTCTAGACACGCTAGAGCATTAATGGCAGCCTGACTGTCCGTGAAAATGCGGATGTTTCTACTTTTGTTGTCCATTCTCAAATTTTCACGGGCACAGACCATGATAGCGTGTATTTCTGCTTGGAATACTGTGGCATGTGTCCCCAGGGGTACAGATAGGCTGCACCCAGGGACACTATATATATATATATATATATATATATATATATATATATATATATATATATATATATATATACATATATATATATATATATATATATATATATATATATATATATATATATATATATATATATATACAGTCCATAGATTCCTGCGCCAGTACCACTGTCTTTCTTGGAGCCGTCTGTATACCAATCCAGTCCTCCTTGGCAAGTGGTTATTTGATTGCCTTCTGCCCATCGTAGATGTGTTTTGAAGGGTATGTCGAATTACAGCCTTTTGGGCATCGAATTCCCCTCTATATCGAGGTACCATTCTGATATGACATTCGTTATAATGGTGTGTCCTGACCTCGCCAGAGGTTCCCATGTGCCATTGCATATGCATCTGAAAGCTCCCATCCTTGCCTCGCCCATGATAAAGATATCCAGGGGAGGAAGGCATAGGATCACCTACAGAGCCGCGGTTGGGGCGGTTTTCATCGCTCCCAAAATTGCTAAACAGGCCAGTCTTTGAACAAAGGAGAGTTCTCTGATGGCCTGTTTTTGTTTCACTTTGGTCCACCATATATCCAGTATACCATGCTTGGTTTGAGTCCCCATGATTTTCCAAGTGTTCTTTTGGTTATCATCAGTGCCATTTTGCACTTGTTGGTAGCTTTCTTTAGGTGTTGATTCCAAGTCAGTTTGGCATCCAGTATTACACCTAGATACTTGACTTCATCACTTACCTTTAGATGCTCGTTATAGAAAATTGGGGGCTTTAGCCCATCCATTTTTCTCATTCTTGTGAATGGTACTATAGTGGATTTTTGGGGATTGGCCCGAAGGTCGACCCCCCTGCACCAACTCTCCACCTCGTTCAGTGCTTCTTGAATAAGCGCTGCTATTATAGAAGGAAATTTACCCCTGTTGAGGGTCTATGCTCTTCCTTGAATATAACTTAAGGATTTTCGGCAGATTAGTAAGGTAAATTTTGTTTGTTCCTCTCACCATCCAATTGAACATGTGTATCGTGACTGAAAATCTGCTCATAATCTATCAACTGAGTTCTAAACAACACAAATATTTGTCTATTAGAAGAAGTTTTTGGGCTTTTTGCCATTTGTAAGACCAAAATAGTAAATACTTCTTTAAAGCTGTTTTACCGGCTCACGTGAGATTCCTACTTGCTGCGATAAACGTCGTAAGAATTTATAAATTTTCTTCAATTATGTTCCTAATTTTCAAAGTATTCACTTCTGTTCTAACAGTTTTTCCTCTCTGCAAGTTTAGTCGTTACATCGTTAAAAGAATCTGTTCGACGATATATTTCGACGATATTTGGCTGCGCTGGAAAATTAAACTGTTGCCGAAATCACCTCTAGAGTGTAAATAATAGAGTTCGTTGTAATAAAATGTTCTACACAAGCAATCCTTTGTTCAATCGGCGAGCGCTGCATTTTCAAAAACTTAAAGATTCACTGTTACTTTAGACAGTTATAATTATGGCAAATAAGTCATTACTATTTTGGTTTTTATTAAGTTTTGATCCACTCTTGATTTTCCACCCTTTATAACATTAATAATAATGATAATTTATAGTATTATTTGTTTGTTTTTTTTTTCTTCTCGTTTGGGCCTACTTAGGACCACAGGGCTCGTTTTGACTCTTTATATGAGTCTGCTGTTTCTTCTTAGCCCAGAAAGCTTTCATTTTCTGGCTGTGCATCTGGCAAATATCCTCTCTTCTGTTCACTTTGGTCTGTTGGTTCCTGTGCTGTTTTTGCTGGTAATGGCAACTGGGAATATTCCTTGTCGAATGATCTGCCGGAGTTTGGACCTATCCGTTGCTCCAGGCCTGATTCCACGGTGGTGATCCATTTGTTTTTTGCTTTTCCTCTATCTGTCGTGGTGAAGATCCTGTTCGTGGGTCTTCGGGGGTTCATGCGGGTTAAATGTACCATAGAAGGTTAGGCGGCTTTTCCTCATAGATGTGATTATGTCTTCTTGCAGGTGGTACAGCTCACTATTCTGTCTGATCCTGTATGTGCCTTCCTCTTCTCGTATTGGCCCTAGTATTCTCCTCAGGATTTTCTGTTCTTTAAGCTCTAGTTTCCTGAGTGGACCTTTCCTGTTCATCAACAGGCATTCTGAGGCATAGAGTACGGAGTGTCTTACTATTAAGTTGTAATGTTTAACTTTGAGGTTCTTGGAAAGATGTTTGGAAATGTACATGCTTTTGCAGGAGTGGTAGACCCTCTCCAACTTGGTACATCTGTTATCTATAGCCATATTCTCACTCTCGTTTGCTGAAATCCACTCTCCTACATATTTGACTGCAACGCGACTTTACGAATGGTAGTGCCTTCTAGTGGAATTGTAGATGGGGCATCCTTTATGTTAGTCATAAACACAGTTTATTGTATGCTGACTCGCAAACCGGCCTTAGCTGCTATGCTGAGAGGCTCTGTATTTGGTAAGTAGCCTCTTCTATATCGTTTGATAACAGGACTAGGTCATCAGCAAAGGCTAAGCAGTGTACATTATGGTTATCTATTGATGGTAATGAGCAAGTCAATATTATTTGTTTTATTTTAATCAATGTAACATAATTGGTCTTTCACCAGATTTCAATTTGAAATTCAATTTCTCGAATTCAAATGGCAGCGTTTCCCAAACTGTTTTCCGTGGCCTTTCTGTGGTCTTTTTTATAATTTCTCTTCGTGAACTACTAAAATGTTGACGCCTATATCAGCTTATAGGCAAAACAAAATATATGAATGTTCATACTGTTTTAAAATACTAATATAATAATTATGATAAAAAATCATTCAATCTTGCGTAGAAATTAAAAAAAGGCAATTATGAGAGTGTGTAGCTGTTTATCATTTACTAGTAAAGATTCGGAGGAAAGCATCGCTTTTTATGCTTTATTTGATTTGATACTTTATTCTTAGATTCGGTTATTCTTCTAATCCAAATATTTATAATCCAAAAACCAATGTTGTAAAACCTGCTTAACACTTATAGGTCGTAGCGAAAAATCTATTCTTTCTCAGATTCTATGTTCACTGTAAAAGGGTTTCTAATGCATACCTTGTTGCTCTTGATGGCAAGGAAATGTTTTTCAGATTTTAGTCCCGTCAGGTATTACTTGATAGTAGCTAAAATCCGTCATGGATCTCATATTATACTTTTCTTCTTCTGTTAACTTTATATTGCAATTATTTGCTACTTCACGATGGCAACGGTTTCAAAAATTCAGTTTTTTTCATTGCATCTTATACTGATATCTGTACTTTCATAAACTCCTTTTCCTCCTCCTTTATCCATAGTAAACTCCTTTAAGTGACTTTCTTCAATATTATCTACCATATCCAAGATTATACGCTTCACTGGGTTATTTAATAACGCGCGCATGTTTATTTGGTTATCCTGTTTTTTTATCACATATTCGAGATCCTAACATGTTCTATGCTGGAATTATTCATTTCAACAATTCTAAGAGAAAAACTAACTAGTTTCATCAGGGTTGAATATAGGGTAGATCTTTGTACATTCTAGATTTCGGGGGTGATTTGTACTGCGACCTTCATAGATCATCTATTGTAACCAACCCTCTTCCTCTAATTGTTGGTATACTTACCCATTTAGAGCACCTCCTCTAGTCCTGAATCCTTCAGGAATTATAGCATCTGGGTGGTATTTAAGGACTGCAACGCCTCTGCGTTCAAGCAGTGGGCCTCAAGATACATTTGCCTCTTGCGGAGCAATGCTCCGCAGTCTTTGAGCAGATGTATGAAGATTTCCTCTGCTGAGCTGCAGAATCTGCATTTGTCATTTTCCTGTAGGCCTATGGCCTTGAGATGTTTTCTAAGTCTGCAATATCCCGTCAGGACTTCTATCAGAATTTTAAGCTTGTTCCTGTTAAGTTTCAGACAAGCTTATATTCTTTTCTGGTCAAAAGAGCCCAAAATTACTTTGGATTGTGTTAGCCCTGGAAGTTCTTTCCAAGTTTTCATACATTGTTCTCTTTTTTTTCATCTAAGCTATTGTGGATGGTGTTCATACTCATGCCGCAAAAGGGTTCCGGACCTATAAAGGGATTACTACATCCCTTGTTTGCTAGGTGATGGGCTTCTTCGTTTCCATATATACCAGTGTGTCCTGGTACCCAGTATAGCGTTACTTTTTTCTCTGCCAAGCTTGTTTAGCTTTCTCACACAGTCCCATTCCAGTTTGGATCTGATGGTGTATGAGCTAATGGTCTTGATGGCTGTATTGCTATCTGACAGGATAGCAATTTGTTTTTTGCGACATCTCTCGATTGCTCTGCTTGGAAGATACTTGGGTAGATTCCCATGGATTCAAAGTATTTGGTACGAGGTCCAAACACTCCTGCATCAGTACCTTCCTTTGCCTTCGAACCATCCGTATACCACTTGATTGCACTTTGCTCTATGTGGTATGCTGAGGATTCGTTGCTCTAATCGGCTTTACTACTACACATTGCTGTGTAGTTTTTCTCGAAATGGTATTTGCATACCTTTTAGTCTTTCGGTACTTCCAGCCAGAGGATCGTGGCAGCGAGGCTGTGCCTGTCTCTGCTCCCGATTACTTTACCTCTACCTATTCCTTCCTTGCTGAACCTAACAATAGCCGATCTGGCGGCCTCCTCCACGACAATGTACAACGGAGTCAGATCCAGCATGAATATGGCATGTTAGCAAGAATGTACCACATAGCCTCTTCTACCCAATCCCGACTCTCACCTCCACGTGGTGTACCCTGGTAACTTGAGCAACCCACCCGAGATGCGGTAAACAAACCGTATGGAGGGTGTGGTCAGGGCTAACGAGAGCGGGAGAAATGGCCCTCCGACCATCAGGTGGTTGAGCGTAGGGCCAATAACTCTACCCGGCAAACAAAAAAAGTTACGAAAAAAATAGCCTCAGACATCGGACTACGGCAACAACCAAGGCAAAGAATGAAGGAAAAAGAGTTGATTTTCGGATCATAGAACGTTACAACCCTACACAGACCGAGAGCCCTCCAATAATTAGGAAAGGAAATGACAAGAAATATTTAATAACGCTCTAAATCAACAACTGGAGAATAGCCGCAAAGGACAGGAACAGATTGAAAAGATTGTGGTGGCGCCAAAATCCCTCGAGGGACGTAAGTAATGGAGCCAACTAGTTTCATAAATTAATTTATGTATTTCATAAGATTTGATTTTTTCACTGATTGTGAGTGCCCCGAGACAATCATTGATCTTTTTGGTAACTGTTAATTCTCTGTTTTTATTCCTGAAATCTATTGGCTCTATTCTGAATGTTTCAATTCTAGGGGCCGCTTCAGCTTTGAGGGTTTCGTTTGAAAGTATTGTTTAGCAAATAACGAATAATTGTTTCCCGTAAAGTAGTCGTCACTTTTGTTGATTTTAGGAAGGCAATCGTAGGCATTTGATAGACAAACGCTTAACAAAGTACTCCAGGAACTAGGACTAGGCAACAAAACCCGCAGACCCATCCTAGAAACTTTGACCAAAACCCATTCCAAGGTTAATTTTAGAGGCGAGATTTCAGAAAGAAAAGAAAGCTTCGAAAGCTTGAAGTTTTCTGAAATCTAAATTTAACATTGGAATGGGTGTTGGTCAAAGTTTCTAGGATGAGTCTGCGGGTTTTGTTGCCTAGCCCTAGTACCTGGAGTAAAATCAAATGAGACAAGGAAATGAACTTTCCCCACTTGAAAAGTTTATGAGAGAATGGCGCAAGGAACTGATCAATTTGGGTGCTCAGAGTGGTATCTACCTGGGACGTAAGAACGATGGACTGGTTGTAGATTGCCTGGCCTTGGCAGATGACATGGCACTGTTTGCTGATTGTCTTGAATAAGTAGTAAATTGCCTCAGAAAACATGCTGCCAAAGTGGTCAAAACACAGGCTGCCAAAGTCTTCAAGTGTCGGAGAACTGGAGAAAACAGAATTCTTCACCCACATCAGAGAAGCAAACAGAGAGATGTTACTAGAGCAGGGAAACATCAAGAGGACTGAGAAATTTAAGTATCCCGGCGAATGGATTGAACCCAACTTCTCAGAAATAGCATCATTATCCAAGAGAGTCAACAAGTTAGAACTAGCCTATGGACTGACTAAAAACACTTACAACAAGAAATGCCTGTCACGCAACCTGAAACTTAAGCGCTACACATCAGTCTTACGACCAGAAGCCCTATATGCAATGGAGTATCTTTCCTTGAACCGAAAAGGTCTGGTAGAGAAATTGGAAATCAGAGAGAGGAGAATCCTCAGGAATATCCTAGGCCCGGTAAAGGAAGATGGGGAATTCTGAGGACGGCATAACTCTGAGCTCTACGAACATATTGAGATGCTCTCTGACTGTGCAAGGAAAAGATGGGTAGCTTTCTATGGCCACGTTGCAAGACTGCCTCCAAACCGACTAACCAACCGTCTGTTCGCCTTCTGGCAAAACAAGAAGGTTCGTACCACTTGGTTGACAGAAACCGAGAAGGATATTAAAGAACTGGGAATAACAGATCTCCAAAACAGACAGTCTGTCAGACGCACCCTGAAGGAAGTCCGTGGATTTCAGGGAAAACCCCGAAGGAAAGGTACCCCCAGGACAGAAGAGAGAAAGGAGTTACACCGGCAGAAGATGCGACAATACTGAGCAAATATCAAAGCCCAACCGTTGAACAAGCATGGTCCAAAGTAGGCCCATTCGAAACAAGAAGAAGAATAATGGTTTGTCGAATTGTATATAATCTTCAAAATAATGTCGGGTCCAGTACTGCTTTTTCGTAAAAGTAGTGAACTGCACATCCAGTGTTTCAAGAAAAACAGCGAAGTTTTTGTGGGTTTTTTAGGCGACCCGGCATTTAGCTACTACTACTAATAATATTGACCATGCCTGCCTTAAGCCTGCCATCGTGGCCTACCTTATGAAGCAATTGCAGTGCATCTATTTCCAAAGAGAAAAATTTAAAGAGGGAAGCTACAGAAAGGGTAAATTGGAATTTAAAGGTTCTTAAACAAATTTGGACTTCAATAAATGCGCCTATGCTACTAATGAATAAATAGTTTTTCTTGTTCAAACTAATATGTGAATGTAGGTCAACGCGTAAACGTAATATTGATGGAAGTAAATATATAAGAAATGTTGTTCTAAAATTAAACCATTTCATTCAAAACTATTTATGTTTCAAAAAAAGTCGAGATAAATAACATAAATTTAATTTATAAATTACGTAACAGTGTTGCCCTAGGCTCGAATCTCGCGAAACGTTTTTCTGTATGCACAAACCCGTGTAAATAAATCTGCTCCACATTTGAAATTTATTTGGATCTGAATACAAATTTTCTGAAAAACAGCTTTAAAATTTAACGCACACACTTGAAAAAGAGTAAACAAGTTCGTCGAGAGAAAAAAACATCTTATCACCATTCAACAAGGCGATATAAATCGGTGTAAGTTAGCAGTCAGTCAGTAGTTTTAAAACGGATGTAGTGCACGTGTGTTTACAGTTTGTGGCGAGTGTTTCGTCTATTTGCATTTGGAAGAAAGTGGCTATTAATTCGAGTAAGTTTTTTATATTGCAGTTTACATTTGTGCTTTAAATTGCATTTTTATTTTAATTAATTTTGAGGAATTTGTTTACATTTCGGAATTTGTAACATTATTAAGTCATTGCACTATCGCTATATTTAGAAATACAACAAGCATTATTTATATCATATATATATATGTAGTAAGTTTCAATTCATTTACTTATTAAACGCAATGATAGAAGTCATTAAACTTGACAATCACGAATAAACAAGAGTAAAGAGACAAATTGCTGAATTTTTTTTGTGAAAACATTTCTTCGCCAATAGACCGAACTAACGAAATCTAAAAACAAGAAACAAAATAAGAGGCCACTATTTTTAAAGAATATCCCAAAAAAATAAAAAGGACTATTTTATGTTTAAATTACAATAATGAGATTATCTGCCTCATAACATAGCTATCATAACACTTTATATGAAGAAAGGATCGAATTAAGTGACCATTACCATCCATCTGTGGGAAGCAATTTACATCTTTCTCTTACGCATCAATGCTCCACAGTCCCTGAGAAGATGTATTGGAGTTTCTTCTGCTGAGTTGCAGAATCTGCTCATCATCTTCTTCGAAGCTTAAGGTCATGAGGTGTTTCCTAAGTCTAATGTGCCTCATCAAGACTCTTGTCAGAATTATAAGCTTGTACCTGTTTAGTTTCAGGAAAGCTTTTTTTCTTTTCTGGTTAAATGATCTAGCAATACTTAGGATTGTCATAACCCTGAGAGCTCTTTCCAGGATTTTATCCACTGTTTCTTCGTTTCTTGATCTAAGCTTGTGTGGATGATGTTCATACTCATACCACAAAAGGGTTCTGGACCTATAAAAGGATTACTAGATCTCTTATTTGCTATCTTATCGGCTACTTCATTTATCCTTTGTCAAGCTTGCTTAGCTTTCCCACACAATCTCATACCAGTTTGTATTTGTTAATAGCTTTGATGGTTGCTTGACCGTCTGACAGTATACCAATTCGCATATCTTTCGATTGCGTGTACCTCTGCTGGCTGTGCTTGAATCTTTACTGACGAAGTGGCAAGCGGTGCATTTGCTACGAGGTCCATATAATTCTGCAGTTAAGTCTTCCTTCGTCTTAGAGCCATCTGTATACCACTTGATAGCACTTTGTTCAATGTGATATGTTGAGGATTCATCACTGCACCCGAGTTTAATGCTACAAGATTGCTGTGTAGTTTTTCTCGAAATGATATTTGTATACCATTTCGTACTTGCCGTCAGAGAATCTTTACTGACGAAGTGGCAAGCAGTTTCAACTGTTTCAAAAGAATGAGTTTATGTCTACTAAACAATAACTAACCCGTTCTATGCGATTTCTTGTGTCTTGTGATGATGAGTGTTGAAAGGAATATCAGTTGGGAGTTGTTGAATAGATATTCAATGTTTTGAATTGTCTTCTGAGTAGTAAATGGAATATCAGCTGGGAGTTTTTCTAAAGAATTTGTATGTTTTGATCAAACGAACACACACTTGAAACTAATGGAAAGAAGTTTACGGATAGCGTTTAAAGTGTTAAATATGAGGAAAAGGCAGCGGAAAACTGACACTGATGTATGTCGAATCGCGAATTTAAACACCTGTTAATTTGTATCCGCGCTTATCGACCAATTCTCTCAACTTGGTGATTGCAACTCACAAGGGGACCCCCCAGACGAGTCATCACTTAATAAATAATAATAATAATTAAAGAAAGTCATTTTAAAAATTGTAAGAAAAAAAAATCGTTCCCACGGGGAATCGAACCAGCGATCCTCGTACTATGAAGCCGAGCTCTTACCGATGCGCTAACCGGCCATTGAAATTTATGCTAACATAGCGGGCTTATGAGTTGTCGGTAACTTACCGGTCCGCGTAAAAAGTGAGTTATTTGTTTAACGCTTGGCCATCTGGCCCTCCCGCTTGCGTCACTTTCATTTATAGTCAAGCCCTACATATACTGTAAATTTGGGCCAAATCGGTGATAACGCCTCCGGGGGGTCCCCTTGTCAGCCGTTAAATGAGTAGTGTTGCAGTGTATTTTTTTAAATTTGTTTATAAAAATTACATAGCTTTAATAAGTTATATATTTCATATTACATTCAGTTTTTCATTGAATGTCGCGTGCTGTAGGTGTCCGAGTGGGTTTATTATATCTTTATTAAGTTTATTCTTTCTTTATTATTCAATCGCTTGAAATCGCTCAAGAAATAGCTTGATAATTTGAAGTGGGAGTTTTAAGTGCCCAAATCTATTATGAGACTTATCTCTTTCATGCATAAAGATTTGTGTTACCTTTGACCCAACAGGAGACACAATGACAAACCTTAATCTCATTATTATGGACGACCTACTGAATATTGAAACCACATAAATCATAGGAGAAATTATTAGTAAATCTGTTTTATATAAATTTGGTAACTAATTATGTTTTTGATTTTTTTAATGTTTATATAATTAATTGAAGAAAATAATTATTTTTTTTTTAATATAAAAATAAATAAGAGATATTTCTAGGTTTCCACAATTAGTATATTTAATTAAGTAAACTAAATATCTAAATAAATAAATATTTATCAATAAATAAATAAATCACTAAATAGCGATATACAATGAATAGGATGGTTACGACCGTTACTACGTGGTAATCCATACTTACACTGAATTGATAAATTCACTATGTTTTAACCACACTTATAATAAGTGTGGTTAAAACATAGTGAATTTATCAATTCAGAGTAGCGATATATAAGTTTACATTCTTTTAAATTATTAAACTAGTCCGTTCCGATTCTGTGCAGTCCTACCTAGTCAAGTCAGACCTATCTATACCTCTTTAGTCCTGCCTAGTGCAGCTTTGACCTGTATAGTCCTGCCTAGTTCCATCCTAGACAAGTATAGCCATGTCTATTGCTCCCCATTATTAATCCTAATCCTTATTCTATTTATTTTAAATTCGATGGCTTTTCTCTTGACAAAAACTACTACAAAATGTATTAAATCGCTCAGATAAATTTACAGAAATGCGCATTTGCGGCGTTTTTTTTGCCAGCTTTAACTAATTTTCCCAGGAGAGCTGATGACCACTCGTAAATGCGTTCGTCCATTAAACCTCAACGAGAAATTAATTACCCACAAAAACTAAATAATAAATATATTCACATGAAACCTCAATTTACACTGAAGTGTGTCATTAGCTTAAATCATTGAGGAGGCGCTCTAAATGGGTAAGTATACCAACTTACTTTTAGAGGAAGAGGGTGGGGTACAATAGATCTACGAAGGTCGCAGTACAAGTCGTCACCACCAAAACTACAATCTAAATCATTTGCTTCCCAGTTTTGGATTGTATTAACTCAAACAACTGAAGAAATATTAGATAAAATAATCAAGAATCTTGTATGCTAAGATTTGTCTATATAATCTTGTCTGCCTAGATTTGTCTCTCTAATTTTGTCTGTCAAGTTTTGTCTGCATAGTCTTAACTCTCAGATCTTTTCTATATAGTCTAATGTCTTATCCATATAGCCTTGTCTGTCTAGTTTTGAATTTTAATAATCAAAGCAACTGAACAAATCGACGGTCTCTAGGTACATAAAGACATGTCAAAAACCGAGGTTTACAGGAGAGTATCATGTTCAAACCGCTCTAGAAATTAATCTATGTACAATTATAAATTTTTTTTTTCTAATGTAAACTAATGTTTTATTAGCTATTATTAGCTTTAGGAACTTTATAATAACTTTACATATTTTCTTTATTTATATTTTCTTGGAAAAAAAACTGATAGATGACTGTTTCTACGCTGATATTAAAATAAAAAAAGCATGTCAGACATGTCTTTCTATATCTTCTATGTCTCTATACGATTTGCAAATGACGTTAAATACTTAATATTAAATATATATATATATATATATATATATATATATATATATATATATATATATATATATATATATATATATATATATATGTTGAATAAAAAATAAAATTTTATGTATTTTAAAACCTTATTATAAATCAATAATCGGATGTGCGATGAGCAAAATAAAAAATAAAAATTCAATTAACTATAAACAATTTAAAAGTGATAAAATTTTGAAAATAATCACGTGAATCCAAACGCGTTGTTTGTAACGTCGTAAGTGAGAAACTTCATTCTAACATTCATACAACATAAACATTCTTTATTAAATCGTCTTTTTAATATTTTTTCGGCGCACTGTTTAAAACCATCGGTTTCGACGTTTAACAATGTGGGACATGTAAAATCATTTTTAGTTCTTTCTTCTTTATTTTAGTTCTTTTTGTAGTATTCCACACGATGGTACGATGGTTTAATATGTGACATAATGAACATACCTACTACAACTACTGTATTAACAAAGTCGGGCAGAAATTACACATTTTACGTCACACGGCTAACCGGCCTGTTTTCGGTACCAAGTTCAAAAATATATTTTCAATTTGTTATAACTTTTTAATTTCAACGAAAAAACACAAAAAATTGTTTTGTTATAAAAAAATTTTTCAAATACCCAATTGTGCAATAAAAAAAATGCCATTTTTGACATGTCTTTATGCACGTAGGGACCGTCGAAATATTAGAAAGGAAAATCAAGAATCTTGTCTGTCTAGATATGTATGTCTAGTCTAGTCCTTAATATTCCTTCGAGTAATCCACGGAAGAAGACACCAAAAAGTAGAGAAGGAGATTAAGAGACACTCGGGACTCGGGAGTCTGGGTACACGTGAGCGCTGTTTGATGTTCAAGTTCTAATTCAATGATATCGAGATGTTAGCTGCAATGTGTGCACGCTTAAATAGACTTTGAAAACGCATTTGATAAAGTGAGACATGACAGGATGCTCGAAATTCTGAAAACAGCTGGAATCGACGATAAAGACATTCGTATAATAAGAAATTTGTATCTGCATCAAAGAGCATCGGTCAGATTGGAACAAGAGCTAACCGACTAAGTAGAAATAGAGACGTACGTCAGGTATGCATACTTTCACCATTACTCTTCCATCTATATTCCGAGAAAATATTCGAAGAAGCAACCCAAGATATAAATGTAGGAATAAACATAAACGGAAGAATCATAAATAATATAAGGTATGTGAATGACACACTGATGCTAGCAACAACATGCGACGATCTCTAAATACTAATGAGCAGAATAGCCGATACCGGTAATGATTTACTTCTCTATTTGCACTATTAGTATATTTAAGTAAACTAAATATCTAGATAAATAAATATTAATTAATAAATAAGTGGCTAAATAGCAATATATAAATTTACATTCTTTTAAATTATTAAACTAGTCCACTTCGATTGTGTGCAGTCCTACTTAATGAAATCGAGACCCATCGAGTCCTCTTTGTTCCTGCATAGTGCAGTTTCGAGCTGCATAGTCTTGCCTAGTTCCAGCCTAGACAAGTATAGGCATGCCTATTCCTAGTCATTATTAATCCTTATCCTTAGCCTATTTAATTTAAATTCGATGGTTTTCTTTAATTGTTTTTTTTTATATATTTAATATTCCCTTGATAAAAACTACTTCAAAATGTATTCAATCGCAACCGCTCAGATAAATTTACGGAAATGCGCATTACAGTTTTAGTTTTTTTTGTCTGCGTTTAGTCTGCTTTTTTGCCTGCTTTATCTAATTTTAACAGGAAAAATGATGACCACTCGTAATTGCGTTCGGCCTGACCTCAACAAGAAATTAATTACCTACAAAAACTAAATAATAAATATATTCAAGTGAAACCTCGATTTACACTGAAGTATGAATTATTTATATTATATCGGATCATTACACTCACAAAGTCAATTGTTCCTAGTTTTGGATTGTATTTAATCGAAGCTACTGAACAAATATTCGAGAAGAAAATCAGGAATCTTGTCTGTCTATATTTGTCTGTTTTGTCTGTCAAGTCTTGTATGCCTGGTCTTTTCTGTCTAGTCTTATCTCTCAGATCTTTTCTGTATATAATCAAGATCTGTAGATCTGTATATTTATTCTGTCCTTGTCCATATAACCTTGTCTTTCTAGTTTTGAATTATAGGAATCAAAGTAACTGAACAAATATTAGAAAGGACAATCGAGAATCTTTTAGATTTGTATAAAGTCTAGTCTTTAATTTAATTTAAACAAAAAGTAGAGAAGGAAATTATCGACACTCGTTTCGAATTCCGAAATGGCCCGGGAACAGCGCACAGTGGGGTATTTAAGCGATTTAGCCGGCCAAAATTATTTCTTAGTTTATATACATTTTAAATCGGTTTTTACGTTTATTTATAGTTGTTATAGTTGTTTGAAGTACATAGGAGTATAAATAAATTGGAAAAAAATAGTATATTGAGACAAAAAAAAAACTTTATATTAAGGGAAATGAAGCAAAAACTAAATTTTTCATAAAAACAAGAAAACTTATTAGTTAACCTGAAGAGTCCCACATCTCGTCGTCAGTCACTTCTGAAGAACTTTCGTCGTTTTTATTAGTGGGCTCGGCGGAAACAAGCATTTGCATTGCTTCTTTGCTGTGCATCACTGATCCTTTTCTTGGTTTCGGCCTCATACTAGTAATTAGGGGATCAGAGCTGAGCAATAATCTGTTAATAACATCTAAATTGCACTGGTCTCTCGAGAATTTAAAATTACCTCTAAAATCACTTTGATTCGTATTATCAGGTTGTAGTCAATACCGGTAATTTCAGCTGCCAACTCTGGTTTTTCGAAAAATCTCCTGCTAGTGTTACCATGAATAGTGTTGCCGTATCCAGCTTTAGGCACATCGACGATCTAGCGTGCAATATAGAAAGGCCAAATTGTAATGCGTGTGTGGAGACATTTCTTGTAATATTAAGGTCATTAAGGTATTGAAGGTAGCATTAAGAAGGTATACATTGGAGGTAGCAGCACAAATGTAGCATTTCATAGTTGAGGTAGTTGACGTGGCAGCATTGCATACTTTGGCATCCACCATAGTTAGCGTCAATAAATGCTTAATCGAAATAGAGCTCTTTCGTTGTATGAATTCGATATTTTGAAAAGCGTTTGTAGCTTCTTCTACATAGGCGATTTCGGATTTTGTGATATCCACTGTTTCTTTGACAAACCGTATCCTCATTGGTTTCAAGAGGGAGTTGGATTTTGCTGTTGAACAAAGCAACTTTGAAAAATATTGCTGTCTGTGGGATCTTCTTTCTGCATCTTCTGTTTATATTGTGTTTGTTGCTATCCGTCACATCACCATTTCGAAATTAGCGTCAATGATTTACGCTCTTGTATATTCAATGTTATCCATACATCCTCCAAATATATAGCGAAATGTTTTGCTGTGTGGTCCAATAAATGCTGCAAGTTAATTTCAGCACAACTTTCAATTACCCGATAGGCTGCTCTTTCCGGATAACAAGACGTTTAGCCCTCGGTATTTCGAATGTTCATTGTAACCAATTGTCATTGTTTTTATAGAAAAATTCTGATTTTTTATGCGCTAGTGTCTACCTTTTTTTAAATTGGTACTTTAAATGGGAGAATTTATGTTAAACTTGCTTCATTTGGGTTTCACAATATCCATCTTGCGATAAAATATATGTCTGAAGGTAGCTCAACTTTTCGTCAAAATTTGGTAAATCTGGTTCCTGCATTTTGTCAAAAAGAAATCTATGCGTTACTACTCGAGCGCCTGAGGTACCTTCAGATACTGGAACAAAACACAAACTATCGATAAAAACATCGTTTCCACGGGATTCCGCGGCTAAATTTGGTGTTTTTAGTTTGTACACATACTATTTATTCTATTATAACTTAAAAAACCACGGGGAGGCACGCGGAAGTATAACAAAAACCTTTTTGAAAATCAATCATTTTTTTGTTTTTTTTTTTCATTAATTTCGATTACCATTTTGTATCCTTAAAATTATTACTAATTATTCGATAAATTTACATAAAATCGATAAATATATATGTGGTATTACCTGATATATTGGAATCCATCACATTTTTTTTTCAAAACAAACTCAACAAAAGGAAATTACAACAAAATTAATTTTTTTTTTCAAGGACTGTATTTTCGAGGAGGCCGAGAACTAATCACACACTTACAACAGAGATCGAATTACGACTAATACTACGGTGCGTACTTAAACAAGTGATTAAAAAAAAGGGTTGTATATTGTTCTATGTCTATTTAACATTATCAGGATATACTTTTTTTTCACCAGGAACAAATTCTAGGAAATCGATTTTTGGCCGCCTAAATAGCGTAAATACCCCACTCTGCAGCGCTTGCTTAAGTTCTAGCTCAAGTTCTAATCCAACGATGTCGATATGTCAGCTGCAATGTGTATACATGATTAATAGACTTTGATAAAGTAAGACATGGCAAAATTCTGAAAACAACTGGAAGCGACGATATTAAGAAACTTGTATTGGCATCAAAGAGCATCGGTCAGAGTGGAACATGAGCTAACCCAACAAGTAGAAATAAAGAGAGACGTACTAGGCGAAAGAATCATAAATAACATGAGGTATGCGGATGACACACACGCTGATAGTAGCAACAACATGCAACGATCTTCAAATACTAATGAGCAGAATAGCCGATACTTGTAATGACTTTGGATTAAAACTTAACATCGATAAAACAAAATATGTGATTATAAGCAACGATAACGATACCCAAAATACCGGTATTACCTTCACCGGAACAAACCTCAAAAGATTTTTCGAGGCAGTGTATCTCGGATGTGCTATCAACGAAAACTGGGGCCCATCCATTGATATCAAAAACTCTATAGAGAGATCTCGCGCAGCATTCGTTCGCATGAAAATGACCTTTCTTAGCCTCAGAATTCGTATGGTGAGGTGTTATGTTTTTCCTGTTCTGCTATGCCGGATGGAGGTCTGGACACCCGCAGAGGCAACGTTAAAACGTCTGAACGCATTTGAGATTTGGAAGTGCCGACGAATGCTCAAAATCAGTTGAACGGATGGATTACAAACCAAGAGGTACTACGACGCATAAATAAAGAAACGGAAGTGACCAAATTAATTAAAAAAAAACGAAAAATGGAGTACTTTGGCTATATGAGAGATAGCGATAAATATGAAATACTACACCTCATCATACAAGGAAAGATAGATAGCCAGAAAAGGCCCTGGAAGAAGATATACCTCCTGGCTAAAGAATCTTAGGCAGTGGTGCGGACAGACAACAGTGCAGCTTTTCCGGGCTACTGCAAACAAAATTATCATCAACAACAAGTTTACCGTCATGCTCGCCAACGATCGTTGAACACAGTTACGGCACCCATAGATAGATAGATAGATAGTCTAGTCAGTCTTGTCAGTCTAGTCGTGTCTGTCTAGTCTTGTCTGTTTAGTCTTAACTGTTTAGTCTTGACTGTTTAGTCTTGGCTGTCTAGTATTCACTGTCTAGTCTTGACTGTCTAATCTTGTCTGTCTAGTCTTGTTTGTCTAGTCTTGTCTGACTAGTCTTGTCTGTCTAATCTTGTTTGTCTAGTCTTCTCTGTCTAGTTGTGCCTGTCTAGTCTTGCCTGTGTTTATGTAATATGCACTACAACTTAACCTAAATACGCATTTCGTTCGTCTACACCAGCGGTTCCAAACCGGTGGGTCGCGACCCACTAGTGGGTCCCGGAAGGGTTACAGGTGGGTCGCGACTCGATCTTAAAACTATCAGAAACCATCGAATAAACCATCAGAAAAGATGAGAAAAATCAAAACAATTTTGTTTTGATTGTTTACTTGATTTTTGGCATCTGGGGACTACAACCACTACATCCCAGATCCACAAGGTTACAATGGTTTCGTACCAACTATCACTGTTGATTGCCAGAAAAGGTGCGCCTCATACAGCAGGTGAGAATATCATTTTGCCAGCTGCTAAGCTTATTTCTGCCTCTTTGTTTGACGAAAAAGCAACCAAAAAAATAAGGGAAATAGAAGAAATGGTTGAAAATATAAAACAGCAGCTTATTTCTGCTTTGAAACGAAGTGACTTTTACTCCTTAAAATTGGATGAATGCACTGATATAGCTGATACTGCCAATTTATTAGCTTTTGTAAGATTTGAGACCAATGAATCAGTAGAAGAAGAAATGTTATTTTGCAGACCTTTACCTACCAGAACGACTGGGGTTGATATTTTCAACTGTTTGGATGCTTTTATGAAAGAAAACGAAATTGATTGATCTTAGTGTGTCGGAGTAACAACCGATGGAGCCCGTGCCATGTCTGGCATTTACTCAGGACTAGCAGAGAAAGTTAAGGCAGTTTCTCCATTAGTTGAATGGGTTCACTATAGTATTCACTGAGAGGCTATGTGATGGTAAATTTTATATAAGGTTTTTTACTCCACCGTGGACTGATGGACCTTGGAGATATTTCAAAGAGGAAAGGTGCGTCGCCAGTTGAAAAAGGTTGGGAACCACTGGTCTACACTTTTGAATGAATATTTTTGAATTAATTATGTGTTTCGAATGGAGAAATTTCACTTTGTCATTCTTATTAAACGTAAATATTTATTTAATTTTTGTGTAAATACTTTTATTTTCTAAATATTTATTCTATTCTCCTTTTACAATTGATTTGGGGCTTTCTTAAATGATTTTTAGGCGAGTTTAGAAGGGGAAAGGTTTCTAAATACGTTCACAAGGCAATGGATAAATTAACGGTTATCTCGCGAAAAAAAGTTAAACAATTTAAATTGAGTGTGACGTGGGGAAATTCATGTTCGTATTTGCAATTAACATGTAGATTAGCCGGTTTACTTTTTACACTGTTCGGCGTATTTGAATTAGATTGTTTTCAAAATACTCGGCCATTCTACATAAATTATTATATTCTATAGCCATGAGTTTTAGAATATTTAATAGATAGAAAATGTAAAAGTAAAAAGAATAAATAGGTACAACAAATAGCATATATACAATTTTATATTAGTGAGTATAACTAAATGAGAATAAAAGTTTGGAAAGTAGAGGTAATAATATAAATAATTCTCAGAAAGGAGCAAAAGATTAACAAGGAAATGTTAAGTTTCAACAAATTTTAAATAAGTAATTGTTAAAGTTAAAATTAAAATTAATGTAAAAAGATATTACAATATGTCAAATTTTCTAAAATTTAATTTGAATTTTTTCCATAATTTACCGTTAATAGATTTCATTTTATATAGAATTCAGTGCAGAAGTTGAAAAGTTGACAAAACACAACGAATAATTTTGAATTTTTAGTTTATTTCAGTGGTTTAAAATACATTTGCTGAATTTCTCCACATTACATTATTGTATAATGGACGAATTTGAATTCAGCAATTTTAATATGATTTTCAAAATGTTCTTTAATGCAATTTCTGAGACTTAAAATGTTTCATATTTGCAATATATAACGACACTAATAGATCTAAACCAGCGGTTCTTAAACTTTTTGAAATTTCCCGCCTAGGGGTCCTGTAAAAATTGTTCGATAGCTCGCGGACACCTTTAATAAAAAAAGAAAAGTGTAGTGAATAAAACATTTTTTTTACAAATAATTATTTATTGAGAAAATATTACTTGTTATGTAATCGTTAAATTTAAATAACAATTTTAATGGGATCGATTGCATTTACTTTGCCTAAAAAGTTCTTCTATGTTTGTCTTTGTTTTGGTCAGTGCAACTCTCATATCATTTGTCGCGTATAATCTATATCGAGATCTTGTCTTGATAGTAAGTAGTGTAGAAAAAGTCGACTCACTCTCATAGGTGGTTGCGAATGGAATTAGGACACTTAGAGCCATTTTTGCAATATCAGCCTAGGACTGAGCTATTTCAATCACAAAATCTTTGCAACAAGTTTCACGGAAAATATTTTTCGGACCATCATTTATCAAATCAATAAACCGTTCCTGAATTAAATTGTCTTACGAAGGCAGATCACTAATGTTCAAATAGGTTAGTGATAAAACGATGGTGTTTATTTTCGCGGTCCTACCGAATCCTCTTCGCGGAGACCGTTAACCCCACTTTGAGAACCGCTGATCTAACAATTTCGTCAAGTTATCTAAATTATCAAATAATCTATGGTAGGCTTTTCTGAGGTAGACACTTTTCCTATCGCCTAAATGCCAGTTGATTTTGCTCGCGGCGACTGTAACGGACCGTTGAAAACTTACTTGTGAAACTTTGTTTGGAAAGGTTTGTAGCGGCTAAATTGAGTGTAATATAAATCAATTGTAAAATCTCGTCTCCAGAATTTTCTGGAGAAAAAACTTTTCCATGGAAAGTTTGAACTGCAAATTAGGCATGCTTGTAATATTTGCAAATTTATATTTCATATATAATATAATGATATAATTCATTTCATTGTTATTAATATGGGAAATTTATGAGATTTTGAATAAATTGCCGAAGATTTATAATTTCTACACACATTTCAACATGCGAGATTTTTCTAGTTATTAATTAAGATTTAGGAAATATTAGCCTAATTTGTAGAACACAATTCTAAGATTATTTTCTTTAATTTTTCATGAAAATTCTTGAAATATTATGAAAATAAATACGAATCTAAACTAAAACTAGGATTTAGATAGGCTAACAAACCTATACTAATTTGTGTGTGATTCCTTAAATAACTAATTACAAGTATTAATATTAACGTCTGACCAGTCTGTATGGACTATTTCTGTGTACTGTGTCCTGACCATTCGTTCACTCTGTCCCGTCTATCCGGTCTACCTACTCTGTCTAATCTGTGTAGTCTTTCTAGTCTGTGTAGTCTATCCAACCTAACCAGTTAGTCTAGTCTGTTAAATTAAAATTTATTTATTGGCCAGTTGGATGTATACAGAATACATATGAAGGGTACAGGCAAAGAATAGGGAATGTCACACTTTTTTGGGTTTTTTGTTTTGTGCTGGTAAGAAATGTCTATGGTAATTATGGCAATTATGGCATATCAAATGACCAGTTTTTGCAAATACTCAACAAATGTCACTATAAATACGTTGTTATATATGCCCAACGCGAAAAGAACAAGGAATGTCCATGACATACTGGTAAAAAAGGAGGATAGTCCAAATAAGTTGTAAACTGGTGATTTTTAAGTTAAAGAGATCTTTGACTTTGCTTCATTTATTTACATTGTTTGTTTGCATTGCAATTTTAATTTAAAATTCGCAAAAAATGTTTTCAAAAAGTTGCGCCTTTCTTCTTATGAACTGGCTACTGGGAGCTATGTTCAAGGCTCAAATGTTTCGATAATTTGACTGAAAATAATCGAAAAAACATTATTCAATATTTCAATTCATTGGGTAGTGTCAGTGAGCAGAAGTTATATTTGTCGGGGCTTATAAATGTTTGTAATATCCAACGAAGAAGAACTAGAAAATTGGAAGGTGGGGATAGTTTTAATACAGCTGCATACGGCTATAGCTATAGTGCATACGGCTATAAGTGCGTGTTACAGATGAAGAAAAAAATACTAAAAATGTGCCCCTGTGTTTCAAAGCATTAATTTCATTACATGGTATTACCAAGGGAAAGATGGAATATCTGCAAAGGAGCTTGAAAACAACTGGTAAAGCTCCTGTAGATCAAAGAGGAAGCCATGAAAACCACAAAAAAATTGCACCAGAGATAAAAGAATAAGTTTTAAATCATATTAATTCTTTCAAGGGTAGCAGTTTAAAAGACAGTAGGAAAATTTACTTATCAGAAGACTTGGCAATAAAGAAAATGTACAAGATGTTTTTAGAAGACAATGAAAATAAAAAACAAATTTCGTGCGAGTCATACAGGCATATATTTAACACACAGCTTAACATAGCTTTTGGCTATCTGAGAATGGATACATTCAGCTCCTGTGATACTTATTTAGCCAAGGCTAAGGTACTTAAGGAAGAAAAGAAACTTGATGAATTAAAACAGCAATCAATTTTGAATAAACTTCTTTTGACAAAAGCTCATGTTTTTTATGAAAGGAAAACGAGAAAATCTATCGACTTCCAAAAAAATATTTCTCTTTCCACATTTAGTTAGAGACTAAATTGGAAATTCCTTGTTTTTGTTTGTGACGCCAAGGACATTCCATGTTTTGTACTTTTTGTAAGATGACTGTCTGAAAACTCTGATTTTACCATAAATATGCTTAATAATAAGTCATTGTTATTTCTAAGTAAAAGTTACCGCATACTTTGATCTCAATAAAAATATTATAACTTCTAATCTTTAAATTGCTTTTTTCTCAAAATCTATTCATTGGGACATTCCCTGTTCTTTGCCTGTACCCTTCATATAGGCAAGTCAAGAAATTATTAAATGGAACTGCATGATTCTAAAAATTCTTCCATTTAGACATTGCGCCACAAGAAAATTTCTAGTTTTTTTCCTGAAAATTCTATGTCAAAGTTCCTGAGTTATTTCCAGTGGAAGCAAATTATAAAGTTGAATCCCAAGATCGTGGGGAGCCTTGCTGTGTAAGATAGTTATTGTTTAAGGCGTGCACAATTTGAGACGAGTTCTGGTGAAATAGTTATGTTTTTCCTTATTTTTCTTTTGTTTCTAATAAGTGTAAGCTAGGGACAGTTACGATCTTAAGTTCTACAACGGCGTCTGCAGGAGACAAATGTTAGACAAACGGAGCGCACAATTCTTTTTTGGGCTTTGGGCAATTTCGTTAATTTTCTGGACGCCCCCATGTAATGATGCCATACATCCAGACCGACTGAATCTCAGCGTAATAGAAGTTTATGAGTTCCTGCAATATTAAGAATTTAGGCAGGTGCCTAATACAGTGGGCCTTCCTGTTGATAACCCGGCATACGCTAACAATTGTAATGTGCCATGATGAATGAAACATTGTTCAAAATAGACTAGGAATTTGGTGAAGGTTGCTCTGTATAAAGTAAATTGATAGTATGGAAACATTAGTGGCATATTCAGTTCTCTGCGTCCGAAAGGTAATAAATTGCGTATTATCATTATTCAGGTGGAGTCTATTTCCTGAGAATCAGTTTATTATGTCATATATAAGCCTATTTGGTTATGATTCTTCTAAGCTATTTTTAGAATTCAAAAACTGTCATCTGCATATAGAGCACAGTAGGATCTTTGAGAATATGGTAGCAAGTCAGCCAAGTGTAAAGGCCGGTCCAGACGCTCCGTTCTGCACAACCTTTTGTCTGCGCAGTTCAACACGTTGTAGATAAAACGTTGCGTGTAGACAGGAAAACTGCGCAGTTTTGAGAACTGCGCGGAGACGGTACAGTTGCAGCGATAACTGAGCTAAAGAGGATAGATAGCCATGAACTGTGCAGACAAGTCGGCGCAAGTGGACGGTAATTTCGTTTTCCGATTCATTTTGTTCCTCAGTTTCTTTGTACATGTTTACTTAAAGTATTATTAGTAATATATTATATCTCTATAAAGAGCAACTTATATTATTATTAATATATTATATCTCTATAAAAAGATATATATTTTAACTTGACCGACAATGGGATTTTCTCGCAGAATTTATTGCATTATACGAAAGTTTCCCATGCTACAAGCCATCTTTGTGGTATTTTGATTTGTTATATTTCCTAAATGATCAGGAGACACCGAAGCAGTCTAGGAATACCATAGCTGAAAATGAAGAGTCTGCAGTTGATGCGGTGTCACTAATTCCAATAAATAAGTATACATGTCTATGTTCATTTTCAAGTAGTTCCGCCAATCATTAGGTTCATCACGTAATTCACGCAGTAATGTATTCTGGGAAAAGTGCTGCCTTTTTTAAGAAGCCATATCATATACATATATATCTGCACCGTGTGGACGCTCTACAAATTGCAACGTTTTCATTGCGTCTCAAGACTGCGCAGACAAAACGGAGCGTCTGGACCGGCCTTGAGACAAATTAAGTTGGTACCAACACGCTTCCCTGAGGAAGCCCTGTATTTGTCATTATTTTGTAGAGTCTGTCCAGTACGCCTGATTATTAATTTTAAATATTTCGTTCAAATATTTATAAAATCTCTATTTGTAAATTATTCCAATCGACTAAAATAATTATTCTTGTGGATTTTGTACTAATTCAACTGAACATAGTTTCATTAAATATTAAGGTAGTAATAAACTCTATGTCGAACAAATATTCTCAGAACCCTTCGATGACCGATAAATACGAAAAAAAAGTGAACGGTACCACAATAAACAATATAAGATAGGCAGACGACACAGTGATCATAGCAAGCAACAAGCAAGACCTACAGCTACTAAGGAACAACATAAACAGAAAGTGGTCAGAAGCCGGACTAAGAATGAACAGATCCAAAACAAAATTCTTAGTTATAAGCCGTAATAATCAGGCAGGAGCGTCCATCGCGAAATACCTAAGCACACTAGTAAACGACAGATGGGACCCACTACAAGAGATCAAGAGTAGGGTAGAACAAGCCTGACTGGAATTCAACAAACTACGTCCCATGCTATGCGATAAAAACCTAAATTTAGAAATCCGCCAGATAATGGAGAAATGCTACGTTTGGCTAGTCCCATTCTATAGAGCAGAAACCTGGACGATAAAAGTAGCATCCATTTGCAAGATCGAGGCGCTCCAGATTTGGACACTCAGAAGAATGCTCCGTATGCCATGGGTGGACCACATTACCAACGAGGAGGTGTTGAGAAGGGCAGGAATGGACAGATTACTATTCAATGCCATAAAGCAGCGCAAGATCGGGGCTCTTGGTCACATACTAAGGGGGTCAAAATATCGAATTTCCTTACTCATACTCGAAGGAAAGATAGAAGGGACATCAGACGTAAACAGCTATCAAGGCTTAGGAACATCAGGCACTGGACCGGAATCAAAAAGTTTGGTGGCATATGCCAAGCAGCAATAAACAAAACATTAAATTATTCAGTAAATTATAATTCGCCAACGCATATAGGTGTAAGGCAACAGAAGAAGAAGAAGAATAAATTGTAAGATGGTTTTTAATCCTAGTTTAAATCCTAATTCAAGAAACAAATATTTTAAATATGTTCCTCGCTCATCATTTGTTATGATAGTTATGATATGATAGATTAATACAACTTTTAGGTTTACTAGTATTTTCTGTCCTGCTTTATATTTTATCTATTTTTATCTGTCTACTCACGAATATCATCGAGTCTCATCTGTCGATTCTAGAATATATAGTCTCGTTTGTCTAGTCTTGTATAATTATGCAGTCTCCTCTGTTTAATCTCGCTTGTCTAGTTTTTGCGCGTTTTGTTTTTGTATTACAAAATAGTAGTTTCAACTAAATTAAGTTTTAATGTGGGAATAAGAGATTGTCGCGATTCAAGTCCAACAGAGATTGGTAAATGAAATCTCTGCAGCTGACGTTAAAATCGCATTAACCGGATTACCGCGATAAATGTGGGCTTTCCCTTGAATAAGTTTTATTTAATCGAGACTGGAAAAATGTCGAAAGTAAAAGATTCAGGAGAATAAAAAAATATAAAGATAAAGGAAGCTTAATAATGATTTACTCTTGCAAGGATTTTATAGAAATACATCTTTACACTAATTTACACTAATTATTTAGAAACTAGAATGCATAATTATAAACTAGTTAATTATTACATGAATATGAAAAATAAATGTGTCTGGACCAGTCTAAATATGAATTGAGACTCTAACACACATTTACACTAGAATATAATGGACATGTACTATTTCGTTTGTGTTATCGTATTCTTTATGCGATTTAATGTTAACCCTAGTCCATTATATGTGGATAATGTATTATCAGAATCTTTTACATAGCAAGCTGTGATGAATGTTGTTGATAGTTACAAATGACAAGTGCATTTGTCAACTTGACGTCTGTTATATGAAGAATGATTTAAATAGTTGTAAGTTATATTAAAAAGTTATTCAGCCTTTGGACAAATGGTAAGTTTATTTTATTAGATAGCGGTTTATACAAGCTTGTTAGTATTTAAGTATGTTAGTTACATGCAATTAACATTTTAAAACATTAAAATAAAACGTTAACAAACATGTAGTATTGCTTGATTAAACAGTTTTATTGTTTTGTTTTATTTCTTGCACATTATTATTACACGGTTTCTCAGACCAATTCAAATTCAATTTTGCCAAAAATATTATAACCTAAAAACGAGAAATAATAAAAGTCTCGAATGAGGACAGAACCAGAATAATAAACTCCTTCCTGGTCAACAAAGCAGCAGTTATTGCTTAAATAATACATACATAAATACATACATCACGGATACGGCAAGAAAGCAATTTCGGGTGTTACACATAGAGAGAACATTATTGTAATTTTTTTTAATGGAATCTGTGTTTCAGTGAATGTTCTATGTCTTTTTTTCATTTGATATCAGTAATATCGAGGTTAATTTACAATTAGATACACTTGGTGTGTGATTTTGGGTGTAGCTGTTAGTTGAGGGTTAATTTTAACATGAAGTGCAAGAATGAACATTTTCCGGACTTTTTAATCTTTTATTTTCGCAAAGCAAAGAAAGCAGTAGATGCTCACAAAAATATATGTTTATGGTGTTGAATTTATAACAGAGCGCTAGTGTCAGAATTGGTTTAAAAAAATCCGTTCGGGAGATTTTCCACTCAAAGATAACCAACGTTCTGGTCGACCTAATTTACTTGACAATGACCAAATAAATATCATTTAAAGAAGATCTTCACGTAACTGTTCGAGAGATTGTAGAGAGATTAAATGTATCGCACACAACCGTTTCAAATCAATTAACACGTCTTGGACTCATTAAGAAGCTCGATATTTGGGTTCCGCATGAATTGACTATTTATTCACTTGACACAACAACTCAACATTTGTGATTTGCATCTTAAGTGAAATGAAAACTATCCTTTCTTGAAAAGACTCATCAC
Organism: Phosphuga atrata; assembly: GCA_944588485.1. Lineage (NCBI taxonomy): Eukaryota > Metazoa > Arthropoda > Insecta > Coleoptera > Silphidae > Phosphuga > Phosphuga atrata. Next base: position 39,442,471 of record OX155893.1, read on the forward strand.
TGGTGATGAATAATGAGTCACCCATAGTAACATCATTCGAAAAATATCATGGTCCAAGCATGATGAACCAGCACAAGCCACATCGAAAGCTGAATTGTATAAATAAAAGATCATGCTGTCGATTTGGTGGGATTATAAAGGTGTTGTGTATTTTGAGCTGCTTCCAAGAAACCAGATAACCAATTCAGATGTTTGCTGTCAACAACTGATGAAGCTGAATGAAGCAATCAAAGGAAAACGGCCAGAATTTGCAAATCGTAAATGAATTGTATTCCATGATTCCACTCATCTTTGGTAACTTGTGGGAAATTATTGAAACTTGGTTGGGAAGTGATGTAGTATCCCCCATACAGTCCTTACCTGGCACCATCTGATTAACATTTATTTCGAAGTTTTCTCTTTGAATAGTAAAAATTTCACAAATGACGATGACCTTAAATCGCAGCACTTGGTTCAGTTTTTTTCTGATAAAGACCGGAAGTTCTATGAGCGCGGAATCATGAAGCTGCGAGAAAGATGGCAAAAGGTCCTTGAATTAAATGAAAAATATGTAATTGATTGATAATTTATTCGTTGTATTAAAAAATGTGTTTTTCTACTGATATATGTGAATATGGAATTTTTTCCAGGGCTTACCCTACATGAACATTTTTTCATTCTAGAGATGAAAATATTTTCATATCTAGAGACGAAAATGAGCATTTTAAATTTATGATTTTCTCGATTAAAACACTAAACTAACCAAATTTGCATGGACTTTCTTATTAATTACATCAATTTCAATGAAATATTTTATGTACAAACGTAAAATGAGCCTGAAACTATTTAAAAAACCGAAACAAAATTAGGACATTTGACTTGAAAAGTATCACCTTCTATGAGAATGCAATATGTTACCATGGAAACGACCAAACCAACAATTAAATTTGTATTGACAGTTGTGACAGTTCGCTTCGAATTGGATTTATTAAAGTCGAATTATGGATTCTACAACCGAAATCAGTAGAAAAAATTGCATTTACTACTCGAGATGAAAGTGTTTTTTTTTTTTGGTTCGGTGTGATTGCTAACTCGCTGAGCGCCAGCAAACTCTCACTTCACCAAAATATCGCCATATATACTATTTTTTCATACCACAAAACCGAAATTACTTTCTTGCCAGGCCATGATTTTCACTGATGCTATTACATTCATAAAAACAAACGTAAAGCCTTTTAGTGTCAATATCGACGAACTTGTAGTATTGAGCATGAATATATTTACACTTGTTTGTTTTGTCAAGAAACAATAAGACGAATTTGAATTGGAAAAACAAATTGATTATTTAAATTTATATTTGACGAATCGTGTAAGGATTTTTTATATTTAACCTAAATTTTGACCGTTGATGTTGCTGAATGTCAATATAATTGGGAAGAATAATAAAAATAAATCATAAGTAAATTTCCCCCTCAAAATATAATCTGTTTAACATTTTTTTGAGATGAAAGATACATTTTTTATTTTAACGTGTTTCTCGTCTGATTCGTTCTCTGTTCTCTGAATAAATATTATGAATTCCGTTTTTCTTTTTAACAAAACTTGCCGTGTTTAGTCTAGATTACATAATGACATTTTAAACATCGTTGCTACTTCCGCGTATTTAAGAATAGTCCGACTTCAAGGAAACACAAATTACATTGAAACAGAAATAAGAATAAAAAAGACATGTCAAACAAGAATCCATTAATATTTGTAACCAAATAACAAGTTTTCTTTTAACTTTTCTCTCAACTATAAATAAGAATTAGTTTTATTTCTGTTGAGTTAATCTGGCTAATCTTTTGAAATATTAGATAAACCATTTAGATTTGTTATTTTGTTTGCAGAGCCGTGTCTATCTAATAGTTTTTCATCCGATTATATTCTGTTAGATAATCTATCTTATAGATAATCTATTTTCACTTAGGTCTATAAAGGCTTTTTGACTAACTAACTATATTACTGCTTTTTTAAACCTAATCCGAATTTTGCATATCTAGTCCGCATTTTACAATCTTTAATGCCTAAACTTCTAAATATAATAAAAGCGGAAACGAGGAAATATTTGCATTAATAGAACAACAACATTAAAATAAACTTTTTTCGCTAGAAACAAGTTTTAAATCAAATTTTGATCTCACTTTCCTCTTTTTAATTCCTCAAATTACTTTGCTGCCCAAACAAGTACAAAAAAATACAAAGAAATAAACAATTACATGTAATGGTTTAATGAGTATCAATTTCAAGTATTTTTTTGCAAATTCGATTTTCTGTAATATTTATGTTTTTATCAATCTTGTTTTGCTTTTGTTCTTGTTTTAGAGTTTCTAATACAAAATTTGAATTAAAATTAAACTATTTCAGCTATTATTATTTACTAAAATTACTTCTATAATTCTAGCACTTTTGCTTTTAATATACTTAAAGGCAGAATATATTTAAAGGTAGAATATACTTAAAGGCTTTTGTTGCATCCTACGAGTTGTAATCACTTAATCGCATAAATAATTTGGTTCTTATATTTGTTTGCTATACAAACTTAATTGTACCGTATGCAGTGATGTGGCTACGTATTGGATTTAGCCAAATTTGTTTTGAGCGAATTGATTAAAATATATTCGAGACTGCATTAATAGGATTCAGTGTATCTTTTTACTATTTTACTTTTTACTATTGACAATATATATTGTTTAAAATAATTAATCATATTTTGATCTTGTCCTTTATTTTTTTCCAATTAACGTTTCCAATTAATCCTAAATATACTCTGTGACATAAAAAATGCAACACTAAGAAGGTGTAGGAATTTTTGAACCAAACTCGGCAGAAATGTTAAACTAGTCAAAGGTAGTAGTAATTGATTAAAATTTCATTCAAAATAATTCAGTAGCGATGGCAAATTTGACGTTTTACTTGTTACAAACGAAATTATCGGGTGTATTTCTTTATTGAGATTAAGTCATTCGATATTGTTTTTGGTTGCAATTCTTTTCTTTTTGAGATCTTCTTTGCGTTTTGAGGTTGTGATTATGCCTAGAGCAGTGTTTCTCAAACTTATTTGTCTCATCGCCCACCTGTAATATGCCAGAGTTAATAACGCCCCCCCAAAAAAATAATATATATATATATATATATATATATATATATATATATATATATATATATATATATATATGTTGTATTTGAGGTTTTCGCGGATAGATACCTGTGTTGTATTGTTTTCTCGGGGATTCCGCGTTGATGCTGAGGGTTGGCTCTGAAAAGAACCGGATTCTCGACGTTTCGGCGAACTAATATTCGCCATTCTCAAGAGATATATGCGTCCGTGCGGGTCAACCGTTAGACGCATACTATGCATAAGTATAAGATATCCCTTTGACAGCCCTTAACATGTTGCGTGGACGCTTATGTTATATTGTGGATTTAACAATACTGTTAAGAAAATCAAGTTATTTTGAGATATCTCCTAATTTCCAAAAAAAATTATTATATATTATATTATTATATTTTAAAAATAATGTGGCATCTTTGGTGCAATAATTTAAAATTCAATTGAAAGAAACTTTTGTTTCCCTTTCTAGAGTTAGTATTTTGACTTACCAAGTATTTTATAGGATACTTAATGTTTTTGAATATTTTTCAGTTCTATCGAAATATTTATTATAACACAACGAAATTACTTAAATATTCACTAGAACTCTTGCAACGTTGAAAGTAAAAATTATATATCAAGAATACACGCACTAGTGACAACCCTCAATTTCTTGTAACATCATCACTTAGAATCAATCAAAAATAATATAATGCAAAATAAATGAAAAAAAACAAAACTTTAAAAACAAAAGTTTAGGTCTGCGAACCTATTTAGATTAATATTAAATGAATTCTTAAATAATTAGCAACAATAATCGTGATAGTTTTTGAAATATTTCAACTAAAAGTTAACATGCTGGGGTCTCTGGTAGAGTTTTTTCAAGATAGTAGATTTGAACAAGACACTAAAAGGTGGTAGATCTACCGAAAAGTTGGTAGAGTTTGTAACGCTAGCTGTGTGTGTGCGTGCGATTATCGATACTCGAGCAGCAGCCAATAGCAGACGAGCGTGGCCCGTTGTATAATACTGAACACGGAACAATTTTGTTGAACGTATTTGTTTTAAATTAACAGAAATACATTGTATAGCTCGTGATACCTACCGCCCACTATATCGCCCCTGGCTTCCTACCGCCCTCTATATCGCCCCCAGGCTACCTAGCGACCCCCAAAACGACGTCATCGCCCACTGGGGGGGGGGGCGATATCGCCCACTGGGGGGGGGCGATATCGCCCACTTTGAGAAACGCTGGCCTAGAGTACGGCAATAGAGATCGCTTTATGGGTTACGTGAAGGTCGTTTTTTATTCAAAGAAATTTCTTTGAATGAAAAACGGAGAAGACAACAGAAGATTGGTTACGGTTAAGACGATTAGCAATTGCTAATCGTCTTAACCGTAACCAATCTTCTGTAGTACGGTATTATCAAGCATGGTCTACAGAAGGTTAAGAACGTCATAAAAGAGGAAGTGGACGGCCAAGACAGACATATGTGGTCCAGGACTGCCATCTCCGATCAATAGCCGATCAATGGTTTCGAAACGAAGGACGACCTGTAACCCTTCGTACGGTTTACCGACTAATTACAGCTTTTGGCTTGCAGTCATATCGACCACATGTTGTGCTTCTGTTGACGGGTCGTCATCGACAGATACGTTTGGAGTGCTTTACCTTGCGACTGGATTGGGACGTGGAATATCAATTTAGGCGCCCTGAGCTATAAACCAATTAGCGCCCTAGGGCCTAGGCATTGAAATTCTTAAATATGATTTTTTATCTTTTTTTGCTCGGGGAGTGCATTCATCCTTTCCCTAATTTATTAATTGAGATATAGAGAATTTAACATATTTAAAAATTCCTCATCTTTACGTTCGTGGCGCCCCTTAAGATACGGCGCCCTTGAGCTGTAGCCCAAACAGTCCATAAGGTTAGTATGGCCCTGGGAAGACCTCTAGCTCTCTAGCATAGAGTGGTCTTCCGTAACGAATCCCGATTCTGCTTATGAATGCACGATGAGGGTCGCATGAGGGTCAGACGTAGACGTTGAGAACGTCGAAATGTGCAGTTTTCTGTTGAACGGCATGTGCACCACAAAGTGGGGTGCTATTGTTTATGGAATTTGGTCTCAGTTAGTATTCATCCGAGGCGATATCAATGCCCACCGATATTTTGATGAAGTGGTAGAACCCCATATCCTTCCAATCCTCTAGGAGCTGAAGTACCCGATTTTATGAGAAGGAGAACAGGATAATATGTAAATAAACTATGGAGCGCTTTGAAGAGGCTAATGTCAATATCTTGCCTTGGCCACACAGATCTCCAGATCTTTCGCTTATCTAACATGTGACATGATGGGTAGAAGACTCAAGCAATTAGCCCATTCTCCACAGACACTAGAAGCTCTCCGGATGAACTACAGATGCCTGGGATGAAATACCTCAAGGAGAAATCGATAACCTGGTGAAATTCTTGCCCAGAAGGGCGTGGGAATGTGAAACTAATAGGGGTGGTCCAACACATTATTAATAAAAAATGGCTTTATCTTTTGTTTAATTTCTTTGAAATTTTAATCAATTACTACCTTTGACTAGAAAAACATTTCTGTCAAGTTTGGTCCAAAAATTCCTACCCCTACTTGGTGTTGAATTTTTTATGTCACAGAGTATATGTTAATATTTGAATTAATCAAAATGAATCGATTACTAAATTCAAGTTACGATGACTAAATCCCAAAACAATAAAAAAATTTAAAGCAATTTTTTCTAATCCATGTTATGTTTGTTGCAACAAGCTAAATCTAGAACGTTTAGTATTCTCATTTCTACTTTAATTTGTTGTTTCAACATTTGCGGTTTCTCGTTTTCATCTTTTTTATTAAATCATAACTTAAATTTATACTTGGTACATCTGTTTTTGATAGATCTTGGCGTTGTATCAAATTTACATTTTTGTATTATGCGTCTGGAGCATTTTGCTCTTGTATAAGGAATTATGAGCATTTTGCTGTTGTATGAAGGAAACTTGTATGAAGATTTGCAAGAGGTTCTCCTCTAATTACTAATTCCCACTAGGCATCGGATAGCCCTTTTTGAGCTTTTAATACCCTTTCCATGTGAGGGGAAGCGCCCCATATCATGATTCCGTATGCGATCACGGAATGTATCTCCGCAAAATAGAAGTGAATTAGCACCGCACCATTGACAATATTCTTGAGCATACGAAGCATATAGATCTTACGATTCATTTTTTTTACAATTGACTGTCGTGATATTCCATGTGAGGAAATCTTCGAAGGTAATTCCTAGAAATTGTGTATTTTTCCTCTGGATAACTCGTCTTTGCCAATTGCCAAGGATAGGTTTTCTGCTGACCTCTTTCTAGGTGTTTGGAAAATCATATATTTGGACTTTTTTGTATTTAAGAACAAATTATTTGCGAAGAATCAATTGAACACTTTTACCATCAGTGCATTCGCTTCGATTTCAGTGTCGATCACTGTTTACCACTTATCTAATGAATGAGGTCTGATGTGTATATTGAGAAAAGAGTCGGGGCAAGAACGCTGCCACCACAGGGAACACATGTTAATATACGCAGGTTCCGATGCGAAGCACTCATTGAGAAATTGTATTTTGACATAGCATTGTCTATTATGGAGGTGTGATTGGAACCATTTTCCCACCATTGACCCTTCCCTCTGATACCATAATTGTGTAGCTTGTCCAACAATATCTCATGAGACACACAGTCGAATGCCTTCGACAAGTCGCAAAAGATCCCGACCGGAGATCTTCCTTTGTCTATCTCATTAAGGACCTTATTATAGAGCGAAAGGATGACCGTCGTTGTGGATTTGTTTGATCCATGTTGTTCTTGTGGGATTATATTGTGTTTAGTGATGAATTGTATTAGTCTCCGCTCCACGCTGTATTCCAGGATTTTGGCTACTACGGATACTAAGGATATTGGTCGATAGTTGATCAGATTTGTTTTGTCTTCTTTTTTGTGTACTGGAACAATTACAGATCTTTTGAGAATAGCTGGATATATCTCACTATTAAATGAACAATTTACTAACTCTGTAATAGGGAGGACTAGAAGATCACTACATTCTTTTATAATATGGCTTGGGAGTAAATTTGGTCCGCAACAGTTTATGAAGAATTTCAGACACTGACTTCAGACTTACAAGGGGGACCTGTCAACTCGTCATCACCGATTTGGCCCAAATTTACAGTATATGTAGGGCTTGACTATAAATGAAAGTGACGCAAGCGGGAGGGCCAGATGGCCAAGCGTTAAAAAAATAACTCATAGCCGACAACTCAAAAGCCCGCTATGTTAGCATAAATTTCAATGGCGCAGCGGTATGAGCTCGGGTTCATAGTACGAGAATCTCTGGTTCGAATCTCGAAGTAAATTTGGGTCAAATCGGTGATGACGAGTTGACAGGGCCCCATTGTTAGAAGAACATGTTGTCCCTGTGGCATATGGATTTGTTAATGCAGGTTGACGCAAGACCACATTCTACGCGAATCAGTTTAGACTTCCTACAAAAACTAGAAATTCAAACAATGGTGTGGCTTGCGTTAAGTCTTGATTTTAATACCACGGAGCATTTTGGACCTGTTCGACCGACGCGTTCGTCCGCATCCTCCTCAGACCAACTTAGACCAGCAGCTAACGGCGGCTCTTATTGAAAAATGGGACGATATACCACAAGAAAACCTTTGAAGACTTTTGCGAAGCATGCCAAGACGGTGTAATGCCGTTATTCATTCTATGGGAGCACATACTCGTTATTAAGTTGCCACTTATGTACAAGAATTTAGTTTAACAATTATTTTAAATTCGTTTTGCACCTTGGTTTTGGTAGTTGTTCAATATTACGGGTACGGGACCTATTAGGCAATTTCAAACGTAGTGGACACAACGTATTAATATAAAATATTGACGTATGCAGAGAAATCTGATTGGAGTAGACTAAATCTGGTATGCTGATTAGCCTTCATTGCATCCTTTTCTATTTCCTTCGATAGATCAGAATCGCTCGATGCATTAACAAAACATTAACTAATAGTCCCATTCGGAATAAAAGGCGACCTTTTCAATTATCTGCAAAATTGTTCTTTTTAAAACAGATCTGTTAAGGCAATCGCAAAAGTAGTGGACACGATGTATTAGTGTATTTGGTGATACGATTTCTGTTTACAATAAGATTTTTGTTCTTACAATTAGAGTTAGGATCCGGCCCCTTTACACGGAAAAAAGTACACTCTAAAAATTACAGTTTAAATAGTAGCAGCGGCCTTACGAGTACAAATTTGTAAAGATTGCGGTCGCATACTGTAATTTTTAAAACTTATTTACTAATACCGGAAACTGTAATTTAAAAAAAATCAATTGTTAGTTTTTGCAGTTTCAAATTCGTAAGGCCGATGCTACTATTTAAACTGTAATTTTTAGAGTGTACTTTTTTCCGTGTACTTAATGTACTGCTAATAATTTTGTATAAAGACCGGTTGCGATATTTGTCTTGCAGAAAGGCACTATTAGCCCAAAAACGGAAAGTAGTGCCTCATTAACCAATTAGCGGAAATATTGAAAGGTTAATAAACGGAAAGATATCATCTCGCCACCCAATTATTCGAGTATATTGGACCCTTGCGCCTTTGCATCACTAATTAAAATGCTTTTGTCATTAACTGATCATCACAGTCATCTGATGTGAATAGCTTGAAATGTTTTTGTATGAAGGTTTATGAGTGTGTTGTTTTGACATTTACATACAGAAAAGACATCTATTTTGTACAAAAATGAATATCTCTCTAGAACGTTCTTCTGTTTTGATTATTTGTTATTATTTGATCGTTATATTATTTGTAAAAGAACGCTTCGTTTATATAATAATAAAATCTTGGTTTTATTAGCGCACTTAATTTTTATAACAAAAGCGATTCAGGGCTAAATAATCAAACATAAATATATAAATATCTAGGTATATTAGGAAATTCCCGAAAGCCATTTTTTCCGGGAGAATTCTTGACACACCCTCTTGCCCACTCCTGTATTAGCCCAATAAGGATTTTTAAATGCTTTCATTCTATGAAACAATCTTAATATTTTTTGTTTTAATTGTTATACAATGAGAGGTTACCGCTGAAATCTTGAAGAAGAATGAAATGAAAGAATTACGTTGAAAAAATACTAAAGATTAAAGAAAAACAAAATCAATCCAAATAAAATCCGATTAAAACTGTAGAAATGGCAAGCAAATATTTTTCGTTTCAGTCTTAATAATAGATAAGAACAAAGTTGAGAGTGGAACTACTCTTCTTCTCGTATTCTCTTCCATTCGAGTGGGTCATAGAAAATAATATAATTCTTGCGCGGTTTGGAACACTTGGAGATATTTCTACTATGCGCATGTCAGTCCAGTGGAATCGTTGGTGTTGTGCGGACGTTTGCTCAGCCATTCTTCGTAAATACAAACTGTTTATAAATGAAAACTCGTCGAAATCGGCGTTCCAATATAAACAATCACAATTATAAATGTTAGTGAATGGTGCAACACAAATTATCTCCACGTAAATTGTATTTTTAAACATCACTGCAAGGATTTTCTGCTATTTTTTGGGAATACTACCGACTTGGGTGAGCTGAACATTACAGTAATAATGAGGATTAGCATATATAAAATAAACAATAACAAAGGTTTTGTTTATGTTTTATCGATTTCGTTCTCTTGTCTTGGCAAAAAAAATAACTGTGTTTTCTTCTTTGTTTTCTCCCTCGACTTTACCTTTTTATTGTTGTTTTTATTTTGCTTTTGCGGGCGTTCGTGGCGTTCGGCTCTGTCCGTCTTTCCGTTCACAATTGCGTCACAAATGTTTTTTTCAAAATTGTCTGTATATAAAGAATATGGACAGTAAAATAAAGCAATAAATGCATACGACTAACTACATAGACTAGGCAAGGATAGATAAACAGTCTCTATAACTTGAATTTAAAAATTAACTATTTTTTTACCGTTAATTTTTGTGAAAATATTGTTAAATCTCTACACACTTCACGGCTCGAGTTTCGACTGTTGAAGGTCATTTTCAAGTAAAAAATTCACTTGATAATGACCTTCAAAAGTCGAAACTCGAGCAGTTAAAGGTTAACAAAAAATAAATGAATAGACTGAACTAAAATTGAAAAAAATTCTGTAGGAACTATTTTAATATGCTGATATGCTGATCAATATAGGCTAGTTACTGTAGACCAGTGGTCGGCAAGTCTCCGTGGCGCGTTATCTTCTGAGCATTTACCCGACCCGACCCCCCACCAAGGGGATCTCACAATCACAGCTTTCATAAATAAATTGCTGTCCTTGCTGTAGTAAGAATATCGAAATTTAAATTTTACATAGTCGTTGATGAGGTCAGATATCAATTTTAAATCAATACTGTGTGATTACAGCGAGATTCTTTGAAGATTTCCTAGAAGCTCAATAAATAGTTTCTATGTTTTTAACATTATGTGCATATATGGGTTTTCCACAATTAAACGATTTCCCTATGAGTTTAATATCAATGAAATCAATGTAATAGAAGATTTGCTTGTCTTATTGAGTTATGTCAAAATTGTTTCCGTTTTTCACAAAAATATTTGGTACTTACGTATTAACGCCACCACCGCTACATTTTTAAATGTCGCCAAAAAATTTTATGCTAAATCATAAGATAAAAAAGCACTTTGTTTGAAATTAAAACATTTTTAAAACTCAAAATACTATATTTTCTAACCCCGGTTAGATTAGGTTGTCCGCCGCGAAGCGGACAGATAAATCAAGACAACATACGCGAGAGCTCTCGATCCAATATATAGCAGTGATGGCGTTAATTCGTAAGTACCAAATATTTTAACTGCCTTTAATCCTTTGCTCCCAAATATATTTAAACGTATGTGTTTTGTAAATCAATCTGTGTCTGAAATATTTAAGCAAATTTGCAGTCTTTACGAACAGCGTCCTAAAAACATTTTAAAATTGGTAAATATAAAAAATTGCTTCAATCTTTTTTTCTATAAAATAATCCTAGTTCATATAATTGTAATATAGATTACTCCTTGCTTTTCTTGCTCCTTATTTTTTTTTAAACAATTTAAATGCTCTAATGTCCGCAAAAACATGTAATTTAAAAATCTTTATTATTATTTAAAAAAAATCAGTGGTAACAGTGGATAAATAACTATATAATTGGTCAGTTTATAAGAAGGTAAAACTAGATTGGCATATCTGTGGTAAATTTTAAAATTCATCTTGTAAATATTAAATAGTAACATTTGTATATTTTCTTCAAAGATTATAATTTCTAGGAAATTATTGTATACATATCGTCAACAAAGTTGACATTTGTATAACTAATCTTTTTATAACAAACTTTTTTAAAAAACAACTACTACATTGGCAAACACCACGACTGACATTGAATTACATTAAGAAAGTTTTTTGGGTTCTACATAACCCTGTGATTTTCCAAAAAAAAAACAATATCCTGATCAAATACAAAAAATAATTATCAATTAATTAATTAACATTCATATACGCGTTTCTGCCTTTTGGCTTCATCAGTATGGCTTTAAAATAATATTAAAAAATTGGGAAAATCACAGGGTTATGTAGAACCCAAAAAACTTTCTTAATGTAATTCAATATCAATCATGGTGTTTGCCAGTGAAGTAATTGTTTTTAAGAAAGTTTGTTATAAAAAGATTAGTTATACAAATGGTGTCAACTTTGTTGACGATATATATACACTAATTTCCTAAAAAATATAATCTGAAGAGAATTTACATATGTTACTATTTAATATTATAAAAATCTTCAAACTCAACAAGATATAAAAAATTATATCATGACTTTTCGGTCAATGAAGTTGAATAAAAATTCTTTAATAAATTTGCTTCGACCAATGTTATTTGTCAGCTAGTACAAGCGCCGCATATGGTTTTTCCCAAAAAATCTCAATACCTGGTTCAACTATAAATAGATTAATCTCAAATGCGATACTATCAATTATGCTGTAAATAAACACACTGGCTAAGTCGTATTTCATTTTATTTCTAGTTATAATTTGTTGTTAATGATAAAGCCATACTGATGAAGCCAAAAGGCAGAAACGCGTATATGGGTGTTCATTAATTAATTGATAATTATTTTTTGTATTTGATCAGGATATTGTTTTTTTGGGAAAATCACAGGGTTATGTAGAACCCAAAATACTTTCTTAATGTAATTCAATATCAGTCGTAGTGTTTGCCAGTGAAGTAGTTGTTTTTAAGAAAGTTTGTTATAAAAAGATTAGTTCTACAAATGATGTCAACTTTGTTGACGATATGTATACAATAATTTCCTAGAAATTATAATCTTTGAAGAAAAGATACAAATGTTACTATTTAATATTATCAACATCTTCAAACTCAACAAGATATAAATAATCATCTTGTATAGATTTTTAAGTATATAGATATGACAATTACAAGGAATTATGAAGAAAATAATGTTGATAATGATGAAATCTTTAATAATACACTGTGACATAAAAAATGCAACACTAAGAAGGGGAATTTTTGGACCAAACAGGGCAGAAATGTTTAACTAGTCAAAGTTAGTATTTGATTAGATTTTCACTCAAAATAATCAACAGTAGGCATGGCAAATTTGACGTTTTGCTTGTTGAAATTAGCGAGGTATTTCTTGCGAGATTAAGTCGATTTCAATATTGTATTTGGTTGCAGTTCTTTTCTTTGTGAGGTTCTCTTCTTTGCGTTTTGAGGTTGCGATTATGCGTAGAGTACGGAAATGTAAAAATTATCGACAACTGAGTGAATTCGACAGAGGTCGCATTATTGACTTACGTGAAAGTGGTTTTTCATTCAGAGAATTTGCTAATTGTCTTAACTGTAACTAATCATCTATAGAACGGTGTTATCAAGCATGGTCTACAGAAGGTCAAGAACGTCGTAGAAGAACGACTGACGAAGTGGACGACTAAGGCATACAAACGTAGTCCAGGACCACCATCTCCGATTAATGGCATTAACCCTTACAAGCCCAAATTATTTCTTAAATATATTTCAATATACATATTTTTATGAAAATCGAAAATACCGACATAAATTTTGCAGAATTTATCTTCTTCTCTTCTTGAAGTGCCATCTTCTCTTAGATCTTAGAAGGTTGACTATCATCATAGCTATTCTCATTTTTGACGTTGCAGCTCTAAACAATTCAACGGAACTACAGTTGAGCCATTTTCGTAGGTAATTTAACCAGGAAAAGCTGCTTCTTTTTCCTTGTATCTACCCTTGCATAATATTCTGCATCAATACATATTTCTCTTCCCTCATCACGTGACCCAGATACTGCAGCTTCAGAGAGAGAATATATTTACTGTATATTTTATACAAAGGGCTATCTGCAGCTTCATTATTTTAATTGTGTTCAATAATTCCCTTTCCTTTCTCATTTTTCCCAGTATCTCCTCATTTGTTACCATGTCTACCCAGCTTATTCTTAAGATCCTTACATCCTATATATCCTATATATGACCATATCCTATCGATATCCTATCTATAGATCCTATAATATGACCATATCTCAAATGGGGACAATCCAGAATTCCTTCCCATATAGCAACCCCGAGAAAATGTAGCACCTTAGTATTCTGACTTTAAGTTGTAAGTTAAGTTTCTCATTCTGTTAAATATGATTGTGGCTTGTCCAATATATCTCCAGAGCGGTATCCCAGAGAGCTGGAAAGAGGGGATAATACAGCCAATCCACAAAAATGGGGACAGGGAAGGGTGGAGAATTACAGGGGGATCATTCTGATGAACTCTTCCTACAAAATGTTCGCCAAGATTCTAGAAGGGCGGTTGAGAAAAGAGGCAGAGGAAAAGCAATTACTATCAGGGGTGCAAGCAGGATTCAGAGAGGGAAGAGGCACAGTTGAACAACTCATAACACTTAGATTTATAATTGATCAGGAAATTAGATCTGGGAGCCTTTTTGCTCTTTTTATCGACCTGAAAGCAGCGTATGATTCCGTAGATAGAGGGAGATTGTATGAATGTTTGGTTAAAAAGGGTATTTCGGAGAGGGTGAGGAGGAATGTGAGGGAGGTGTATAGGGAAACGGTGTGTAAGATCAGGGTCAATGAGTGTGTAACGGAATATTTCGAGATAAAAAAGGGCCTGAGGCAGGGATGTCCACTGAGCCCCACACTTTTTAATCTCTATGTGGCTGATTTGGAGCCACAAGCCACAAGAGTTTTGGCAGACGGGCAAGCTGGAGGAGTGGTGGTAGGGAGAACAAAGGTGTGGAGTTTAGCATACGCTGATGATCTAGTATTTGCCAAGACAGCTGGAGAATTGAGAGAGGTGATTGAAAGGGCGAGAGGGTTTTTTGAAAGGAGAGATTTGAGGGTGAATGTGGGAAAAACTAAATGGATGCGGTTCAAAAGAGGTGGGAAGTTCAAGAAAGAGAGGTTTGAATGGAGAGGGAGGGAAATCGAGGAGGTGCAAAGGTTTAAGTATCTGGGGTATGTATTTGGAAATGGAGGTAGCTTCACCTCCAGTGCTTGATAAGTTGACACCTAGTTACATTGTCCTCCAGGAGGTGAATGCGTGCAAGGTGGCAGTCTTAGCTGCAAGAAAGATAATAAGGTATGAATATAAGGTGAGTGAAATGGGAGATGAAAGGTTAATAAAAGAGGTTTTTAGAATGGTAAATCGAGTGGGAGTAGGCGGTATGAAAGGGAGTGCCTGGGGTAAGAATAAGAGGAAATTGTATGAAAGAGGTGGTATATCTGGTGAGGGGCTCGAAACGCTAAAGCAGAAAGGGCAGGATGGGCGGAAAGGTTGGTAGAACGTTTGCAAGAAGTGGACCTACAGGAGCGGCAAAGCAAAATAGAAAGTAGTAATTTTCATAAAGGGTACGTAAAGATACAGGTACATGGGCGGTTACCAACTTATTTAAGTGTAAATCAAGAGGACGCTGCACAAGTCATGTTAGCAAGGTATAGGTGTGGATGTGAGGAGCGTGGAAGAAGATACTGGATGAGTGCGGAGCATAGAAAGTGTAGTGTTTGTGGGACAGCAGAGGATACTTGGGAGTATTGGATGGAAGAGTGTACAAGGGGTGAATGGAATGAGGGAGGGATGGCGATGCACGATAGCATTTAAAATAAAATAAAATTCCAAGCAGAATCGGGATTGGTGAAGTGAAGACCAGTCTATGTCAATCCACGTCTCAATCCAGTTGCGAGGTACAAGAAACCCAAGATGTGGTCGGAAACACAAGATGTGGTCGATAGAACTGCAAGTCAAAATCTCGAATTCGCCGGTAAACTGTACGAAGGGTACCGGACGCCTTTCGTTTCCAAACCTTTGATCGGCTATTGATCTTGTTCTCGAGAATCGGTCTCTTAACCCTTTCGTTGCTACTGGTATCTCTAGAAAACCATCTGTCTAATATCTTATTTCTATCGCCTTCTATCGTGCATTCCCAAGCAGAATCGGGATTGGTGAAGTGAAGACCAGTCTATGTCAATCCACGTCTCAATCCAGTTGCGAGGTACAAGAAACCCAAGATGTGGTCGGAAACACAAGATGTGGTCGATAGAACTGCAAGTCAAAATCTCGAATTCGCCGGTAAACTGTACGAAGGGTACCGGACGCCTTTCGTTTCCAAACCTTTGATCGGCTATTGATCTTGTTCTCGAGAATCGGTCTCTTAACCCTTTCGTTGCTACTGGTATCTCTAGAAAACCATCTGTCTAATATCTTATTTCTTGAGGCACTTAGATATCCATGCACTTAGACGTGGAGAACGTCGCCATGTGTAGTTTTCTGTTGAGCGGCATGTGCACAACAAGTGGGGATTATGGTATGGGGTGGTGATATTGTTTATGGAAGCAGGTCTCAGTTGGTATTCATCCTAGGCAATATGAATATCCACCGATATGTTGATGAAGTGGTAGAACCCCATATCCTTCCATTCCACCAGGAGCTGTTGGAGCCGATTTTCCAACAGGATAATGCCCGTCCCCACATTGCAAGGCATTCTATGGAGCGTTTTGAAGAGACTAGCGTCAATATCTTGCCGTGGCCAACCATATCTCTCGACCTTTTACCTATCGAACATGTGATGGGTACAATGGGTAATGGGCAATGGGCACAGATGATGGGTAGAAGACTGAAGCAATTAGCCCATCCCCCACAGACACTAGAAGCTCTCCGGCATGAACTACAGATTGCCGGGGATGCAATATCTCAGAGAGAAATCGAGAACCTCGTGGAATCCATGCACAGAAGTGTGCAGGAGTGTGAAACTAATAGGGGTGGTCCAACACATTAATAATAAAAAATGCCAATATACTTTGTTTAATTTCTTTGAAATTTTATTTAATTACTACCTTTGTCTAGTAAAACATCTGTCAAGTTTGGTCCAAAAAATGGTCTTGGTGTTGCATTTTTTATGTCACAGTGTATATTTAAAATCCTACTGTATTGTGTTATTTAATACGTATTTAATTCTTCTCAACCCAATATTAGTGGTTAAATCTGTTTATACTAGATGATGAGGAAATCCTTTCCTTAAAGTGTCTATCGCGTCTTTTAATAACGGTTCATCTTTCAGACATTCTTTCAGATCTGTTCGTTTGATACCTTCAAAAGTTTGATAGCAAATGTTCCATGACAATAAAAATGAAAAGCCAGAGCAGGAAGGAGGATTTAAAAGAATAAAATTTTATTCTATTCGAATTTTATTTCTTTATCAACGATATATCGAACTGAAACGAACGATTTTGCAGTAAAATCGATAATAACGTTATTTTTATTGACCTGTTAATTTTTAACGATTCGTTCATGAACGACACTATTTGAAACGGCTAATATATTGCTTTTAAAAATATATTTTAATATAGATGTAGATAGTAACAGAACTAAAATACAAGAAAATAAAATGAACGTGGAATATCTAAAGCCAAAATAATCTAGTCTAGAAATACTCATATCTATCTAAATTTTTGTAATACTAGCGAGGAGTTTTCTAATGGACAAGTGCGAAAAACGCCTTATGAACGAGTTTTTTTATACTATTTTTTCTATTTGCGCCCTTTTATGCCATTTCTCAATAAAAAAATCGCCGATACATATTGAGAAAATTGTATCGCACTCGGCGAGCCATAACCGCACGCATATGAGTGATGTTATGAGTCCATTACAGATGACTATTACTGCGTGGTAATCCATACTTACACTGAATCGATAAACTCACTATGTTTTAACCACACTTAATATGTAAAAAAATTATATAACTTGTTATTATAAGTTATATAAATTTAGAAACTTATAACGACTGTTGAAGGTCATTTTCAAAATTTTCACTTGAAAATGAGCTTCAACAGTAGAAAATCGAGTCGTGATAAGTGTCTAAATTTATATAACTGTGAATAACAAGTTATATACTATTTTTACATATTAACCCTAGAAGCTCAATCATATTTTATTGCATTTGTGAGTAGGTAAAGTAGGTGAATTTATCAATTCAGTGTTATTTACATTAATCCAAAATCTCGTCTTTTTCTTATCCATTCAGTCTATCGGTATATTATTTGTAAATTGTTCGCTGCTTTGTTGCTGAATTATGTAATGGGCTTTGTTATTTAACATTTGACATTCTCATTGTGAGCTCTATTAGTGTAAATTGTATGATGTAGGTCGAATTTTAGCATTGTCTCGTGTTTCATTTATATATCCTTTTTCTTTCACGCTCCCATTTTGTTTACCTAATCATAAAAAATAAACAAAATGTAAACAAATATTTTCATTAATATATTAACGTTTAAAAATCAAAATTAAGTTAAGACTAAATAAGAAAATCTAGAAAGACGAACAATATGATATCTATAGTAACAAGATTAACAAGAAACAATATTTATAAGATATTGTTATAAAACCACATAAATAACCACAAGAACTAAATCAGCAAAACTGTATAGACAGGAATAGAAAGACAATACTTAGGATATATTTACAACCTTCTACATAGAAGGTTTTAATAAGATTTAAAATTTATTTAAAATTTTTATTTTTTTAGCTGCATTTTTTTGTCATGGGCGGAATTTAATGTAAATTTGAATAGATTAGATAAGTCCTATACTTCTGTTTAAAATATTTAATTGGGAGAAAATGTTAAAATATGCATATAGTGAACTGTTATGTAACATATTTATATATTTTTTCGTCTAATTAAATGAATTATTCCGTGAGGAATTCTTGGTCAATTTCTTAATGGTCGATTCTATTAGAAAACGGATCTCGCAACCTTTCAATTTATCAGACGGACAGACGTTAGATAACTGTTTAAATGTTATAACAGTTGTAATTTTACAGTTTAACAAAATAATTGTAGACGGTGGACTAATTTGCGTAAAATTTGGTCAACACTTTTTTTAGTCAATTAGTCTTAAGTGTTGACTTCCTAAATGGTTATTTACTTTGATGACTATGTATTATAATATGCAGGTAATCCTATTATAACAGACTAGTTAGATTTTTATAAAACATAGTGTTGTGTAAATTAGATTAATTAATATTTAAAAATTTAATGTGTGACACAAATTTACAGATTTTAATGTATATTATCAATATTAATCTTAAGACAATTATTACAGGTATAACACAAATTTAATCAAAATTTCATTTAACCCTTCTGAGACAGCAGAGGGACGTCAATCGCAATTCAGACTGGACAAATAGCTGCAGGCAGCATCGTCTGCTTAAATTAAACCGCGTTTACAAATAAAATAATCTTGGTAATAAACCGAGTTTAGTTTTATTTCTGTTAAGATTTTTTTTACTTAGAGTTACCTACACATTTTTCTGTCGATTTATGTAGTTTTTTTTCTTAATTTCATTGAGTTTATTTTGTAGTTTGTCTGCATTGCGTAGTGGATTTTGTCGTGAAAGTTTCTTTGTTGGTTGTTTGAATATATGATACTAAAAATAGTGCAGTGTAGTCTATGTGGCTATTGAGATTGACATCACGAACTCTGTAAAAGGGTGAACGTTCCGTCTTACTAGCCGGCTAGACAGATATTTTCTCATGTATGTTTTTACTTTTCTTTGTTTGTTTTTTATTGATTTGGAAACAAAATAAGCAATGTATACTGATTGAATGCATGATTTACGTTTGGTTGAAGTGGAAAATTTAGTTTTGGTTGATATTTTATTTTAAATTATTATTGTTTTAAAAACAAAAAAATAATAAGTAACTTAAGATACGTAATTACAGTATAATCTTGATAATCCGACACATACGGGACCAGACAACCGCCGGATTATCAGGATTGGAAGAAAACAATAACAATTTTACATATTTTATGTACAATTGTATACGAGAAAGAATAAAATATGTATCTATATAGGTAAACGTGTACATACAAAAAACTATGCATAAACTTAGAACAGATAGTACACATACAGATACACATTCACAAAATTGAGGAAAATTGAGGGGCTACGGCTGCCAATTCTCTACAATGAGCGTCTAAAGGTAAGTGAGGAAGTTAAGTATCTAGGTATAATTCTGGATGCCAAACTGACTTGGAATCAACACCTTAAGTAAGCCACCAACAAGTGTAAAATGGCAATAATGATGACTAAAAGAATACATGGCAAATCATGGGGACTAAAACCGAGCATGGTATACTGGTCCTATAACACGGTAGTTAGACCCATTCTAACATATGGTTCCACGGTGTAGTGAACCAAACTAAAGCAAAATCAGGCCATAAAGGAATTATCTAATGTTCAAAGAATGGCATGCTTATCAATTACGGGATCGTTAAGAACTGCACCAACTGCAGCTCTGGTAGTTATTGCAGGCCTCCTAGATATCTTCATCATGGATGAGGCAAGAATGGGAGCCTTCAGATGCAGGTATAATGGTACTTGGGAGGCTCTGCTGAGGTCAGGGCACACCACGATAACGAATGTAATATCGGAGCCAGACCTCAATATT
This sequence comes from Phosphuga atrata, assembly GCA_944588485.1. Taxonomy (NCBI): domain Eukaryota; kingdom Metazoa; phylum Arthropoda; class Insecta; order Coleoptera; family Silphidae; genus Phosphuga; species Phosphuga atrata. The sequence goes on from OX155893.1 coordinate 39,462,662, forward strand.
GAAGGAGACTCAATTGCGAAAAGGCTATCATTCGATGTATCCCTCAAAACACAACTACTGAACAGAATGCAAGAAAACAATCACATGCCAAGGTGGGCTGGGCTGGTGTAAAGACGGCCCCAAAAAGGACAGTGGAACTGGCGCAGGAATCTACGGACCGTCCCTGAGGTACAGCTTATCTGTAATGGGGGTACAGCTTATCTGTAATGGAGGTACAGCTTATCTGACCTGGGATCACATACCACGGGATTTCAAGCGGAAATACATGCCACCGCGATCTGTGCGTGAAAATCTAAAAATGGACTAGAAAAGTAGAAACATCCGCATTTTCACGGACGGTCAGGCTGCTATAAATGCCTTAGTGTGCCATACAATTAAATCTAAAGCAACTTGGAACTGCCTTCAGAACCACTGCTTGGGTACCGAGCCATGGGGGACTGGTAGGAAACGAAATGGCGGTCAAGTTAGCAAAGGATGGTGCTAGGCAAACAAGGCAAACATCAGTGCTAGCGGGGACTCCTACACTACCAAAACCATAGCCCGAAACAAAATCTGTTAATGGGTAGCTACTAAGCACCGGCTACAGTGGGAAACAAATGGTCATGTTAACAATTTCATGGGTTTCTTTAACTGCTACACTCACGCAACTAACAAGGAAGCAGATCAGAATTGTCGCCGGCCTATTTAGAGGTCACTGCCGAGAGAGACACGAGCTTAACATTACAGCAAATGAGATCCTCGTGAAGAACATGGCACATAGACTCCTAGACCAGGGGTGGCGAACCTTTTTCTGGCCGCGTGCCATTTTTTTTTAATTTTCACATTTTGAAATGCTGACGTGCCAGGTCTATTTTTACAATGCGATAGTGAAAATCAGTTACCGTATTAGCGTGAATATTTGGCGTGTTTTGTGCGCCTTTTGAAATTACGGGCAAACCAATCGACGGATTTTGATAAAACGAGGTACCATTTGATATTCTTACGAGATCTCACAAATTCCGAAATTTCAAACTTTTGTGCACCTTTTTTGATTTGATATTAATTTTGAAAATTGTAGCTTTGTAAATACGGCTTTGCTGACTTTTTTTAAATTTGTGTGCGCCTTTTGCAATTACAGGCAAACCATCCACGGATTTTGATGAAACGTGGTACAATTTGATATTCTTAGGAGATCTCACAATTTCCCAAATTTCAAAATTGTAGCTTTGTAAATACGGCTTTTGTGATTTTTTTAAGTTTGTAAATTTTTGTGCGTCTTTTGCAATTACGGACAAACTAATCGACGGATTTTGATGAAACTTGGTATGATTTGATATTCTTGCGAATTCTCAAAAATTCCCAAATTTCAAAATTGTAGCTTTGTAAATACGGGTTTGGTGAAATTTGGAAATTTTTGTGCGCCTTTTGCAATTATAGGCAAACCAATCGACGGATTTTGATGAAACGTAGTATGATTTGATATTCTTACGAGGTCCCACAAATTGTCAAACTTCAAAATTGTAGCTTTGTAAATACGGCTTTCGTGAATTTTGGGAATTTTTATGCGCCTTTTGAAATTACGTGCAAACCAATCGACGGATTTTGATGAAACGTGGTATGATTTGATATTCTTATGAGATCTCAGAAATTCCCAAATTTTAAAACTGTAGCTTTGTAAATAAGGCTTTCGTGAATTTTTGAAATTTGTAAATTTTTTGGCGTCTTTTGCAATTACGGATAAAACAATCGACGGATTTTGATGAAACTTGGTATGAATATCACAAATTTCAAAATTGTAGCTTTGTAAATACTACTTTTGTGAATTTTTGAAGTTTGTAAATTTTTGTGCGCCTTTTGCAATTACGGACAAACCTTTCGACGGATTTTGATGAAACTTGGTGTGATTTGATATTCTTGCGAAATCTCACAAATTTCAAAATTTCAAAGTTGTAGCTTTGCAAATACGGCTTTCGTGAATTTTGGAAATTTTTATGTGGCTTTTGAAATTACGGACAAACCAATCGACGGATTTTGATAAAACGTGGTATGATTTGATATTCTTACGAGATCTCACAAATTTCAAAATTGTAGCTTTGTAAATACGGCTTTCGTGAATTTTTGAAATTTGTAAATTTTGTGGCGACTTTTGCAATTACGGGCAAACCAATCAATCGACAGATTTTGAACACGTCTGATATTTTACACCATTGATGTTGCACAAAAGTAGATTAAGAAACTTAAAAAATTATTTTAGAAATGATAGTTTAACAATTTTAGAAGGCATGCGTGAGTAATAGTTCGCGTGCCAATAAAATTTTCCTACGTGTCAGCTGTGCACGCGTGCCATACGTTCGCCACCACTGTCCTAGACCTAATACTGCGGCTGGATCTATTTTCATGAATGGAACATTGTGGAGAAATTCAAGGCCGAAGTATTTTTTAGGGCTTATCCCCCTGGACCTACATTGTTTGTTAACAAAAAAAAGACATCTGTTCTGATTTGTCTGTCAGTTCAGGCCTTGTTTGTCTTGTCTTATCTGTCTATTCTTAACTGTCTAATATATTTTGTCTTGAATGTTGCCTGTCCAGTTTTGCCAACCTAATTTTGTTTATTTAGTCTTAACTCTTTTAATTATTTTTTTTTAAATTCTAGAGACGGATATAACATTACCTGTATTTTTTGTTTATTTAAAAAATCTCTCTTAATAAACTAGAAGAAATTTTCTCGAACTCTAATGTGATTAGTTTTAATTGTTTCTATTTTGCAATTATTTTCAGTTTCAAAGACGATTTAACATGCTTGTATGTTATTCATTGTGTTTTTTGACTTAAAAAGGATGCTCAAATCGTTTGAGACTGTGAAAATTGAATCTGTTTTTTTCTCTTCTTCCAGTCGTTGCGACGCGCGACGGTTTAAAATCGTGTGTCCATATATCACTCTAATATCTTTCGGAATTTATTGTTTCCGGTTTTCGTACGAAATGTTCTCATTTTGAAATGGAGACATTCTACCGAACGTATGGTAGAAATGCAAGTTTATGCGAAAGATAAACAGATTTATTTTGCAAACTAAAGTAGACGTTTCTCGTTTCGCACAGTCAAAATTAACACGAAACAAACTTACAATAAGTAAATTAATGTAAATTTGTATTTACTAGATTTAGATAAAATTTTGTTTTAGATTTTATATATCAATTTGTATGTTTAATCTTGCCTATCTAATGTTTGTTGGTTGTCTTGTTATATGTAATGTTGGATTTTGAGAATCCTTATTTTATATGTTACAGTCAAAGCGATCTCAGTCGGTGTATACTAGGTGTAGGTCGGTGTATACTCAGTCGGTGTATACTAGGGCATCAAACCGGCATCAACGCCACCAAACCGGTTAAAACCGAACCCGGTTAACCGGGTTTTCTGTTCAAATTTAGGAAACCGTAAAACCGTTTTTTTTTTTCGAAAAACCGAAAGTCGGTTTTTATTTATTTTATTTTTTCTTCAAGTGGATTTTCTCCAAGTGTTATTCATGATGTATTATATTGTGAATTTATTTGTAGTCAAATAAAACGTAAGAGCAGTAAATATGTAGTCAAATATAGGTTCACAGACTGTGCATAATCTTGATCCTAAAGATATATACGTATACTTACTTACGTACTCCATTCTTACATTTTGGTCTAGTTTCGTACTTTGATAAATAAATATATATCTACATTTATAGTTATCTCTTCGTAAAGAATTTATTCTAACAATATCTTTTTTATTTACGTAAATTTAATGAAGTAATATAATTTTTTATTTATTTATTAAATAATTATGAATGGTAAATAAATATTTATTTAATTTGGTTTACAGCTGCACTATTTTTGAAATAATTTTTAAAAAGTAAAACTTGATTTATTTATTTATTTTATACTTAAAACCGGGTTTAAACCGGTTAACCGTTTTTTTACTTTACGAAAAAGCGAAAACCGTTTTTGAAAGTTTGAAGTTTCATCGATGTTTTGTTTTGGATGCCCTAGTCCCCTAGTGTATACGATTACTGGTAAAACTGAATCGTCAGACAAAGTATATAAAAATTGATTTATAAATAGTTTACTGGGTACCGAATACACTCGCTATTTAAAATTAGTTAAAGTATTCATAGGACTATTTTACTATAAAATGTTTATTTTGTAAGAGGAACTGATGAAGAACTTGAAATATTGTTGAATGAACATGAAATTGGTAATGAACTAATAATTACAGAATTAAATAGTGAAGAAAATATAATGTGCAAAGAATTTACATATGAAAATAAAGAATTTGAAAAATTAGTTCGAGAAGAATTACCAAATATAAATAATAATAAACAGTTACCATTGAATAAATGTAAAGAGTGTGAACTCATCATCATTGGAAGGTGATGTGTGTTAACTATGAACAAAAAAAAAACACGAAGAGAGACAAAAAGCGAAAGAACAGCTTCAAATTCAAGCCAAAAAAATGAAACATATTTCATATTCATCCCACCTTGAGGCTACAGAGGTAATGGCTGTAAGACTTAAAGTACCTGATATTGACCAGGACAGGGGAGATGTTTGATCAATTCTAGCATATTTTTTCTCGAAAACTTCCAATGGTTATTTCCAATTGGGGACACCCCTAGTGGAGTCTTCAAAGGTCTTTATTATTCTAGATTAGAATTTAGTGTTTGTCCAGAGAAGATAATTAAAGAAGAAATTATCTGAAGGAAAATTATCTACGTTCTATTGCTAATAATCAAGGGTATGGCCAAGGTTTTAAGAAATGCGATTGCCTGAAAGTTTTCCTTATTTTCTAATTAAACTTAAAAATCACCTATACCTATATTATCATATCATATTATTATCTATAACCAGGGGCGCGTTTACATTACTTGTGGCCCTAGGCGCAAGGTGACTATGTGGCCCTAGTCTAGGGGTAAAAATACATTAAAAAATAACAATTAGGTATGTAAGAGTATTTTACGATACATGTATCGTACAAAGTTTTACCTACAATCTAAATTAATAACTCTGGTCAACAAAAAAAATAAAATTGTTTGTTTCCTCCGATTTTTTTTTTGTTTCTATCTCAAATTGACGCCTATTTTTTAAATAGGGCAACAAATTTTCTCTAACAGCTTTTGTTTTTGAGTTATAGCTACTATTTTTGCTTAGATTTTCGGGTTTTTGTTGGACATTTAAAATATATTGTGTTGAATTTTTCTATATGGCTTCGTCAAGAAGATGTTGTGTGCTTAATCTCGACTGTTTTTGCTACATTTGTGGTGAATATATATATTTGCAAAATATCGAAAACCTATATCGGACTTCGTGAAAACTGCGTATCATCAATACTTTACTTACAACAATACTACATCAGCTAGGTATCAACATGAGCATAAAAATCCACTTCATGTACTCGCATTTAGACCAATTTCCACAAAATCTGATGATTTTAGTGCGGAGCAGGGCGAAAGATTTCATCAGGATCTTCGGACAATGGAAGAGCGTTATCAGGGGCGGTGGGGCTCACATATGATGTCAGACTACTGCTGGAGCTTGCAATGAGATCTACCTAAAGTCGTTCATTCAAGGAAATCTTATTAAAGATCCTTTGCTAGTGTTCAATAGAAATTTTGTTAACATAATGTATTATTTTTCTGCATTATTTCGTCAAAATGATAAAACTGTATATTTCAAAAGGTAAAGCTGTTAGCAATCTCCCAGTATTTTTTTCATAGTCAGGGCCATAGAAATACCCAATATCAGAAAAAAAGGAAACAAAACCTGTGTTGACCTTAGATTTACTTAGATTTATAAAAAAAAATAATAATTTGATAAATGGCAAGCATGACTTCAATAAATTAATCAATGAAACGTAAACATTTCAATCGCGAATTGTTATGACATTTTTTCTATTTTGCGTCTGTAATGGACTCATAACAGCACTCATATGCGTGCGGTTATGGCTCGCCGAGTGCTGTTATGAGTTAATTTTTTCAAGGTTTGCACTGAAATTCAGAGCTGTCAGTGTCAAATTTTCGACGAGATAGTTTTGAGGTTATGTGATGTGTGGAAATCGCGAATACACAAATTTAATTAATTATTGGTAATAAACGATATAACACATATTTAATTTAAATTCGGTCCATCAATGATACTATCATTAAAAACGTTTATAGTAACATTGAACAATAGTTACAACGTTTATAGTAACATAGTAACATTGAATGTTTCTTGTCCATTAGAAAACTCCTTGCTACGCTTGCCGTTTTCTAAACTTGGAAGACGTGGTGGAAGTCCCTTCCACCAACTACATGAATGGAGTTTATGTCCCATGAACTACATTCTTTGGGTTTGAATTCTCTGTAAGATTCTGTGTTGTCCTTTAGTAAAGACAGTCATGCGACAAATTTTCAATAACAATACAAAAAAATAACAACAATGCAATGATATTTTAGTTTTTTTTTTCTGAATATTTTTTTCACTATTAACCGCCATTTATCGTCAACCGCCAAAAGTTAGTTTGACCTTGCTTAGTTGGAAATTTGTGGCCCCCTACAATTGAAGGCCCTAGGCGCGCGCCCAGTGCGTCTATGCCTAAAAGCGCCGCTGCCTATAACCACATTTAAACTTTAAAACTCATGCCTCTCTGTGAAAGTACGTATTATCGCGGTATTGTATACTTTATCTAAATATAACATCCATCTTATTTTTCAATTGATACTTTGTCAAAAAATATACATCGACTGGTAAATGTATGCACTAATTGTATATTATACTTTAACTGTAACATATATAACATAGTGTAAATTGGCTTAACGAAAACAAAGAACAAACGAATAAGCAATAATTGTTATTTCAAAACCTAAATCGTAAAGTTTTTTTTATCAAGATTTAAAATTAGTCTGTTAGTCTGTCAATTATCTACTAATTAACTGATCAGGTACTTCCGTTTATTGTCATTTAACATTTCCGTCAATGCACAATGTTTTGTTATTATTGTGCAATATCTATGTGTTCAGATTCATATTACCTTCGTAAATGACCTCGTAATTTTGCTGGTTATAATTTTTTCCATGAGACTTTATTCGATTGAAACGGCAGACAGTTCATTCTGAAGATATTTGTAACATAAGGCGGCTTGAACCACTCCCACTGTATTCATTAATGCAAGAATATGAAATCGGTTTGTTTTTGGAAATTGTGATTCATAAAAACGTTTATAAAAAGTCTTATTTCACCATATAAGAAAACTTTCATTCGATAATGTTAAAGATCGTATTACATATTGGTTATTATTATTTTTTAAACGATATTGTTTAGGCTAACACTTACTTTTATTGGTTGTTGTTTGTGATTTGTTGTGTTTTAAACAATTCCTGTTGTTTAGTTTTACAATGGACATGTAAATTCTAAATATATCAAAACAAAATTGGTAAACATGAAATTATTCAATTAATAATAGTTTTTGAATATTGGGGTAAAACCATCCTAATTATAGATACAATCATACAAACTTACTAAAGCGAAATATAGCTTGAATATGTAAATATATTCTACCTGTTCGTAGCTCTATTATATTAAGTCTTATTAGGACTATGAACAAATCTCATGTTGAAACTAGATTAAAACTTATTTCTAGAACCAATCCATTTTCATGGTACTAACGGAGCTAGAGAAATAACATTGTTTTTTCAATTCATTTCTTTCTATTTAAATTACGTGAACAGCCATTTGTAGACGCGTTTCGAGATCTATCTCTCAGCAGTGCATCTTTGCGCTGAATTTGCTTTTGAATTATAAAACGGAATACACTTACATTAGTTTGAACACCATGAGCCGGATTTTCGAGGTTAGATTTTGATTTGACATGTGTGTAGATTTGACATGAAAAGGTACTGGTTCTAGGAATAACATAGAAATAAGTAAGTTAAATCTAGTTGTTTCAATGTGAGATTTGTTCATAGTCCTATTAAGACTTAATATTATAGAGCTACGAACGTCGAATATATTTATATATTCAGGCTATATTTTGCTTTAGTAAGTTTGTATGATTGTATCTATAATTAGTGGTGAAACCAATTCATGCTTACATTGAATTGAAAAAATCACTATGTTTTTACCACACTTATAATATGTAAAAATGTTATATAACTTATTATTCACAGTTATATAAATTTCTACACATATCACGACTCGAGTTTCGACTCTTAAAATGACCTTCAATAGTCGAAACTCGAGTCGGGATATGTGTAGAAATTTTTATAACTGTGAATAATAAGTTATATAACATTTTTACATATTATAAGTGTGGTAAAAACATAGTGAATTTTTCAATTCAATATAATTATGAATTACCAGGTAGTAACAGTCGCAACCATCCTATTCATAAAAAACAAAGTTATTTCTCTAGCTTTGCAATCCTCAAAAAAATACAGAGAAAGGCATTGGTCAAGCTCACTAATATATTCAATGACGCAATTCGCATAAAGCATATAACAACCGCGTGGAAGGTATCGGAAATAATTGTGCTACTAAAACCTGGCAAGAATCACAATGAGGTGGAGTCGTATCGACCAATCGCATTACTTCTGATCATGTCCAAACTCTTTGAAAAGCTGATTATGAAGCGTCTCAAGCTAATTATAGACAGATATGAGCTGGTGCCGGCCCATCAGTTTGGATTTCGAACCAACCACTCAACAATTGATCAAGTTCATAGAATTGCCAACGTCATCGAAAAATCGTCGGAAGATAAAAATGTTAGCTCTACAGTGTTCCTCGACGTCGCACAGGCGTTTGATCGGGTATGGCATGAAGGCCTATTGCACAAACTCAAATCCATTCTGCCTAACCCATACTACAAACTATTAAAATCATACTTATTCGAAAGAAAATTTCGCGTTAAACACGAAGACGCGTTCTCCGATCTTCGGAATATCGGTGCTGGTGTCCCTCAGGGAAGCGTACTGGGCCCGGTGTTATATCTACTTTATTCAAACGATACACCTAATACTGATATCACGATAACTGCCACCTTTGCGGATGACACTGCACTGATGGCAACTGGAAAAACTGTAGAGCAATCATTAGAGATACTGCAACTAGCAGTAAATAACGTGACCACCTGGACGCGTAAATGGCGAATCAAACTTAATGCAACAAAGTCGACATACATCAACTTTACCAATAAAAAGATTGAAAACAGACACCTCAATATTAATGGCATAACTATCCATCCAGCCTGTCAACACAGCAAAGTACCTGGGCATGACGCTTGACACAAAACTCCGATGAAAGAAGTACATCAAGAAAAAACAAGAGGAACTGCAATTAAAATCACGTAAAATGTATTGGCTACTGGGACATCGCTCCGAACTAACAATGCACAACAAGCCAACCCTATACAAACAGGTGTTGCGCCCAATCTGGACATATGGTATCCAATTATGGGGATGTGCTAAAAAACAAAATATAAATGTAATCCAACGCTACTAAAACAAAATGCTACGTGCCATCGCCAATGCGCCATGGTATGTGCGCAACAACGACTTACACCGCGAACTCGGTGTAGTAACAGTCGATAGCATCATTACAAGATATGCAATCTCGCACGAATCACGACTCCTGCACCACACCAACGAGGAAGCATCCATGCTCCTAAACGTAGAGAATGACATCAGACGACTTAAACGGACCAAACCACATGAGCTGTGTAGAATAGACCTGCCAAACAACTGAGGGATCCAGTATAATATTACATTAATAATTTATTTGTTAAAGAAAAACATATCGTTAGTTGATAAGAACTAGTTTTTGTAAGGTATGTATAATAATAATTAAAACAAAAATTCTCTAGCTCCGTTAGTGCCATGAAAATGAACTGGTTCTAGGAATATCATACAAATCTCTAGTTGTTTCAGAGTCTAAATTTGTTTATAGTCCTAATAAGACTTAATATTATAGAGCTACGAACAGGTTGAATATATTTATATATTCTAGCTATATTTCGCTTTTAGTAAGTTTGTTTTAGAATATCCTTTTATTAAATTTGAGTAATAAATTTCTAGGTTTGGAAAAAATGCGTATAATATTGTTATATTAATTAATCATTTTTTAATAAATTTCTTTATATCCACATTTTATCATCCTAATCAATAATTAGTTCTCATGATCTTGTCATAAATGAATTTCTAAGTTCCTATTTTTGCAACATTCTATACATAGAACTTATAATCACTTCGAATTATGGCACAGTTAATAATTAACGCATATGTATAAATGAAATATTAATCAACTCGATAAATTACAAACGAACTTTCTAAAAACGATCAAATAAAACACAATCGAGTAAAGAATGTAAAGTAAAGGAGCAAGAATTTGTAAATCCGCAGAAATGCAATTGTAGCAGTTTGCAATTTAAATCTGGCTCGCAAAATCCCTGATTTATTTCCATTTTATGTCTAGTATACGCTTGTGTTAATTACACCGATGCTAATTACTAATCCGGTTTAAATTACTAAGCGCCATTACAAAAGTTTTAAACGAATAAATTTTAAACACGTTTTTTTATTCTTAAATTAATTACGAAACTATTAGAGTTCAAGAGTTAATTGGTTTTCTATATTTAGATAATACATGGTAATTATCCTGTTGTTTTTCTACACAGATTAGAAATATCTATACAAAAAGAAACTAGAATTATAATATACTTGACTAGACTACTCACTAAACAAATGTAGAATGTTATTCTTTGTATAATACTACTACAAGTTATTCTTTGTTTTCAAAAATTACCCGGATTCAACAAACTCATGTACTACTACTATTACTAGAGTAGACTAGACAGACTATGTTAATTAACACTATACAGACGGCGAATTATGAAAATGAACATCGCCAGAGGGCCATGTGGCTTTCTTTTTTTAAGGTTTAATAAAAGTTTATAATAACAATTATTATTGTGAAAAATATAAAAGAATTTTAAGAGGAAAACTTGTAAATTTTATTAATCAAAATACTTCTAGGGGCTAGTATTTTCGAAGGCAAGGTACATATGACAAATTTTCCAAATTCGAGTTTTTCCAAAGGGACATTTTTTGTTCTTCTAGTCGGGATCCAAATCCCAAATCCGACCGTGAACAGTTCCCAAACCCTAATTTGCCTCCTAGTTTCGCGATTTGTCATCCAAAACGTCCGGGAAAAAGCGAAATTTTTCGGAAAATTCTTCAGTTCCTCATGGCTCATTCCAAGATCCTATCTGTAGTAAAAAAAAAAAAAATTGAATTTTCTGTCAATTTCTTCAGTTCTCCGTCGTTCAAAATCTAAGCATCATTTATCCGAAAATCGGGAAACTGTTCGACCAGGTTTTTCAGTTTCCCACGGCCATGTTCCATATAACGATATTTCTGATAATCTTTCATTAGTTTGGTCTAAAATCAAGGCAAAATTTCAGATTTTCCAATAATCTGTTCCAATGTTCCTAATGGTCTGATCCAAACTATTAAGTACAGATTTTTCCGAAAATCTCCTCAGTTCCTCATAGTCGAGAAAAATCACAAAATTTTCCACAAAACTAAAGATGGTTTTTCCTGTGAAAAATCTAAAATTTTCAAAAATCTTTGTGAAAAATCTTTTCAAAACAAAAATTTCTCAAAATCCCAGGAAACTGCAAAAAATCCATCAATAGGTTTTCTTCCGGGAAAATTCCGGGTTATAAAAGATAAAACGTACTAGTACGTCAACGATACTTTGATTATAAATTGACGTATTACTGCGTCGACGGCTTCCAAATTTTAAATAAAAAACGTATCAATACGTCAACGGACTGAAATGTGTTAAAAGTAGCATGTTGCACATATAATACATATAATGTAATAAATATTATATATTTCCAATATTGGTAATTAATCAATTTAATAATTTTTTTTTTTTCCAGAACTTCTTACATCACACATTGGGCATCTCATGTTGGAGAGCAGGTAATAAAATAGACAGTTTTTTTTACTGAATTAGTATTTAGTTTAAAAAAAAAAATTAAAGATATTTTTAATTGGATGAATCAACCAATCAACATTCCCGGAGAAGCAAATTCTACTCAAATTATCGAAACGATAGTTTTAACCTAGAATAGCTTAGATTTATGTATTTAATAATAGAATTCTCGATAAACCTATGACATCAGATAATGAAATATATTGGTGATATTTGGTATTTTATAATATCAGATATAATTAATGATAAATATACATTTTAATATGCATGAATATCTTAATATAATATAAGTGATTATTTTAGTGATGTAATTAAGCTCGTTGATATACTATAATTGTCATCACTAAATTCCAGAAAGTAGAAGAACAAAACCAAGTTAGAGACCACTAATTACATAACCTAGCCTAGACAGATTAAACTAGATTATGTAACTTAACAATGTGCACTAGACTAGAAAAATTAATTGTTTTCAGTTTGCGAACTAAAATACCACAAAGATCACTTCAAATCGACTCATTTAATCTTGGTCAAACGCAGAAAGGAAAACATTTAAAACAATTCCAAGTTCAGTTCCTACGTATAAATAATAAAAAATATATTTACATTTTAATATGCATGAAGATCTTAATATATTATAAGTGATTATTTAAGTTAGGTAATTAAGCTCTCTGATAGTATAATTCTCATCACCAAATTCCAGAAAATAGAGGAACAAAACCAAATTAGAGACCACTAATTACATAACCTAGCCTAGACAGATTAAACTAGATTATATAACTTAACAATGTGCACTAGACTAGAAAAATTAATTGTTTTGAGTTAGCGTACTAAAATACCACAAGATCACTTTAAATGGACTCATTTAATCTTGGTCGAACGCAGAATGGAAAACAATTCCAAGCTCAGTTTATATTTATCTAGCTAATATTTCTGTTTCAATTCATTTTAACGAATTATTATAAATGCAAATTGAGTTGCTGTTTACTCAGCGTTGTGTTCTTGGAGAATTTGTTAGAGGTCAAAGTTCGAGCAGCTGAACATAATACAAACAGTCAATTGAACATTTTATTTCATTGTTACGTCTCAACAGACTTAATAAACAAACTTTATTGAACAAGCTTCATTTCTTAAACCAAACGTATAAAAAGGAGAAAAGAAGAGTAAATAGATAAACAAGGCTACACGGCACGGAAGTATAGAGAACTAATTACTCGTAAAAGGCAGAATGTGTAGTTACTGAACAAACAAGACTAGACAGAGCAAATAAGTAGATGGACAAGATTAAACACACAATAAAAGGCTACGAAGAGCAGACGTCCTGATTTCCCAGGATATGTCCTATTTTTAAGGCGTCCGCTTACGTTTGAACGGTTTTTGTGTCCTAGTTGGCCCTACTTTTATTTTACTGAGAAACAAAGCAACTATGTACCACTCCAAATTATCAAAATTTAATTATTTTCCGGATATTGGAAATTTAAAAAAGACTTTTCTTCTATAACAAAGAGTTTCTTGCCTTCTTCTATAACAAAGAGTTCCTTGCCTCCAGAGGCTCCTAACAATTTTGCAACAAAACGTTTAGAACAAGAAATAATCTGAACCTAAATAGGTTGTTTTAAATTGGTCATTTATGTTGGTTTTCCAGAAAATATAACATTCGTGGAAAGTTAAAATCGCAAATTATTAGCTAATCGTTACAATACTAATTACATAATTATAATTTTGTTCCATTTAAACTTCGCTAGATGCTAAAGGCAGCAACAGAAAGTAAAGCGGAAGAATTTAACTTCAAATTTTTAACTTGTACATGCGTTCATTAAAATATATTGAATCTTGCAATTAGTCAACATCGTTCGATGATCTTGATTCCTTAACATAGATTGTTTGGGATTGTGTTAAGATGAAACCTTTTTGGTATAAGGGTTACACTAAATGGTTCGAACAGCTCGATCAATAATGCTCGATAATTTAATATGATTTATTCATGCAATGAAAATTGGGTCATGTATTATGGGGTATATATTGGATATGTCAGTGTGAAACCTTTACGCGCGGTTGAAGTAAAACTTCTTTAACGGTTGTGGCACTATTAAAAAGAACTTAAAATAAATGTCATACTAAAATTTAGTTTATTTATTGATAAAATAAATTACAGTGAGTAATAAAAAAACACATTTTACATCATCACAAATAAGTTAATCCAAATATTGTCATAATTTTAATATGAAACTAGAAAAATAACTGAAAATAACATAACATAAAATAACATAACATAAAATAACATAACTCAACATAAAATAACATAACTACAAAATTTGTTAAATTTCTTGAAAAAACTGCATCAGTTCTCGTTATTTACACCAAATCTCGTTATTTATTGAAATGGACAAGTAATCATTGTTCAATTGATTTTTTTGTTTAAAAAATCAATTAATGGTTGAATTTCTTCTGAACGAAAATTAGTCTCATTGAATCTATAAATTCGATTGAAATTTAAACTTTTTATTAATACCTGCCACAACTGCCTAAGAAGTTTTTCAACTGCGCTTCAACCGCTCACAAAGGTTACACTCACTGATTTTTTAGTATTAAACTTACTATAAAAACAGAGTTGAAATAAATTCATGCATATATATGTATAAAACACAAATGAAATTCTACAGTCAGTTGATGTTTATAAATAGAGGAAACAAGTAAGAAGTCTCTAGACTTTACTGAAAGTCAGATAAAAAGATCTAACATACTCTCAAAGTCGCACCTAAAGAAGTTTTACCTCATTTTACCTAATTTGGTTGTTGTTGAGACAATTGTGACATTTATATAGGGCTACGTTTGCCTAAACACGTGGAAATGAGAAAATGTTGCAACTGTTAAAGAGAATTTTACTTCAAAAATGTTTTTTATAATTCAATACCAAAACTATATATAATTTAATTTATAGGGTATATTGCCATAATTTTGGAACGTTTTTTCCTTGATTACAATGAGGAACCTAGAGAAACCAGTTACAATTAGCATCTGCAATATTATTTACTGTAAAGTACATAAACATGTCTTTTTAATTAGCTATTAAATGAATGAATAATTTGCATTAGGTTCATTAGTTGGTTATTAAATTAATAAATAATTGACCTAAATAGTAATTATTGAGTAATTATCCTTTTTTAGAACAATGTACTAGTTTGTTCAGCTTTGTTTCCTGTTATTTAGAAAATTGCCTATATGGTCACACTAGATCAGGCCTGGGCAAATAGCGGGCCGCATGCGGCCCACGAAGCATTTTATAATTTACTTTAATTTAAAAAAAAACCGGCCAAGTGCGAGTTGTGACTCGCGCTCCGAGGGTTCCGTATAAACTTGTAAGGTATCTTTAGTAGGACCTAACTGCATGCAACCCATATGCTTCTGGTGCCTGACAATACCACGCAACACATTAGTGTATTTTCATAAGTTTCAAATAGTAAATTCGCATTTTTCTTGTAATTCAACTACATATTTACGGTTTTCAGATTTTTCCCTTTACATGTGCTGTAAGACACCACTTCTTGCAAAATTTCATGATTCTAGGTCAACGGGAAGTACATAGGTTTTGATTCCCTTGTGAAATCGCAAAATATGCGACATAAACGATCATATCTTTTGATCGCGTTGACTTATAAGTTTGATTTTTTCACAGCTTAAAGAGACCGCAGACCTAGCAGAGAGCCGCAGAGTATTGATATGATACAATATATGATATGATACAAATTTCAACTTGTTACCTCTACGCGTTCCTGAGAAAAATGGTCTTGACAGACAGACAGACGGTGGGACAGACAGACGGACAACAAAGTGATCCTATAAGGGTTCCGTTTTCGGTACGGAACCCTAAAAATATATCTATGTATAATATAAACAAGTTGGTTTACAAAAAAAATTAGGTTGGTTTCGTGATCGTGTAGTGCCAAAATATTACTTCACTGAGAAAGCAATTACAAATTTATCTATACATAGTACCCACAATGAATGATCTTGATTCATATTCCTATATATACTTAACTACAAACAATTACGAAAGCATGTCTATGCCCACTGCCATTGCCTTCCATTATTCTTCTTTAGCCATTAGGTCCATCGTTGGGCATATACCTTTCTCAATTGTTTCCATCTTTCCCTATTCTGTGCTAGTTGGAGCCATGATAGTCCGGCTGTTCCTATGAGGTCATCATAGTATCTTATTCTATGATCTCCATTCTATGATTCGCCTGTCCCATCTCATCGTATCACTTCTTGCAACGCAACCTGTGCATCTTCATTTGACGATTGCAATTTTCTCTCCAATATTGGTAACTTTAGTTATGGCTCGTATTCTTTCGTTTCGCTATCTGTACCTTTTTGTAATCCCATTGACCTCTTCATTGCTCTTTGTGCAGTTTCTAGTGCCATATATCATCACATGTAAAATGTACTGATCAAAAACTGTCGATTTAGGTGTTGAGCTATTATCTTATTTCACATGATGAATGATAGTTTGGCGAAAGTCACCCATCCTATCCTTATTCTCTTTCTTATTTTCTCCTTCTGTTTGGATTGGTTGGTTGATAGTAAGTTTATGTCCTAGGTACATATATTCTTCCACCTTTTTAACTTCCTGTCCTCCCATTTGTTCTTCTGTTCCTAAGTACATTATTTGGGTTTTTGAAAGGTTCATTTTCATTCTCTTTGTTGGTCTGCAATTATTGTTGATCTAACAAATATTCTCTACTAAGTAGCCAAGATAATATCGTCAACATATCTTAGGTTAGTCGAGTTTCATTGTTTTTGTTAACTTTCTCACAAATTCAGTTAGTTATTCAGTTATTCAGATAGTTATTACTCACAAAGTCAGTTTTCTGACAAATCTTTTCCAATGCTAAAGTGAAGAGTTTTGGAGATAAAGAGTCACCTTGTCGTATTCCTGTTTCAAGCTGGACAGGTCTAGCTATTTCGTCGATAATGTAAGTTGCCGTTGCTTCTTAGTTGCATTCTTTGTTGGTATTCGTCGAACTTTCTTTCTAGTCTGTTGGTGATTATTTTTGTCAGTAATCTGTAGTAGTAATAACCTTTATTGGCATATTTAAAATAATTTACACAACCATACAAGACATACAGAATAAGAAAAAAAATGTTATGAAACTAAAACTAAAACCCCATTAAAAAGAAAAAATAAATTTTACCACCCTATAAACCTATACAACACCTGTAGATCGGCCATAAACTCATAAACTAAAAACTAAGCCGCAACACTCAAAAAACTACCCCGTCGCATCCTTCTTTTGACTCTGAATAAAAACGACAGTCCCTTCCCGTTCTCGTCCATGTACTCACTCCAATCCTTTCCTCGCCTTCTCTGCTGTTCATTCCTCTCCGCCATCGTGCATTCTTCCAACCAATGACTCCACACATCCCCATTTCATACTTTCCTCATTCATCCAATGTCTCCTACCACACCTAAATCTCGCCAACACTGACTGGTCCTCCGACCCTTTACTTGTCCTCAAATAACCAGGAACACGGCCCTGCACTTGTATCTGACTGTAGCCTTGGTGATATTTGCTAGCCTCTATTTTGAATTGGCGCTCTTGGCAGCCCACTTCTAATAACCTCTCTCTTAGCGTTTTTCCACTGAGCACCCGCACTTTTTGCCCTTTCCAACCCCTCGGATGATAACCCGCCTCTCATACAGTTTCCTTTTATTCAACCCCCAGTAATCTGTATACATGTGACATTAGACTGATCAGCCTGTAATTTTACATCTTGTTGTTATCACCTTTTTTGTAGATTACGACGCCGTTAGCATTTTTCTATTGTTTTTTGTATTCTCGTCTTTAAGCATTTGTTTAATAGTTTCGTAATTTTCTTTATTAGATTATTTCTTCATTCTCGTGTCATTTCCACCGTGATATTCTCATCTCCAATTGCTTTATTGGATTTCATATTGTTCAAAATACATTTTTTTTTAATGCGGCCGCGATTAAATTTCCATCCGCAATGTGGCCCTACAGCCAAAAGTTTTGCCCACTCCTGCACTATAGTCCATTTTTTTTAAGAATGCAGCACAGGGAAGATAGGGCTTATTTGACCTTGTTCTCTGATTGGCTTAAAACGAGCACCGACGATATTTACTTCTCCATCTCAACCTCTTTTCACATACATTTGCAGCTGTTAGTTGTGAATTTCTGCCGTGTCAATTCACATCATCTGATCTGTTTGTATCATTTAGATTTTTCGCGTTTTTCTCCATTTATTTGTTTGTATTTTATTGCTATTGTTGCCATTTCAAGTATTTAATCAATAATAATAAGATATTCAATGAAACCATTAATAAATTACCAATTTTATATTCAAGTAACTATATTTGAATTTAGCTCCAAATTTTGTAGCTAGATTGAACATTTGTCATAGTGTAAGTCGGGTTTCAGGTTACTGCGTTCTTAAAAAAAATGGATACATGGATGCATAGATGGTGCGAGTAAGTAATTTGTTAAAATTAGTACATACTGTGTAAAACTATAACTAACATGTGCTAACATTGACTAACATTGACAATTTTATGAAACATCTATAGCTTTTCTGTTAGAATTGTACTCGTTCAATATTGTTTTTAAAAATCCCAAGATCCAAGATTTTAAGGATCTGTCTATACTAAATTTTGTACACACTGTCCTTTCGTTATTTTAATAATAGTAAGTAAACAGAATTATCAATTAAACTAACAAGTCTTAAACTTGTTTTATCCTCATTAAAATGAATGAATTCATTAACACAAATTTATTTGCTCTAATTTAATGTGTTTTTTCTCACTTAAGTCATTCTGAAAGTTACATGACGGAATATAAGCAACTTGCTTCAATTCTTTTTGTAAACCGAACCAAACTAAACAGACTTTGTTTTGTGTCTAGAAAAAAAGAGCAACTAGTATAAGAAGGAAGAATAAACATATAACAAAAGTTTTTTTTGTTTATGCGTGTGTTTTACGGAAGGAACTTTATTATTAGCTCCCTTTGGCAGAAGAAAAAGAAAGAAACCGTATTTAAAGAAAACCGTAAACTGTTCGCTCTCCCAAGGCTATGCAGGAATATATCTCACTTATGACTGTGTCAAGAAAATGATATATCTCCTGGTTTTTTCTTATTTCCACACGGGGGATATCACTATGTAAAAGTTTTCAACACACGGAATATGTTGCAATGTAGTAATACATAGTAATACATAGTAATGTGTACATACAAAGTGTAGTAATGCATATGGAAATGGTAGGAATAAAAATAAGAAACGTATAAATATATACTTTCAGACGGGCAAAAGAACCTCGCGGTCGGTAGCACTTTGTATATAATTTCAGAGTTATCAACTAGTTTTTTTTATGAATAGTCGTCTCCCCTATCCAGTTTTATCTTTACAGGGGTCCGATGTTACTGGAGTAATATCCTTTAATTTGAAGTGATTTGAAGCGGCATAGTTATAATTGACGATTTCGCATACCGGAATCTATTATCTTTACACCTTATTACATTGCGTTTTAGTTTTGTGTGTAATTCCAGTCTCGTAGATCTAGTTTTGTCTATTTGGCGTTCACGTCTAGTAGGCTTGCCAAGCCTTCCGGGTTAACCGGAGGTCGAATGGCATGAAAGACCAATGGAAAATAAATTTTCCTTCGCCTCTCAAAAGGGCTGATTTCCTTCTGTATCGCACACGAATTTCGTTCGAGGCAATCTGGCCAATACTCTATATAATAGTTTTTGATAATAAAAGGAAATTAATCGAACGGTAGCTAATAATATACAGTATTGATGTGATCTGTGAAAGAAAAACTTGGAAATATTTTTTCTCCATAAGTATAGTGCCAAAGCTAGACTATCTTGATCTATAACTATTTTGTCATGGAATTTTAGTTATTGAGAGCCATTGCGGCTCGCTGATCACTTTGTCTAACTATGACTACTATACGTATAACTACTATAAGTATAACTATGCAATTTCGTGTTATTAAATAATTATTTACTTCACAGTAAGTAAATAATGTCGATTACACAAAGTAATAGTTTTTTTCTCCGATCGAAAGAGACAAGGTTTCCGTAACAGCGTTTTTATTGTTTCTCATTGAGGAATCGTAAGAACGCTTGAATACATCTGCAATTCAAGTGAAACTGTGCAAATCGAAGCGAAAAGCGGATTTTTTTTATTATGAAAGACTTGTTTTTATTATGAAATTCATTTTAAAATGAATAATAAAGAGGAAATCAATTCCGTTATTTTTCCAATATACAATGAAACATATTTGCAAAGCTTTTTTTTTTCGATGAAGAACAAACTCTTTTATTCAATAAAATATGAAAGGAAAACTCGTTATATTTATATGAAAATGTGTTTTAAATGGAATTGGTTCACAATAAATTTCTTGTAAGTCTTAAAAAGATATAAAAGAGGATTTGTTAAACAGAATGCAGGATTAGTTAACCAGTTATAACTCGAACTGTCTATTCAGGTTTTATTTTATTTTTTTAATTGTTATTATGCTAAACGATATGTAAACTGCCTTGTTGGACAAGTGTACCATTTTGATACAAGTTTGTCCGTTCATATATGGAGAATATTCCATATGAAACTATCAAACGATGTATGATAATTATCAAAGATTTGAAAAACAGCTGATAACTTGATTGGTAAACAAAAATCAACTTTTTTTGTGACATGAATAAAAAATGGCATATGTTACATAAAATGACATTGGATTTTTAAGATTTTATCATTGGATGGATCACCCATACATTATTTGTTACGAAGTGTGTGATATTGAAATATATTAATTTCGGTCTTCAAAATGTTTTTGCGTATGTTTTACGGCGATATTTTATCCCTGCGGCATCCTAGACTAATGTTCAGCAGTAATCAAGCAAACCAAGACTCCATGTGCCTTGTTTTAGCCTCAGTAACTCTCGGAAATTTTAGTTCCAGATACAAAAGCCCTTGAGTGCGCATTTCTTGCAAGTAATAGACAGTAATAATGCACTTCTCTTAAGGAGGTTCGAGCGTAACTAATGAGTCAAAATAGTGCTTGAATTTTTCTATATATTCAATTATCCTAATAGTTGTTAAAATTCATTATTTTTATTTATAATAATAACAAATAAAAAAATTGATAATTATTATTTATTTAATAAAATAAAGTTATTAAATGACTTCGTTATTTTTGACTTATAAGGTGACATAAAAAGATCTGGCAACATCAGTGTTATGAGTCGACTGGTTGTAATGCGTTTTAAAATCGCATACAATGTATTCATCCAATATTCGATTAGAAGTATACAAAACTCAACATACAATAAATGGATGAAGTTCTACAATAAATAGCTGGATAAATACAAAAATAAATTAATCAATCCAAAATTCGGTTACTTCGTACAAAATAAATTACTTAATCCAAAAAAGGTTAATTCATCCAAAATAAACTGTAATCATCCAATAATTGATTTTTTCTTACAAACTATGATTTTTACTGTCAATAATCGATTGAATCGTTCACATATTCGAAATTCACCCAAAAAAGGTTTTTTATTTTACTTAATAAGTGCAATGCAATTATGCGCCTAATAAATGCAATTTTACGAGTGTATTTAATAATCTTCACACTTTTATTATATGCATAAAAATACTGAAAGGAAAAACTGTTACCTTATTGATGAGTGGATTAGCTCGGAAATAAATTGCATTATTCTATCTGCTTATATATAGTATATATAGTGCATCTATCTTCTTCTTCTTCTTCTTGTTTCCAATAGCCCTACTTTGGACGACGCTTGTTCAACTATTGGGCTTTGATCTTTGCCCAGTATTGTCGCATCTTCTGCCGGTGTAGCTTCTTTCCCTCTTCTGTCCAGGGGTACCTTTCCTTGAGAAAGGTACCCCTGGGGGTACCCAGGGGTAAGGTAACCAGGGGTTTTTCCTGAAATCCACGGACTTCCTTCAGTGTTTTTCCTGAAATCCATGGACTTCCTTCAGGATGCATCTCATAGAAGACTGTCTGTTTTGGAGATCTGTTATTCCCACTCCTTTAATATCCTTCTCGGTTTCTGTCAACCAAGTGGTACGAACCTTCTTGTTTTACCAGAATGTGAACAGACTGTTGGTTAGTCGGTTTGGAGTCAATCTTGCAACGTGGCCATAGAAAGCTACCCTTCTTTTCCTTGCACAGTCAGAGATCTTCCTTTACAGGGAATGCCTAGGATCTTCCTGATGATTCTCCTCTCTCTGATTTCCAATTTCTCTACCGGAGCCCTTCGATTCAAGGAAAGACACTGATGAAAGACTGATGTGTTTGCGCTCTCTCTTTCGTTACACGCCGTGTTAGTTAGAAATAAAATTTGAAGGAATCAAGTCCTTGTTTGTAAAATTCGTTTATTGTGAAGATATAATTGTATTTTGTATAGAAAAATTGTTTGTAAAGAGCAATCAAATTTTGGATGGACCAACCTTTTTTGTACAGTTAAACCTTTTTTTGGGTGAATTGATTTTATTTTGTACAAATCTATCAATTATTGT
Source organism: Phosphuga atrata (assembly GCA_944588485.1). Lineage (NCBI taxonomy): Eukaryota > Metazoa > Arthropoda > Insecta > Coleoptera > Silphidae > Phosphuga > Phosphuga atrata. The sequence goes on from OX155893.1 coordinate 39,485,197, forward strand.
ACTAAACCATTATTATTTGTAAGATTCAATCGATCATTGGGCGAATAATTATATTTTATTTTGGACGAAGTAACTAGTAAGTATAATGTTTTGGATGAAGTAATCGTTTTTTGTATGAATAAACCGAATTTTATATTTTTTTGTATTTTTTTTGATATTATTTGTAAAAATGCATCTATTTATTGTACGCAAAAAAATCCAAGCCCTTCATTTTGGACGAAGTAACCTTTATTTGAATGAAGTAATCTCTTTTTGTATGAATAAACCGAATTTTGTATTTTTGCAACTATTTTTTGTAAAAAAACATCTATTTATTGTACGCAAAAAATCCAAGCCTTTTAAAATGTTTTTCTTTTCTCTCACATCAGCTGTTATCGCGACGTTGCCAAACCATCTGTCATGTGAATTACTGTCGATAAACAAGATTCAAAACAAACAAAAAAATACTTTAATTATTTGTTTTTAATTTTATTATTACTTTAATTATTTGCTTTAATGTTATCGTGTTTTAATATTATCAATGTTTATTGTATACAGTTTTTTATTCCTTAAAGTTGGGAAATTAATATCGAAAAAAATAAATAAAGCCGCGACGGAAGCTTGTCGGCCATAGGAACCTGTGTATAAGATTCGAAAAAATATCATTTTTAATTGGAGGATCATTTCAAATTTTGAGAGGACATAAATAAAGCATTGATCTTCATGTATAATAAGTTTAAACTTGAAAAAAATATTTAACATGAGATTCGCTCGAACCTCCTTAACATAGTAAATTCGTCGTTACATAAAGCTGATATATTATTATATTAATACAAAGTAGTGATACACTATTTATTTATTTAGACAAATGTATCCATACATATATGCATACTTACATTTATAAAAATGCTTGTTACTAAAAAATCATGGGTGATAGGCAATTTCTGTTTTTAAATTCCTGTTTAGGGTGCCGAAAGATACCAGAAACAACTAAAAATTTCAATTTTACAACATGTGTGTTTAACAGTGTAATCTTTGTATATCGTTGACTTCATTCTTAAAACCTTGAAACGCACATTTTATTAGATAAAAAGATTTTTTTAGATCAGACTAAACTGATAAAAATCTTTTGGAATTTGTGCCAGGTCACCCATAGAAAATGTGCTGAATACAATTTTCAAGTTTATTTTGCGCAAAAATTCAAAATAATCAACGATTTTCCAATTTCTTAACCGTTTTCTTAACTGCGTTTTGTAGCGATTTTCGCTATTCTTGTTTAGAAGGTTTTCTTTCAGTTAGTTAAAAGAATTCCTTGCGTTTCTTTTGAGACTAGATGTATGGAAATCGGAACCTACCGAGTCACCATCCACAGTTTCGGAAATGCTGGTCTAGCTCGTCTATACAAACAAGTTTATTTTTGTTTTTAATCCTCTTTTTTTTCATAATTCGAGAACAGTCAACTTCCTTCCTGCCACTACTCATCTTTATCGTTCGTATTCCTCTAATAATGATAACAAGAATATAACCCGAAAAAAATATATTCAAGATCAAATTTAAATTCAAATATAGTTTGAAAGTATCAGTAAATATAAAATAAAATGTTTTTAAAACAGATTAAACACAATAAGCGAATTGGTTAAATGGCGTTGGAGGTCTTGCGCATTATTCGAACATAAATTCGAAATGTGAATGTAACATTTTAACTAGCTCTACGTGACACAGCCGGGTTACGCATTTTTCTCTCTCTTTCTTTTCTTCAATGTGCCAGCTATCGGATTTCGTTCATAGGGTTTCAAAGTTTATCAGTTCATAGAAAATACATGCCATGGAAATACAAACACATTTCTCTACAGGAGATTATTATTAAAACAAAATATGAACGAGGGTTGTGCTTGAGAGTTTATCAGAATGTTATTAAAACATACTCACGCGAACGAATTTACAAAACACGGGCTAAAGATTTATGAAGGTAATAAATTTTAGGATTCAGAGTTATTTTTTTGAATAATATAAGAATTTACATAAATATATTTCAGCTGTATTTTCAATTTGAAAACATTGTCAAACTTTCAACTTCCAAATAATAATAAAAAAATAAACCCACGATAAGGTCTACTTTAATTTAATTCAGCGGCAAAGAACCTTTTTTTTTACCATTTATTTCAGTGATATATTCTTTAGATTCTTAACACAGATGTCTCACAATGGTTTTTATATAATAACTTGTTAAAGACGAAAAATAGCTTGAATATATAGATATATTCAACGTGTTCGTAGCTCTATAATATTAGTCTTGACTATGAACAAATCTCACGTTAAAACAACTACTTATGGCTAATATCACACAGGATATTGTATTATACAACATACATTTGCATGTTATTACTAACTAGTCCCCGTACATTTTCATGGAGGCGGTAGTGGCCTAGTAGTTAAGTTGTCAGATTCCGAAGACGTAAGTCCCCGGTTCAAAACCGGGGTCGCAAATATAGAAAAATAAGAAACCGTCCTTCTGTGCATGGCTCTGGCAAAGTTATCACAGTATAATGTGTCTCGAAAAAACTCTAATAAACCATAAACCCTAATAGTAGCCATCGTCATCCACGTTAAAAATTGTGCCCAAAAGGGCTCCCTACACTTGTGTAAGATCAAGACATCAAAACACAAGTGTAGGTAGGTTGTGTAGTAGGTAGGTTAGGCCAAAGCCCATTTAGGGCTGTATTGCTAAAGGAAGAAGTACATTTTCATGTCACTAACAGCATTAGACAAATAACAATGTTTTTAAGCTCATTTATTTCTATTTAAATTAAGTGAATAGCCATCTGCAGACGCGTTCCGAGATTTATCTCTCATTTGTGTAGAAAGACATGAACTTAGTTGCAGTCTTTCTACACAAATGTCAAATCAAAAACCTAACCTTGCCAGTCATGCACGAGGTGTTCAAGCTAATGTAAGTGTTTTCCAATTTATAATTAAAAAAAGCAAAGCTGCACCGATGAGAGATAAATCTCGAGACGCGTCTGCAGATGGCTATTAACTTAATTTAAAAAATCTAATTATTTTGGAATCAAGAGTTTGACATTAAAAAAGGATCATTGATTGACATTAAAAAAAGGATATTTTATGGGAATATGTGGAAAAATCTTATATTATATATTACAGTACATTTAAAATAAGAAATGCAGAAATTTTCTAAAAAGCGGGACATTTTTAAAAATCGTCGGGACGCGGGACTTTACTCCAAAAGCAGGACTGTCCCGCCAAAATCGGGACGTGTGGTCACTTTAGTCTTAATACGACTTAATATTATAAAGCGACGAACAGGTTGAACATATTCATATATTCAAGCTATATTTCGTCTGTAATCGGTTTGTATGATGAGTATGTATAATTACTATGAAATATTATAATATTTTTTAATTAATAAGTGTGTTATATTTAAAATGTTATTAATATCTGGGTTCATATTTAGCACTTTTTAATTTTTCGGTACTAGTTTGACAATCAACATAGTAACATCAATACTATGCACATAAAGGCCGCATGTTCCTCAACTTCCTGATCAAGTCATTAGATTTTCTTGTCACTATTAAGTCAAAAGTTATCCAATCTCTAGACTGTCTGTCTATTTGTTTATTATTATCTATATGTGTTGCTATTATCTGGTATTATTTTGTCTATCTACTCTTACAAATGAAATAATTAAATTAAAATGAATTTGTACGTTAACGTTGTTTGGGTTGTTCATGTATGGTACGGTCTAGATCTAATCTTGCTTATTTGCTCAAGCGTGAATCATAAATGTTTTATAAAGTATTTTGTAAATATGAAACTTAAATGAAAAATGTGCAAGAAAATAGTAGGGAATATATGTAACTATTTATGGAAAACTTTGTAAACTGGGAGATAAATAAAATTATAGGGTTGATTTATTGCGTGGGGCTCAATTTAGAATAGAATGATTTGGTAAACTGACAAATAAGAGCAATAAATTTGGAAAGGAATAATGTGTAAAAAACTTGAAAGAAACAACAGTGAGGAGTAATTTTAACAATTACGTTTCTATTATATATAGTATAATTATGTTTCTGAACTGAATTAGTAATTAAATGTAATTGTTTTTTGCTCGTCTGTAAGTTGATCATAAATAGGCAAGGGTTAGACAGTAATTTTCGCGATCCCACTCTCAATATTTATCAACTTACACCGATTTTATTATCAATAAATATTGATATTTTCAGTTCTAGACAGTTCACCATCCCAGACAAACGGGCGGATTACAATGGACGATAAAGCCACAACAGAATAATTCGCGCAGTCTTTAAAATGTTCCTATTAAACTTTTTAAAACAATATTTTGTTGTATACCTCGTTGACAGAAAATGGCGAAGCCGCCCGATCATCGTGCAACACTTCTGAATATTCGTGATTTGCCAGTCGAGCGCATACTGACAAGATCGCACCGCGAGGCGCTCAGATAATAAATATTTACAAGTATTGATGGATCACAGAGAGTCCAGACTTCATGGCAATCTCGTTGCTGATGTATTTACACGTCAATAATTATTAAAAAGATATCAAATATGGCGATATTTATTGACTGAGCATAATTACTTGTTACACACGCAAAAGTTTCTTTGATAGAACAAATGTATAAGTCATTTTCGTAGAAGAACTAGAAATCTTATTACTATAATATTATGACAGTAGCCAACTTTGTTGCAATTACTCCCTTGTAATCTACGCTTGTATCCGAACGGAAAATAGACCAGATTACACACTAATAGGCAAACAAGATGTGCCGGATAAAGCCAGACAAGCGACTAGATATAATTACTCAACATACAAATTTATGCAGACTGTACCTATTATTAAAGCATGTCACTTGCTTCTCGTTTTAGTTCTTTTGCTTCTAATTATTTTAATATTTTGTTTGTTTCGAGAAACCCAATTTACTGAATTAATTATGATTTATATTCTGCATAATATTATGTGGGGTAAGTTACCAAGAATTATGTATGATGAAATTAAATTAATAATGTTCGGGGAGCTTTTGCCATTTGTTTAAATTAAGCTAATCCCCGGAAATATTAACTTTTGGGAGTGCCTGGTGGATAAGCTATATAATTAAAGACGTAATTGTAAAACTTTGTGTATACCTCCAGACGCATTCAATTTGCCTCGTTTGCAACGGTAGCTGGAAAAGTTGTAAAAATATTTTTTTTGTAAAATATTACTACAGTTATGTAACAGAACTCATGCGGCAAAAAATAGAATTGAAATACGTGATATGTAGCGTATTCAAATTCTGGGATTTGATTTGTGACATAGAACTGTCGTTCGGATAAATTTAATTACATTTATTGAATTTAGATTTGAATTGAACGCGGTTTGAATTTTACGGACGAAATCAATTTTAAATTCCAATTAGCAAGTTGTTAATTACATTTATTTAATTAATAGTTATTTGATAATTTTATTAACAAATTATGTCAATTATAATAGTTATTTCTTGCATATATTAGAGAACTTGACAATACACTCATTAAACCTTAATTTTATCCGCGAGTGAAATACAAGATTTTATTCAATTTTGATCTAACAAGTTAAATTCAAAGAAAAGTGCGATATTTTGACATTTTTATACCGCTAGCGGAATAAATTTGATTTTTGTTTGATGGTTTATTTGGATTTTATTTGATGGTTTATTTGGATTTTATTTGATGGTTCTATTAAACCACTGTTTATTGGTACTATCCAAAGAATTAAACATTTATAAGACATTTATAGATACATTTATAGACTTTATAAGGCTAAATTGAATAAAAAGTATTTGTCAAGCAATACTCTGTAACCTTTTAAGAAATTACTGAATCCGAAATTTGTTAAAAAAATTACGAGATTCATCGACAAAAATGTCTTGTGTTCAAAATAATAGTTATAATGTACGAGGGTAGGAATGTTCAGTGGTAAAAAAATATAAGTTTGCTGTAATTTAACAACCGGTTTTCTATACTATATTTATATATATATATATATATATATATATAAATATATATATATATATATATATATAAATATATATATATATATATATAAATATATATATATATATATATATATAAATATATATATATATATATATATATATATATATATATATAGTATATGTGTCGGGTCTTTGATTAAATTAGAAGGATCAACCGGTTCGCCCGAACTGAACAAAATCGATTCTGCTGAACAGACTCATAAAGAGTGATAAATATGATCGTCGTTCTCATAAAAACATTTTATTTTTTAAATAAATAGATCAGCTTTAAGATTGGCAATACAGCGTAAGAGTCATTTATTACTAAGGATATTTGTGTATACAAGATAATGAGGGTAATAAGCTAGTACTCCAGTTATTGAACGATATGTAATATAAATATGTAGTAAAGAGATATGTAATTTAAATATAAATATGAAAGTTTTTCACAAAAATTCCATAATAATTTTTCATAAATAATTCCATTGATTTAGAAGAAGGGTTGATTTAGAGAACGAAAACATCAACAATAAATAAGTATAAAGAAAATAAATAATTTAAAGAAAAGTAAATTTCTACAGGGAGATTTTTCAGTAAAAGTATTTGATAAGATAACATAATTTGATATTAATAGCCAAGAGTAAATATTTAATTTGAAAATGGTTTATCTTTCCTTTCTGTATCGCTGTTAGCTTTTACTCGATTTCCACTTTAAGTTCATATACACTTTTTAATTAAAAAAAAACTATCCATCAATTCTTAATGGAATCAAATCTGTTTACTTTATGCTGGATCGGCCCCGTCATTTTCAATTAAACCAAATAAATATTTGACCCGATTGACTTCTAAATTCGAGACAAAATTTTAAAGATCCGGAAAACAAAATAAAATCAAAATGTTTATAAGTTTACTTAAATTGAACTTAATTTTTATTTAAAACCTGAGTATTTGCTAAAATTATTATTTTAACAAAATGAAATTATACAGAATTTGATCGGTAGTTTTCTTTAGAAGCCCTTTACTTATATTTATGACACAAATCTGTAATTAATTTAATAATTTCATATAAGGTGTAATATTACAACAATTGGAGATTAATATTAAAACGTAATAATATTGTTATCAATTATTTAGAAAATAAGGTTATTGTTTACATGGTATTGTATAAACAAGATACGCAAAGTAATATTGTTATAAACAATCTTGAAATCAAATCTAGTTTTGGATTGTTGCCAACGGAATATAATAATATTTAGTTTTAGTAAATATTTAAGTTTACTTACTATGGACATACACGTAATACTATTTGCATTCTAAAAGCATTTATGAATAAATTTTCACCCTTTTTATTAAGGAAACACAATCTATATTTGTGAGTTGACTTTTCTCAAATAAATGATTTTTAAATAAATCCTGATATATAAATATTACCCACTTAATTGCAATTTTACAAGTTTCTATAATAATCTATATTTATATTTTGAAATATTCAGTCCGATTCTTTGAATTCCAAATTTATATGTTTTACAATACGAAAGAAAGAATTTTCGGTTATTTACGATTCCGTGTTCGGTGCGAGTTGGACGTGTGGCAATGATTCAATGGAGAATTCTAAAAATAGTTTCTGTAAGGATATGGAAATAGAAAAGATGATAAAGCAAAAAATCGCAATAAGAATAAAATCCCGATAAAAGGGGAATTTTCTTAACGAGTTAACGAGACGCAGCATGTTGAATGAATAAATAACAGGATACAGCTCTGACCCAAATATCGCAATTAATTTCTGAATGAAATGAAAGGAAAAATTATGGAGAAATGAAGAAAAATGGAACATGGTTTAATCAAATGTGAAAAGTTATTATGGAACGAGAATTTAATATCAACATGGTTGAATAATGTATATGTTGGATTATTATTTATACTCGTATCTACACAGAGAAGATTAGTTATTTAACAATGTAGACTGGGTTACTAGTGTAGGCAAGGCACAACTTGAAAGATAGGACTAGAGTGATAAGACGAGATAGCAAAACTAGTTAGATGTCGATTTCGGTGGTGGCTTGTACAGCGACCTTTATATTGTACCCCACCCTCTTCTTTTAATCGTTGGTATAGTTACTCATTTAGAGCGCCTCCTCTAGTCCTGATTTCTCTAGGAATTTCAGGATCTGGGTGAGATTCAAGGATTGCAACTGCTCTTCGTTCAAGCAGTGGGCCCCAGGGAACATTTGTCTCTTACGGTGCAGTGCTCATATCATAAACGGGTTCCGCACCTATAAAGGGAGTGCTCGATACCTTGTTTGCTAGGTGATCGGCTTCTTTATTTCCCTCTATACTAGTGTACCAGGGCACAATCCGTATAGCGTTACTTTATTTTCTCTGCCAAACCTCTTTAGCTTTCCGACACAGTCCCATACCAGCTTGGATCTTGGATGATGGTGTGTGAGCAATTAACCTTGATGGCTACTTGACTATCTGATGTATTGACGATCTGGATAGCAATTCGTTTTTTGGCGATAGCTCCTGTCGCGGTTAAATTGTGCACATCTTTCGATGGCATATAACTCTGCTTGGAAGATACTTGCGTAGATTCCCATAGATTCAAAGTACTTGGTAAGAGGTCCAAACATTCCTGCACCAGTACCTTCCTTCGTGTTCGAACCATCTGTATACCATTTCATAGCACTTTGCTCAATGTGGTATACTGAGGATTCGTCGCTCCATTCTGCATAACTGCTACACATTGCTGTGTAGTTTCTCTCGAAATGGTATTTGCAAACCATTTCATCTTTTGGTATTTCCAGCAGGGGATCTTGGCAGCGAGGCTGTTCCGGTGTTTGCTCCCGATTATTTTACCTCTACCTATATATTCCTTGCTGAACCTTACAATTGCCGATCTGGCGGTCCCATCCACGACAAGCTGCAATGGAGTTAGACCCAGCAGTAGTTCCATTGCTGCCGTCGGACATGACCCCATCGCCCCCGTGATGCAGAGGCATGTCTTTAAACCTTCTCAAGCTGTTTCTTCATAGAGACAAGCTTGGTTCTATTTCTCCCACGCAACTGCTTCGTAAGAGATCGCAGGTCTCACTATCATGGTATGCATTCATCGCAGCATTGTGGGGTTGCAACCTCATGTTTTCCTTCCAGATTTCTGCATAGCATTAGAGCGCGTTTGGCATTTCCTACCACTTCCTCATCGTTCCATACTGTCCACCTGTTCCATAGTAGTTTGCTATTTAGTGTTATACCCAGATATTTTATCTCCTATTAGTATTCTACTGCTCTCCCATCTAACAATATGGGATGTAAGCAGTTGTTTTCTTTACCTAGTAATAGGTATCATCGTGGTTTTGCTCGGGTTGAGTTTTAAACCAACTATTTGACCCCATCTCTTACTTTACTACTCTCAATTACTTTGGTCTCTGCATAATTTTGGTCTTTGGCCTCTCTGAACAACAGAGCGCTACTTCAAACATCTCTCTGGGTATGATGATATGTCATCGGCGTAACCGTGACATTTAATGTGGGCCAGGGCAGGGTTTTTTAAACTCATGTAGTCTGAGGACCCCCTTTTCAACAAATATTGATTTGCGGAACACCTCTTGAACAACTTTGTTTTTGCGTAATCCACCCTAACCATAGGCATTTCATGTTGTTCTTCAGGCTTAATTTCTGGCTCAATAATCTTATGGGTACTACGTTTTATTAGGACACAAATATTTTGTTTAGGAAAAAAACATAAAATGAATAGAAATAGTATCATAAAAAACTAAAAATTGTACAATATGTCATCGGCTTCTTGAACTGTTTACAACCATTTTTTTATATCTTGTGGTCTCGCGGACCTGTAGCAATGCCTACGCGGACCCCAGTTTAAGAACCTGTGGTTTGGTGGTTTAGCCTAGCTAGGTTATATTCATCAACTTCCAGGCTCCACAACAGTGGTGATAACATACCTCCCTGTGGGTACCCTCGAGTTATGGACATCTTGATGGTGTATTTTATCACTTGTGTCTACTGTCCTCCACTGTTCTAATTCTCAGCATTTCTTCCCAACCACTAATGCTGTTGATATTCCTTCTTTCAAGACCCGATTTGACAGCATCATGCCTGTTGTCAAAGGATCCTTCAATGTCTAAAGGTAGGCGTCCACAGTTCCGCACCGTACGTATCGGACGCATCGCATCAAACGGATCGTAGTATTCTTTCTATAGAAAGTAATACAAGTGCGTCCACTGTTCCGCATCGTACGAATCGCACGAATGTACCCGTCGGCAATGCCGAAGCCGATGCTCCGACTGGCAAATTTACCATGGGTGCCGATGATGTCATACGGAATATGGTATTTGCTAGTAGTTGCGTCGGCAAATCCGATCGCTGCCGATACTGTGGACGCGCTGTAAAAAATAATCCGTTTGATGCGATGCGTCCGATACGTACGATGCGGAACTGTGGACGCCTACCTTAAGAAGACATATATAGCTACTTCCTTTGTCTCTAGTTTAAACTATTTAAGTGAATATAGTAAAACTAAACAGATAAGAAAGTTATCCTCTTAACTGATTTGAACGTACGCGATACGTTCGTGTTAGAGTGGCCCTTCAGTGATTTGAACGTATCTCGTACGTTCGATCCAAAATTTTATGCGGGCTTAGCGCGCGGAATATTTTATTCATTTTATGTGTTCTTCGGTTGATAGCCCTTTGATAGCCTAAACTAATACCTTTTTTTTATTATTATTGAAGGTATTCTAGCAATCACTGGTCGCTGACAATAATTTATTCCAGGTATGGTTATAAAGGAACAAAATCCCACTAACAATTAGTACATTCCGTAATGGTTATTTTACGATCGGATACGTTTCTTTGTAAATTTGTAGATCCCATAATGGGTATTTTTATGATGGGGTTTGTTTCTATAATTCAACGAACCGTTTGTAAATTTCGAAATTTAACCATTTTACGATCGGATTATAGAAACAATGCCCCTCGAACGATTCCTCGTACCCGAAAGGGGGATATAATTACGGTCACTCCCGAAATGCAAACTTGTCAAGCGACGAGAGTCACGCTAAAACAGTCAAGTTACACCATTCAAGATATTTCAATTAAGTTACACCAGTCAAGTTACGACAGTCCTAAGAAGTAAGTTCCAGTGCTTCATTCTAGTGCAAGATACTATGTCCGATAGTGATAGCGATAGCGATGGTGACTATCAACCAACAAACAATATTTCATCGAGCGATGAAGAGGATATTTTTTTGGCGTCATCGAGGAATCTGACGAAGAAGTAGTAGATTTTGATGCCGTTCATCAATTTCTTGAAATTGACGCTAATAATCCAACGACCGCACCCCCGCGCTTTCATTTTACGAGTACACCAACGTCTGAAAGCTCAGAAGATGGAATTGTCGTATATTTTCGATTATTTCTTACTGATCACTTGCTGTAAAATATTGCTCAAGAAACGAACAGGTATACTCAAGAGAGCATATGAATTGCTACACCAAGAACCCACTCGCGATTCAAAGAGTGGTCACCTACTTCTGCTAGTGAATTTTTTGTGTTGTTTGCTATCATAATCCTCCAGGGGGTTCTTCAAAAACCAGTTTTGGAGTGTCATTTTCCAGAATTTGTTCCATCCACAGAAAAAAAGGAAAACGCTGCCAGAAGCAGTTTGTTGTTCCAAAAGAGATGGAACAGAGAAGAAGATTCGAAAACTGTGTAATACCTTGTTTTAAAATCTATCATACTAAAAAAAATTTAACTGAATAAAATAAATTTCACAAAAATACAATTTTTTATCAAAACCCTACCTTCAACTTTACTAAAACCACAAATTTATTTATTTTAAACTTAAAAATAATGAAAATAAATAATTTAAAAAATCGACAATTTTAGGACCGTTTTCAGAAAAAAAAATTCGAGTGTTAAGTGGTTAAAGAAAAAAAAATAGACTAGACATTATACATGATTTTTGCTACAAGGTTAGTCAAATAAGAGAAGAGTCGAGAAGTAAATATACAGAATAAACAAGATAAACAAAACTAATCAGAGTAGAAGATCTATCTGTAGGGACTTTTTTTTAAATTAAGGCGTATTCCGACTACAAGTCGATTTAGGATAATCTGCTTCTCCACAACACAATTTTGCAGAGACAATTTTGCACAATTTTACACATTGGCGCGTGTGTACGAGCTTGAGACAGAGCAATCTAAATATACTACACCGATCTAATTCTTATAGTCTATATCAGCGCTGTCCAACTTCTCTTAGCCTGCGGGCCATTTTTTCTTTAGCAAATTTTTCGCGGGCCGAAAAGGTTCAAATGTTATTTTATTTATACGAAAAAAATAACAAAGTCAAGTCAAAGATAACATTTTTTCAACAATAAAGTTTATATTTTTGCATAATAAATATTGCGTAAGATTTATTGTTAAAATGAAATATCACATAGTATCGGACAAAACAATGTTATTCTTCAAAATAATACAAGAGATAATAAAACCACAATAAAATTCGTATAATATTAAGCCTAATTGTAAGCTATTTAACGGGAGCATTGTGGCCGTACTTGTTGAGCAACAATTTATTTTATGTCCATATCAATATTTGTTATGGCAACTCTAATTGTATTTTCAAGAGTGAAGTCTTTCAAGCTGTCCAAATTCTCTCATTTTTGATATTTTTCTGTATCCAAATGTTTGAACACTTGTATTCCAGTTGCTCCACTAGATCTAATGAATGGGTCAGCCTGAAGGTCGCATAATTCCATTTGATATTCAGGTTCAACGGAGGTAATATCGATATTGAATAGCTGAATTAATTAATTATTAATAAATTAATACTCATCTATGAATCATTAAATTGAGAAAATCTTCTGCTAAAATCTTCAATAAGCATATTTAATTTAGGTAAAAATGTCAAAATTCAATTCCATGTTGCAGCCCTTCATTTCTTCATACATCTCTTTGCAACATTCAAAATAAAATAAATTACTTTCCTGCAAATTTAACTTTCACAATTTTAATTTATTTCAGAATCCTGTTACATGTTTATAAAGACAAGACACATCTTGATCTTTTACTTGCAAGTATTTATTCAAAATATTTAAATAATTTATTATGTATGTTAGGAAAGCAACTGAACAAAGAATTTGCTGTCAAATCTTCATCGATGCCAACTTCCGTTAAAAAAGATGAATTTCTTTCCGAAGTGTAAAAAGTCTCTTGAGGCATTTTCCCGCACTTAACCAGCGAATATTACTATGTAAAAGCAAATCACCATACTCAGCTTGCAGTTCAGCTTGCAAATTTTCGATGTGTAAGAGAACGATTCAGGCACGATTTAAATTTGTTATTTTGCAAACCATGTCAATCAAATCTGAAAGACCAGATAATGCCTGCAGATGCACAATACAATGGAACATTCAACAATTTATTCCTTCCCTTTGTAAGAGTCCTGCGAGCGCAATATTTTTGCCGGTCATAGATCTGGCGCCGTCAATTACAATAGCGGTGCACTTGTCAAATCCGCCATACGGAACTATTGCACATTTTAGTTCGTTATAAATATCTTCACCTTTGGTTGTTCCGTGTAATGATCGTAATTTTAAAGTTCTTCTGAATATTTCATAGTTTTCATTTCAACATAGTTTTCATTTACGGTTCTTTCTATAAAAATAAGCATTTGACTTGTGTCGGAAATATCTGTACTTTCGTTCTGCTACGGAAAAATAGCAGCAATTATTGATTAGGTTTTGTAATTTGTTAGTGACATGTATACTGATCTCGTTTACACATCGGCTAACAATTTGATGAGAAATAGAAACTGATTTAATTTTTTTTGCAATTTCGTTATTATGAAGAGCTTCAGCCATTTTTATGACACATTTTTTAATTAATTCTCCATCCGAAAAAGGCTTTCTTGCTTTTGCAATTTCTAAGCGAACTGCAAACGATGCAGCTACTGATCTCCCATCGTTCTTGAAATTCTCGATTTTTAGTATCAATCTTTCTTTTCTTAGAAGCACTCATAATTAAGGATTGTTTCAATTTACGTATAAATATGAAATTCAGTTGATTGTGGTTTATTGCATTTCACATAATGGCAAATAACCCACGGTAGATGTAAACATCTACTGATACCAGAATGCAGCCGCGGCGACAATCCCCACCGCTCCTTCCACCACGTAAATTCGAGACGGACAAAAAGTGTGCATAAACATAGAGAGTGCATAAATATAGAGAGTGCATAAACAGATACACTTGTATAGAGCGGGGATTCATTTTATCGAATGACCATAAAACAACCATAATTATTCATCATTAGCATTTTTATAATTCTTGTGTATACACAAGAATTATATATGAGATTATTCAACCATATACATCTCATATATTTTTTTAAATTTTGATTACTATAACTCGCGGGCCGTAAAAAAAAGCTTCGCGGGCCGCCAGTTGGACAGCGCTGGTCTATATAAACCTTTTCTAAACGGAATATTTTAATATTGTTGATATATAACTTTGGTAGATGAATATGCATTGCTTCGCGAAGGTTTATTATTAAATTACGCCCACCTAATTATACAATGTGGGTACTTCTGTGTATAATTTCAGCTGTAACTAACATTTGAATTTCTAGCTGCAAATTATTCCTTCGCTCAACTTTCGTGGTGATATTACCTCCGCAGTTTCTCCTTAAATATTTTAAAAACACCAACGTTTCTGGAAACTATAACGTTTTCTTCTTTTTCTTAAACAAATTAAAACTTTCATGCAGATATGTTTTCAGTAACCGCAATAAGCCAAATAAACTCTGAAAATGTATTGCAAACCTTGAACTACCTGCATCACGGATAAAACCATGAATATTCTATGCAAAGAGACCTTGCTGTCAGTTGATAACAAAATTTTGTTTATTTTCGTAAACATATATCAAGGATATATTTTTTCTATTATAACTTGTATAATTACTACAAATATGCAATAATATATTTTTCAGTCTGTGCAAGGTTTTGTGTCATATTATTTCAAATGGAATTATTAAAATCGTTAAAATAATCTAAATAGTAACGGATGCCAAAATTCTGTACGTTTAATCTTATTTGTCAAATCTTATCTATCTATAGTCTGTTTTTAATTTAGTCTGTCTAATTTGTCCGCTTATTTTGTATAAATCTCGTTTTAGTGGATAAAATTTCAACTGCTGTGAATTTAGTGCTTAACTAAAAATAAAAATATAATCTATACCGTCTCGCCTTTTCGCTAATTTTCATATTCATCTGTTCTGTGTGAAAGGTTTAGCCACTCCATTTGGCCTTTTGTTCTTCTAAATTATTGATGAACGAATAACTGAATAATTAATCTAAAATCAATGTGGAAATTCCTTGCAGATACGATTCCTGCATACTTAGTATGTATGCAAATGATGTTGAAATTATAGACACCCTCCTAGTAATTTTCCACGCACGCCCTTTTAAGGGATGAGCCCGAAAGTTTAACCACTAAGCTATTATAATAATAGAGTTTTTAAATGGAGGTACGCTAACGTTTCATCTTTCAAAATTCACCCTCTGGAAATCGTATGATTAAATTACTTTTAATTATGTTTGGTTTTGTAAATTAAAGTTTGGGCAGTTAATTTTAATTTGAGTTAAAATATTTAAAACGTGTGTTTTTATGATCTTAAATTGTTCCTTTTTATATAAAACTTAGTTTTTTATAAAAGCCTAGTTTTTTTACATTATGTTAGATATAATGTAAGATATACATGTATATATTAAGTTACTATATACACATGTATATATTAAATTAGAGTATTTAGAGAGTTATTTTTATACATTTTAATCGTACTATAATTTTACTACTAATAATTTCCTATTTTTAAGCGAGATGTGCATATTTTCCTCACACTCCCTTTCTTCCTTTTTTCTCCCCTTTCGTTCAAAAGTTACATTTATCTAGATTCCCATTGTTTCTCTTTAAATCAGCATTTCTTTTGTGCAATAGCTGACGTAACTTGGCAACAAATGATTTGATGAGGTCAAGACGCAGCAGACGTGCCTAGCCGACAGGCGCTGGCTACTCGTTTCCTCTTTACTAAAACTTTGACAGGAAGCGGACGGGTGGACGGATGTGGCAAACCAACAGGGTCATCATTTCATTTTTGCTCCACTAATACCAAATCGCGACCTAAATAACCAAAAATGATTTAAAAATCAAATTGGACTAACGAAGAAAAGATGAAACAGATAAGAGAAAACAATAGCATATACTTAAGACTAAACAGGCACAACTCTCGTTCTAGATTAGATATACAAAACATTAGATAAAGTATATTTTAAAAAGGATTATACAGCAGATTATACAGCAGGACAGAGAAATTTAATCTATTTCTAGATTTGCAGTAATATAATAAAAAATAAAAAATTATATACTACAAATAATCATGCTCAATTTGATGATTTGATATCTTTATAATCTTGTGAATTAAATTATAATTAATTGAATTATAGTTAATTATGTATAATAATATATTATTCAATAAATATTTTTGGAACTATACTTGATCCTCGAGGAACCTCTCACTGAAATAAATATAATATGTCTCGATAAACTTGATATTGGGTTTTAGGGATTATGGGTTTTGATACTTTATAATCGTGGAATTATAATTCAAATTAATTTCTAAACCGAAAGTAATTTACGCATTGTTATTCTTTGTTACAATTACATTGGATATGCAAAATCTGCAAGATTATTAAAATGTGTATAAATTACTTTTTACTTAATTTCACGCTTTCATAATTTACTTTTGATTTGCGAATTTGAATTTTGAAAATGATTAAAATATAAATAATATGATTTATATTAGGATTTAATCATAAAGTATATTAAAATTATTATGAACCCAATCAAGCTAATTGATTCAATTTTCCCCTGCAATCTTATTTTTATTAATAAGTAAATATTGCGAACCGCAATTGATTCTGTATTTCCGTTCGCAATATGTACTTATTAATGAAAATAAGATTGCATGGGAAAATTGAATCAATTAGCTTGATTGGGTTTATAATAATTTTAATATCAGATCTTGTTTTGCACATCAAAAAAAATCATTTAGGATTGACAGAACAATTAAATCAAAATAATTTATGTTTTATGTTAGATTTTATAAAAAAATTAAACATTTATTTTAATTGTTAAACCATTGTGAGTACATCTAAAACTAGGCAAACAATACTCGGAAAAATTAAATAGGCAATACTAAAAATCAGCAAGTGACATATATGGGTATGTGCATATGAAGGTATTTGCATGTGTCTGCATACATGACAAGAGTGCCTAAATATGCAATACGCAATTCATCATTATCCTCATAAAGGAATAGTCTTCATCCAGTCTTCACCTAGGAAATATGGATTAAAGTGAGCAGGAAACTCGTTCTAGTTTTACAAGAAATTTAATAATCGTCATTCGATGAACAGTCTTGTCCAATCTTGTGCAGTCTTGTCTAGTTTAGTAAATTCTTTTTAAGACTGTTCTCGTCTTATCCGGTTATGACTGGTCTTATCTAATTTCCTTTAGCCTTAGTCTATAAATTAAAAATGAAATGGTGTTGAACTTTCGTTTATTTAGGGATTAACCCTTTCCACTCTAACTTTAAATGAAATGTGATTCCCTAAATGTATGTTTTCTGTATTAAAATGTTTTATTTTGAAAAATATTTTATTAACCTAGGGAATCACTATTGTTTAAAAGCGGTCACTTCGTAGTGAGGTTTTTTTCTTAAAACAAAATTACGATTTATTACCCATCAACGTTTCGCCTTTATAAATTCAGGCCTCTACAGGATGCTACAACGGAACACAACTTCTTTATTTGATCAATTATAAAATAATACTCTTATCTATCGTATGACAATCTAAAATTATTAATAGAATTAAAAACATTTTGCGTACAACTGTAATGGAGTTATCATTAAGCTAAGTGTGAGTTAGCTACTCACACTCGTTAGAGTTTTTAATGTTATTAATAATTTTAGTTTGTCACACGATAGGTAAGAGTATTATTTTATAATTGATCATATAAACAAGTTTTGTTCCGTTGTAGCATCCTACAAAGGCCTGAATTAATAAAGGCGAAACGTTGATGAGTAATAAATCGTATATATCGTATCTCTTCCTACGAAGTGACCGCTTTCCAACAATGTTTTATTTTGCATGTCTAACTTTTTCAAATATCTTTTTCCATTGCAGAACTATTTTTGATTAGATTATACCTTCAGTCTGATATATAATATTTATATTTAGTAGCTAGTTCATCATGCTTTAATTACACTTTATCACTAATTTCATTGTTCGATAGCTGTAAATTCTGGTATGCAATATTATATTGAAGATAAGATTTTCAAGTTATTTTTTTATCTAAAAGATTATTGTTGTATTAATTACTAATTAAAATCTGTAAATAAATGTTTCGAAGAAGCATTTTTTGAGTTTGTCAATTCCATTACGTTATTTACTTGCCTAAAAAATATATTTTACAATTCTCTCGATGCGTTTATCGTATTGGAAATTATCGCGTTGAAAAATTGATGACCAAGAAATGTTTTTCTGGACATTGCAGCGAACTATCTCTTTATTTGAATTGAAGGTGTTTCCAGCTGTATTTCCATACACAAAATGTTCCAAAGCCTAGAAAATTTTTAAATTTACACGTCAAACGGAATATTTTCCATTAACCGACATCAGACAGAAATAAATACTAATATTAACGCATTCATCGTAAAAATATAGTTATTGAAATTACATAACGCAGTGGCCGAAATTAATTAGATTCCATATATTTTTCCAGAGGTTTTGTAAATATGATGAAGTTGATACGAACGCAGCCATCTACCCGATCGTGCTTTAAATTAATTCAGAAAAAGGTGTGGGATGTAAATGTTTGGTTTTATTTTTTAAAAAAGGAATTTGACAACAAATCACCCCATCCCGTCACAGTTTGACAAAGGTTTAAATTTAATTACCTTACAATGTCGGTCTGCCAGAACCTTATTAGGATTATAATACTTTTTTTAACAAATCGATAAACTTTTAGCTGTAGCCATTATTTGGCTATCCCAAGTTTGGTATAATTAAAGAATGTTTTTGTGCCTTTGAATGTGTATTAATTTGCATTATTTTCTTTTTTTTAAATCAGATATTAGAAAATTGAATGTTTCAGTTTGCTTTGTATGTATGTGATACTGAATTATGAATTTCTGTTAATATTTAATTTACGTTAAAATATTCCAGTAAAAAATATTTTGTGGAAAAACATTGACGTGTGTGTGTGTGTGTGTAAATGTAAAAAATTGCTAGGCTTTGGAACATTTTGAATATTCACGATGGTGATTATTTTTCAAAGCGTTTGATGCATTTTTATCCTCTTTGCGTAGCGAAATGACACATGTTCAATGAATCGGGGGTGGAACATGTGGTAGATAATAACATATTTTATCCACCCGTTTATAGAAGCCCAGTTTTAATTGGACAGATGAAATGTCTGAACTACATTTTTTCATTGAATGCAAAAAGTAAATTGAAATATAGATATGTATTGCAACAAAAATTAATAGATTCAGTTTTATTAAAAAATTCACTCATAAAATGCACAGACGATTTCATATCAAATGTTTACAAATATATAAATATTGTTATCGGGCTATTCTTATCAGAAGCAGTGGATCCCAAAACGCTGTATAAAATTATTTAAAAATAAAATATATAAAAAAAGCTTTTAAAAAATAACGTTTTTATTAAAAGCAGAAAATATTTTTTTCCGTGCTGACTAAATAAAAGCGTGGAACGTGCAGGAAGATAACGTCAATTTAATTTAGCACTCCGCGCTTTTATTCATAGACAACACGGAAAAATATATCTGTTATTACTCTTGGGCGAAAAGTACTTCTTGACGCACGTTTTTTTAATACGAGAAATGCCACTTTTCGTTGTTTTTCCACATAACCTGGGTAACGCACGCAAATATTCAATATCGCTAGGTTACATTAAAAAAAAAAACAAATAAATAAATAAAATAAACACAATCAAGACCTCAATATTACAAATGTGACGTGAAAGTGTCAGATATTTTTTATACAAAATGATCTTTCATTACAAAATAATAATAAAAATCAAAGAAAACGTTTTAAAATGAGTGTAAATTATATGGTGATACAGGATACTGCGGAGAGTTCTTATGACGAATCCACACCTCCGGAGACAATTGAAAAAGCAAATTCTTCATTTTTGCTTCCATTTCTTTTGGATGGCCACTGGATCCCAAACTTGCAAGATACATCCCCTCGCATGAGTAATAAAAAATTTTGTTTTTAACACGGACGGCATTGTCAATTGCCCTCTTGAGCTAATGTGCGCACTCACTTCGTTCGAGCGCCCAATTTCGCTCTCGCGTCAAATTTACAACTTACCGCCTAGTTACAAAATATATCTTATTTTCTGCTTTTTAGTCTTGTGTGTGTGAAATTTTGCAATAGATTTAAAACATTGTTTGATCAGCTAGCCTCGATTCCGTTTAGAGCGAAATTTTCTCGATATGTGTAAATGTTACGCAGTCTGGATATTTATAAACAATACTCTCAATAGGTACAGATATCGTGCAGTCCCCGACATCTCCGACTAGTTGCAACAGTTTTGACAACGCGATATTCTCAAAAATGTTGCAGTTGGTCGCCATTTTGAATTTTAATATTATACTATGAAAATCGTATTCAGTGACCTCGAAAACACATATATACCAGATAATTTAGAATTGGTGAAACCATCACACGTTATAGACAATCATACAAACTTGAAACAAACGGAATACAGCCTGAATATATAAATATATTCAGCCTTTCCGGAGCTCTATAACAATTACTGAGTCTTTTTAGGACTACCAAGACAATTCTCATGTGAAATTTCTAAGTTATGTTATAGCTTTCAGTCCATTTTCGTGGTACTCATGAAAATCCATAAAAATAACATTGTTTTTAAGATCATAGGAATTTTTATCAAATTTTAATGAAGTGGTCAGCCGTATTGGATCCGCCATTTTGAATTATAATATTATACATTATACATTCATATAGTATGAAATTCGTATTCAGTGACCTAGAAAATCCTTATATACCAAATTATATGAAATCCAGATCAAATTTTTATGAAGTACTCGGCCATATAGGATCCGCCATTTTGAATTTTAAAATTATACAATGAAATTCGTAATCAACTACCTGGAAAACCTCTATATACCAATTCACGTTTAAATCTGAAACTTCTTTCTATTTTTGTCCAACTTTTTTCAAATCCAGACCACTGTGCATCGCCCAGAACAGACAGAAAACAAAGCGACCTAATAAAAACATGGTAATAAACCGCCTATTATTTGTGGCTATTGTATCAATTGTGAATTAATTACTCTTGTTGAAAATGACAAGGATTATATAATAATACGTAAAAGTTCTTTTGTGTAAAATTGACTTTGTAAATGATACTTAAAAAAAAAAAATTTTGAAACTGGTAAAATTACTTTTTACTGAAAGAGTTTTTTCGATAGCCTTTTATTCGAGTTTTTCTCGGTAAGTTATTAAAATTCGTTAAGCCAGAGTTTTTATTTTTTGTCAATCTGTCCCGGTATTCCACGGCCATATAATTACAGTTGCGTGTATCCTGTGGGAAATTTTGACCCCACATTGCTCTAATGGCTTTTGCATTGTTAACAGGATGATCATTTATTTATCGAGCCCTATATGATCCGCAGTTCGCATTCTTTAAATGTTGAAATCATTTAAAAGTTGAAATATTGTTTGTTATTGGTTAAGTATGCAGTATATATATATATATGAAGTATATATGAATTTTATTGTGTGGTCTTTATAAAATGTGTTAATCATTTCAAATTATTGTCTGGAAAACTTCGTAAATCCCAAAAGTCAAACTTTACAGGAGACAGGAGATTTTGTAAAAAATCATATCAATCGTAAAAAAATCATCATACATTTGTTTCCCACAATAGAAGTTTGTACGCTGCAAATATTACCGTAGATTATTTATATTTCTAACATTGTGGTGATCCATTGTCATAATTTTGTTAAAAAACATTTTAGAGTTTATACAAAACCAATTGTAGGAGTTTCTTGCTACTAGAAAGATAAAGATTTGAAACAGATAAGGAACATTAGCTTCACCTTATGAAAATAATGACGACTTTGTTTATATAAATACTTAATAAAATTATATTTTAGCATAAATTAATTTGTAGTAACTTTATTATATGTCGTACGGTAATAAAAAATAGAACTAGTTTTCAGGCATTTTATGAGCAATTTTATATCTCATAATTAAAGCTGAATTGTGTACTAAATTATTCAATATTTTCTTTAATTAAATACTAGTTTTCATTTTATCTAGTTCTTTTATTACCTATCTCGTTTCGTATATTTATGTTCTTGTATTATATTTATCTGTCTAGCTTTTCTTCGTATGTTCAGAGGGTTCCCAACTATATTGTGATGCTGGCGAGATTGAGATTAAAAAAAATATTATGTACATACGCTTTCTAAACTTTTTTTTAAAATAATGATAAATCGGCCGCCACACTATTTGTAAATTATGTATTAAATGATTTTTATTTTATTTTCTCATTATTTCCTCGATAGCACTCCTAAGCACTCCTATTATAGAAATCGCAATTAAATCATCTTGGTCTTGTCCAAATAAGGCCTTGTCTGATCAGTCTTGCCCTTCCTAATCTGGTCCGCTCGTCTAATCATTTATGCCTTATTGTTCTTGTAGTTTTGCGTCCTATTCATTAATTAATTTGTAAAATAGAGATGCATAATGCGTTAGACATATAAGACATTTTTTGGAGGAAACAAATTGAAAACATATCAACATTATTTTAAGGGGATAGTTTTAAATAGATTTAAAAACATGATTTAAAAAGTCACCCTTTATTAAAAAAGTCTATAAATTATGTTCAATATTGTCAAGAAAAGAAAACTCTATTTTCAAAAATACCATAAATTTAACTAAATAAAAGCAGGTAGGCAGGTAGTTTATATATAGCAAATAATAATACAGAGGAATATTTCAAGATTTGTGAAATTCTAGCTGTCAATAGGACAAGATTTTGTTTGCAAATTTGTTTTAATTAAAGCGGCATATTTTCCTATACTTTCTCCTTTTTTATTTAGAATTAACACTAGAACTAAATATGTTAAATATATATCTGGTTTTACTACCACCGTCAAATTGACGGGTTTTTTTATCATCATGACTCATTGTAACTTTTGGCTTCGTTTATGTAAATAAAAAAATATAATTTACCAAAAACAACATTTAATCAATTTCTCATTATATTATATATTAATTATTTAATAATTCATTAATGCACTACTAACATTACTAAGCATAATGTTCCGTAAAATTTAAAGATTCAGCTGTAGGCGCTAGGTGAAACATTGTAACAAAAAAAATATAAATTAAAACACTCGGTGTAAGTTTCACAAATGAGTTTATTAAACACTTTATCGATTTCGGCTTCTTAGGCCTTTCTTCTGACGAAGGCCTAAGAAGCCGAAATCGATAAAGTGTTTAATAAACTCATTTGTGAAACTTACACCGAGAGTTTTAATTTATAATTATTTTTTTGTCATAATGTTTCGCTTCGCATAAGCAATCGGGTCCGAAGTATCCTTAAATATAGTACCTATATGATTGCAATCTACCAACACAACCATTCCCAAATTCTGCTCATTCAGTTCCGTCGATAGAAAAGTCTTTCTGCTGTCTTTTTACAGTTTCTGTTTGGCTATCCGAGTTAGTATCTGAAGATATTCGCAATCGCTTTCTGCGTTTGTGGCTCTTTTGGAGAATTTCATATTCAGTGTCTGAATCTTCACTTCCATATTAATTTTTTTCACTTTATTCAATATTTCGTACTTTCATCTTCAGCTTCTTCAGAGTTTTAAAAATCAGTTTTATTTTTCAAAAAAGATATGTACATACATATGTACACACAATCATTATTACTTGAATTGGTGTCCGAACAGTCTTCACTTAAATTCTTCGAATAATATTTGCTTCCTGAAAATCACTTCTTGTTGCCTAAGATTTACAAAAAAAAATTTTTTTTTTTGTAAAAATATGTTCATACTTTTTTTCACAAAATGCACTTGTTTGTGCACAGGTTGCACTTTTTACCAAAAACTTCATCACATTAGAAGGGCAGGGTGGTGAGTCGCGCTTTTGATAAATTACTTGATCAGTTGGCAACTGCCTCGGTGGTTCAAGTGGTTAGAGCGTTCGGCGATGCATCAAAGATCGGAGGACATTGGTTATATTGTCGCCAGACTCGTATTGTTTTTCAAGTAATTCTTACAGAAGTACAACTGATAATGACTGCGCCCTGATTACATTTACCAGTTAGAGCATCTAGTTCTAAATTGAATCTTAATAGAATAAAATAAAATCTAAAATGGAACAAAATAGATCCCGATTATAACTGCTGCCGAACACTTTGTATCAATCAACATAATTTCATATGAAAAATGTAATTCAAATTTTTCCAGGTAATTGCATAGTTGATCTATAAAATATTATAAACTTTGAAATTGCTAAAGCCGTCATTTGGACGGGTCTTCGTATAAATAGGTGTAGGTCATACTAATTATGGAAGTTAAAATGTCAGAATGGAAATTGAATAGGAATATGCTATTGTTCTTTCATTATTATTTTTCATTCATATGTTATTTCATTAAAAATAGTCAAAATATCAAATAAAAAAATCATTAGTCATAGTCGTCATAAAATTCTATACAATACATATTCAATACAATACATATTCTATTATGTACATAATACATAAATTATACCAAAATTTTTACGCATGAAATTTGAAAACCGTCAAAATTGCGGTCTTAGTAGTTCTAGTGTTAATCTAAAACTAGCGAGAATTAATCTAAATTTAATCTAAACTAGCTAAAATTTTTCGAAAATAACTTCCTTTTGTTGCACATTGTTAATCATAATTAATTAATATGAATATTTAATTTGGAATAACTTTTGTTTTTGTTCTCCAAATTAATAAATTATCAGATGAAATAATTTTGGAATTTCCTCTTGGTAGCTTTCTTTACATTAAATTAAATGAATGTGGCCTTGGCGGTCAAAACCCACTGTAGGTGCGTAAGTCTGCAAATTGAGAAAGAGTAGTTAGTCATCGAGCGACTTGGTTAAGCGCAACATGTTTTACTGTTAAACACTAAATGTTCAACGCTGTCGATTTTAATTGTGATTGTAGTTTATTCCATTGTAATACTAGCTTTATTGTGTTCAGTTTTAATTAAATTTAGTGAATATTGACGTGTGAATTGTGTGTTTCGAAGGTTTTTCTGTAGATAAAGAAAATATTTCTAATTCTTATTGGGTGAGAAATTATTAATTTTATTTCCTTTTATTACAAAGCACATTAATGTGATGTATTATAAATTGATTCATTAAATGCTTTATTATTTGTTAATATAAGCTTTAAATTATTGAATTATTATTTTGAATGTATTTTTTACAACAATGTGTTTCAATTTTATCAATTATTTATATGTAATATACCATATACAAATAATAAACGTATAAGGCCTCTGGCGCATTAGGCTGCGCAGCCAGGAGGCTGCCTAGTGCGCGGGAGGTCTAAAAGGCAAGTTTGTACTTTCTACAAATATTTTTGTTGATCAAAATTATTAATTTATTTCTTGTTAGGTAAAAGGGATCAGTTATATTGAAAATTGATTATTTTTGTTTAGAAATCGTTAAAGAACACAATTATAGAAATTCTGATTCAAAACTAATTATGTCTAACAGTAAAACTTGTAAATGATTTTTCAAATTGGAGGAATTCTCGACATTCTTAATTTGGGGCTAATTAAACTAAATTATTTTAAGCAGGAAGATTTCAAGCTTTTCCAATATTTCTCCTTCAAGCGTTCCATTTAATAAAATTTAATTAAAGTGTTTTGAATGGAATTTTATTGAATATTTTTCGGCTTTTGAAAGTTCCGCCAGTCATTTTGTATTATACATTTATAAAATTCTTCTACAAAATCAATTTAAAAAAGAATGCATTTAAATTATTTATGATAAATATCTAATTTTTATTACTCAATATCATATTGAAAACGGACAATATGTTATAATACAATGTAAAACACAGTTAATAAGTTTAAATTACTTGTTATTCGTGTTAAGTAATGTGTAATATGATTTTTGTTTATGGTTTATAATGAATCAGTTTTTACATCAAACTGCTGGACTACAAACTGTCTATTGATATACAAACTGTCTATTGATATACAAACTGTCTATAAATTACAATAATTTAATGCAATTGCAATTTCAAATTTGAACAATTTCGTAAATTAATGGAAAGAAATAGAAAATAATAAAGAAAGAAAATATAAAGAGTGCAATTTATAATAATATAACAATTATTCTGGAAAATCTAGAAATATAACAGTAATGTTACCGAGAATAAAAAAATGTATTTATTATAAATTATTATGTAGCCTTATTATGTATCTTTTATTATGTAGCCTTATTTTGTAGCCATTAACTCAACATTTTTATCAATATTTACGATTTGAAAAATCTGACTTTTTCAAAATATTAGGAAAATTTTGGATTTGTTTCTTTTTATTCAAATTTATCTTTTTGTATTTTTATTTTCTTTTTGTCTTCTTGTGTTTCTTTTCCTTCCCGGCGTATGTATTGATACGGTCTTATCTCTATAGGATATATACATTGTATATTTTGAGAAATACATAAATAAATAAAAAAATAACTCGTTAAATTGCATTTCCAAAAAGAGCGCGCTACGCCGGAAGTGAAGGAATCAAAATGAACTTAAGTAAACAGCTGAATGGGGAATGAAACAAAACCAATTAATAAAGGAAAAGATTTAAGTGTACGATGTACCATTTGTTCTGAACTGAACGTTTTAACTGTTTCAGTACTGAACAAGTTTATTGAACCAAATAATACAAGTAGGGATGAGCGATATGCTGATTTTCTGATGTCGTCGTGATCAGTGACTGCTTCTTGTTTCGAATGGGTCTACTTTGCACCACGCTGGCTTAACTGTTGGGCTTTGATCTTTGCCCAGTATTGTCGCATTTTCTCCCGGTGTAACTCCTTTCTCTCTTCTGTCCAGGGGGTACCTTTCCTTCGAGGTTTTTCCTGAAATCCACGGACTTCCTTCAGGGTGCATCTCACAGACTGTCTGTTTTGGAGATATGTTATTCCCAGTTCTTTAATATTCTTCTCGGTTTCTGTCAACCAAGTGGTACGAACCTCCTTGTTTTGCCAGAAGCTGAACAGACGGTTGGTTAGTCGGTTTGGAGGCAATTTTGCATTATGTTCGTAGAGCTCAGAGTTATGCCGCCTTCGGAATTTCCCTCTTCCTTTACCGGGCCTAGGATCTTCCTGAGGATTCTCCTCTCTCTGATTTCCAATTTCACTACCAGACCTCTTCGGTTCAAGGAAAGACACTCCAAGTGAGACTGGCATACAGGGCTTCTGGTCGTAAGACTGATGTGTAGTGCTTAAGTTTCAGGTTGCGTGACAGGCATTTCTTGTTGTAAGTGTTCTTAGTCAGTCGATAGGCTAGTTCTAACTTATTGACTCTCTTGGATAATGATGCTCTTTCTGATAAGTTGGGTCCAATCCATTCGCCGAGATACTTAAATTTCTCAGTCCTCTTGATGCTTCCCTGCTCTAGTAACATCTCTGTGTTTGCTCCTCTGATGTTGGTGAAGAATTCTGTTTTCTCCAGTGACACTTGAAGACCTACTTTGGCAGCCTGTTTTCTGAGGCAATTTACCTGCATTGATGCCATCTCAAGTAGGGTTTTTCGGGTCCCAGTACCCGGACCCGCACTCGACGAGTCCAAGGGCAAATACCCGATCTAAGACTCGACGAGTCTCGGGTCTTGAACGTTTGGCATTGTCTAGTACACCGCGTGGTAAAGAAGATCAACGATTTAGCATTACACTTGATGAATGGACGAGTATGAAAATTCGAACATATCTAAATATAAATTTGCTTGGAATTGACTCTGAAGTGTAAAAATTCACAATAAACCCAGATTGTTTATTGAGAATTTTTAACTCATGTACTGCTATACAAGTAGTCGAAAAAGTAGAACGAAAAGTAAAACTTAAACACATTTAATATAAAATTTAAAACGTATAGTTGGTTCAACCGGCGACGGTGCAAGTGTAATGATGAAATTTGAACGAGAATCTTCTAGTCTTTATAATGTCTGTTTGAATCACACTATACACTTATCTGTTTGTGATATAGTATATAAAAAGAAAAATGTTACCGGCTTGCAAGATGAAGATGACCATGGTCTAGATGGTATTGATGACGATCAAGATGAAAATTATTATTCTGCCGAGAGCGTCTATGATGCCGAAGAATAAGGACAAGTTGAATTAATTTTAGACAATTTAGAAAGGAATTCATCCATTTTCCTTCCGCTCTTAGCCTCATGTGGAGTTTTATTTTATTTACCATTACATTCTCAAAATCCCTTGTTTATCTAAGTCCCACTTAACTTAATCGGCAAGTTCGTACAGTATCGCTTGCTTTACCATATGCGTGAACATGAAAAATCCTTTCGTGTTTTTCTTTAAATTGCGAGACAGATCAGACCCCGACCCGAAAAATCGGACTCTCCGAGTCTAAAATGACGTGGTATTCCCAAAACCCTAATCTCAAGAGAATCAGCAAACAGTGCCATGTCATCTGCAAAGGCCAGTCAACCTTCAACCAGTCCATCGTTCTTACGTCCCAGGTAGATACCAATCTGAGCACCCAAATTGATCAGTTCCTTGCGCCATTCTCTCATAACCTTTTCAAGGACACAGTTGAAGGGAAGTGAGGAAAGTCCATCTCCTTGTCTCACTCCAGTTTTTGTTTCGAAGATTTCTGAAATCTCGCCCCTAAATTTAACCTTGGAATGGGTGTTGGTCAAAGTTTCTAGGATGAGTCTGCGGGTTTTGTTGTCTAGTGCTAGTTCCTGGAGTACTTTGTTAAGCGTTTCTCTATCAATGGAATCGTAGGCCTTCCTAAAATCAACAAAGTTGACGACTACCTTGCGGTTTCTCATCTTGGAGTATGTAAGTACAGTTTTAAGATTGAGGATCTGTTCAACACAGGATCGGGTCTTCCGGTGATCTTCAGTGACTGCTATTTTTCGATCACGGTGGTTTTGTCGCGGTGACCGGGATCGCGTTATTGTGGTACAAACTACAAATCCCGATCTTACGCCTAGTGAATTCAAACCAAAATTACCAGTAACTACTTATTTACTAATACGATACGATGTTCACTCTACTTGAGTTTCTGTCGCTAATCGCGACATTTTGCTAAATAGTCAGCAGCGATTAACAGTACCATTTATACTAACTACACATATTTAAATTTCTATACAAAAATAATGAGTTCAGAATTATTACTGCTTTGAAGAAAAAAGTGGTTTATTAAACAAACCTAAATATTGAAATAGAAAAAAATATATGATTTAGAAAAAATAAAAACAGATCTATTCACAAATATTTGTAATTTGCATTTAAAAATAAAATAATTTTGACTTTTGTATCACTTAACCTATTTCTTCGTTCAAGACCTGACCAGCTTTAGAAAAAAGTCTTTCACATGGCACAAAAGGATAGAATTATAGATAGAATATAAACACAGTAAAGTGATAAATGTAGCTTCTTGCCTTGTAAATAGTTATTCGTATTGTAAGTTGCATCCAGTGAAATCACCAGTCACCGTGAATGCAAATATTAGATCACTGTAGTGACCAGTGATTTTTTGATCACTGCTAGTGAAATATCGCTCATCCCTAAATGCAAGCGCTCCTCAGTGCTCGAAATGCATACAACTGACTAATCGGTAAACATGTATTGTTCACAGAGATCGATAGTCACAGAGATATATTAAATTCTAGTTCGATACGTACTCTATTTTTTTTACGGACCCAGCCAGTTTTATTTGAACCAGTTCGTTCGCAACCGACATATCGCTAATAAAAACTGAAAATGTTTTCACCCTAATTATTTATAGGCGAGAATACTTTTATTGAACAATTTCCTATTTTGCTATTGCTTTCTAAATTTTGTTGATAACTCAAATGGAATTATTTAAGTTAGGTTTAATGTTTTAATTATCTCATTACAGCAATATATCATTGTTATTAATTATTCTCATTACTAATTCAGATCATTCTATTAAGTCGAATTTTATGAATTAGTATTTCAAAAATTCTTTTTGGTTTTGTTTTATTTTGTTCTGATGAGGAATGTCTTGTCTTGTTTCCTTGTCATTCAATTCTGACTAGTTTAATATTATTATAAAACTGTCTCAGGAATCCCTAACGTTTTTGTACCTGAGTGAACTTTCTACCATACCGTTAGGGCGGTGAACAGCATTTATTTTTCCAAGAAAGTAATAATTAAAATAAAAAATAGTTAATTCCAAGAAAGTGTAATTGTAAAATGTTTTTCATATTCTAATGTAAGATATGTAACTCTCATCAAGATGTGCATTTATGCTTTGCATCTTTGATATTCGCGGTTGAAAACGATGATTTGCGTAATGTGAAATTCTCTGTTCGCTATATTCTCAGCGGTTAATATGATTTTATTATAATGTCAATCTGAAAATCTTACAAGATCTACTACTAAATTCTACCTACATTTCTTACTTGAACAAATGTTGCAATAATGTACGCAGTTATTTCCATTATATTTGTTCTGTATACAAAAAGGTTTGACAAATCAAAATTGTTTTTGAGCAGATATTTAAGGTTGATTGGTTATCGTTTAACATTTTTTTAAATGTACTTTAATGAATGAGATTTTAATTTCAGCAATAATACCCAGGAAATAAAATTTTATTGAATTTTATTTTATTTGAATAAAATGTGTACAAATCCTATCATAACTACATGTTTGCCTTTACCATGCACAGCCAAGTTTAAAAAATTAAATCTTTATATGATATCAGCGAGAAAGTTTCTCCAAGCAGTAAAATTCAATTAGACGCAATTTTGGTTATTATGTTTGAGAAACATTATTTCTTTAGTCAAGCTTCTACACCTTCTAAGAACTTTACAAAGTTAAGGTACTTCAACGTACAGCAGTGGTTTCCAACATGTGGGGCGCGTCCCCCTAGGGGGGCGCGAGACCATTGCAAGGGAGGCGCGCAGCTGTTAGCAAAATATAATTTTTCAAGCTGTATTGTTCGATAAAAACTTATCGTACAAGTAAAAGTAATGAAAATAGCGGGAATATAACTACGTCAAATAGTAATTCTAAATGTAGAAATCATGAATCAAAATTATAATAAAATACAGTTTTATACGTTTCAAAATTTATAATTTTGTAACGTATAAAACTGTGTTTTATTATAATTTTTATTGAAATGAAGTTACAATGGAGTAAACAAGTAACTCCACAACTAATCAATTATAGAAAATATGATCCAATGTACTTATCATTGAGATTTACATGTAAGGTTATTAATGGTCAAGAACCATCAATATTTTTGCTCTGTATGAATATTTTGGCCGCAGATAGCATGAAACCCAATAAATTAAAACGTCATCTTGGAAAAGTAAATGCGGACCACGTTGGTCCGAGAAGACAAAAGACAAGAGAATTTTTCCAAAGAAGATTAGAGATTATAAATCAACAACAAAATACATTTTCAAACACCATATCTGTAATATCAGAAGCATTGCTTGCATCGCAAGAGGTTTCTTATAGAATTGCTAAATGTAAAAAACCACATTCAATAGAAGAAACTTTGATGCTATCAGCGGCTATTGACATGGTAGTTACGATAGCAGGTTTTGTATAAAAAATGAATCGAATTGAATATGCTGATCAACGTAGAATGATTCCACTTACAGATAATACGTGGGTAGAAGAATTTGCGATATATTTGAAGATCTTTGCGATCAATTAATTGAAATAATAAAACAATCTTCTTTCGCGTAGGAAGTAGATGAAGCAGCAGATGTACTTAAAGATGCTCGCTTGATTACATATGTAAGGTATCTTGTAGAAACTGATGTTAGAAAAGATAATTATGTTATTCTGTCAACCTATTGAATGCAATAGTAAAGCAAGTGAAGTTTTCAGTAGATTGATAATGTTTTTAATAAAAATGATATTTTGTGAGAACTGTATTGGAAAAACGCTGGTCTACAGGGCACTAGGTCAAAAATCACATCAGTTAGGTGGCGTCGATTTTTGTCGAGGCATTCTTGTAAAGGGGTGGCGAAACTGTCCATATTCCTTTCAAGCATGGCACGTGGAATCCTTCCAATTTCTCACGTTATGTCTTCGGAAAGCTGTTCAAGAGTACGTGGTTTGTTAATGTAATCTTGAGATTTTATGTAACCCCATAAAAAGTAGTCAGGTGACAGATCTGGTGACAGGGGTGGCCACTCCATATCTTCTACTCCACTAACGCAATAATATCAGACGTCCTGGAAAATTTTGTCTTATATGCCTATGTTACTCTTGATGTATGACAAATTGCCCCGCCCCATCTTGTTGAAACTGAACTGTGTCGATACGGCGTCTTCTTACTTCTGGCAAGAAATAA
This sequence comes from Phosphuga atrata, assembly GCA_944588485.1. Lineage (NCBI taxonomy): Eukaryota > Metazoa > Arthropoda > Insecta > Coleoptera > Silphidae > Phosphuga > Phosphuga atrata. Next base: position 39,517,934 of record OX155893.1, read on the forward strand.
TCACGCAACATGGTAACGTAGCGATATGTGTTAACAGTTTTTGTGGGTAAACACTTGCCCAGTAGCGAAAGTTTTGTTTGTTTACCATCCCCGATAAATGAAAGTGGTCCTCTTCACTCGTGATCAAAGGATATCGTCCGTCAACAATTCCAACATCGCATCAGCGAACCTGTGTCGCCTCATGAAGTCATTTTGCAGCAGTTTTCGTACAATAATAATCTTATACGGATGGAAATGAAGGTCCAAGTGTATGATTCTGCGAACTGACCTATCGTCGAACGACGAGGGCTGCCTTCCATCGCGTCGGACTTTTTTCCGGGTTCCGTACAGTTCGATGACGTCCCTGTGCCGTCGCTGGTCTCAAAGATTTTGTTCTTTGAAAACTATTCACCCACTTCATAATGGTATTCCGTTTTGGAACACAACCATAACGACCAACATTAAAAATGGTTTCGAAATCGTCGATGTGTGAGCACCACAGAATTTAATGAAGGTATTGTAAATAAACACACGATGTGCTACAGACCCAGGCTCTATTGTTACTGATTGTGAAATGGTATTTGTTGACGAGCGGATATCAACAATTCCGAAAACAGTGTGACCACCTTAGCGCGCGTAACTTTTCAAAAACATTCTACCTCTCCGCCGCACCATGTAGAGTGAAGTAGATATTGGGAAGGCGCTATTCGAATAGAATTGGTGTATCAAAGTGTCTGATAGATATTCTATCAAAGAGTTAATTGTTTTAGCCTTAACTATATGAAATGACATGTTAAATTATTTGAATAAAACTAATTATTTTATTTGTTTCATGTGATTGTTTTTTTTTTTTTTAATTTATAGTTTCAAAAACACAATGGCATCCTCAGATTGAATAAACAATTACATGAAATAAATAACATAATTAGTTTTATTCAAATTATTTGATATTGTATCAGCTAATGTATCTTGTTGAGTAATTTAGACAATTATTGTCGTGTTCTTCTGGCTACATAGTACGATGAGTTTACAATGGTTACGAAGAGATTCTGCTTAAAGGCAGGAATATAGTTAAAATTTTTGCTGAATAAGGATTTTAGAAACGTTACAATAATCTTTTGTAATTAACAAATACCACACATATTTGTGCAATTAAGGACCAAGTTTTAAATAAAAGTAAAATATTTTTTTTCCTTTTACGCTTTATTAAATATTTAAATATACACTTATTTGGGGAGTGTGGCTTTACTCAATAGGTCAACGGGTGCCTGCGGGCATAGGGATGGCGACCACTGGTTTACTTAATTATGTAGATTCATTTTATGTATTTAATCGGAGTAACCCAATCTTGTCTTATTTTAAATGAATATTAATTGAGATTTCAATATAGTGTGGGCAGTTCGAAAAACTAAATTCGTTTTTCCATATATTTTAATATTTTTTTAATTATAGACGAAGAAAATCAATTAAAAAATATTGTAATTTACGGCATTTAATTAATTTAAATTAATTGGTTCTAATTATTTTTTTGTATTGTTTCTAGTTTGTTCCGAAGCAAATGCATGAAACAATTTTTATTTTATTCTGTGATTATTTAACTGTTACATTAACATGTTAAGGGGTCACAGCAGAAGCGTCCTCGTCGCGATCTCATTCTGCTACCACTGATTGTGAACCATATCACCGACCGTCTTAGAATGACGGCAACTGTAGGGTGCTCAGATACGAATAAATATGTTAAATAATATAAGCAATTTGATTTTCTTTATTTTTTCTATTTTGGTTCTGTATTGGACTCATTACAGCACTCATATGCGTGCGGTAATGGCTCGCCGAGTGCTGTAATATTTTTAGTTAGTTAATTTATTCAAAGTTAGCACAGAAATTCAGAGCTATCAGTAATGTCATATTTTCGGCGAGATAGTTTTGAGGTTATGTGATGTGTGGAATCACAACAAAAATTTGCCTGTTGAAATTATGTATTTTTTTATTGCTGGTATAAAGTTTATATAGAGAGAAATTTATAGTGAAAAAACAAAAGTTAACTTTAGATTGGTGTTAGTGTTAAAAATTGTGTTAAAAACAAAGTGAATTTGGTTTCAAGAAAATTATCGTTCGAAACGTCAAATAATTTTAGTGTCAAATTTTCTTTTTCTTTCTTTATGAGACTTAAAAAAAAGTAATATAATAATATATGAATATTATGTAATAGACCGAATGTGCGCCGGTATAAGCAATCAACGATATCAAATGATATCGGAAGGGCACTCTATTGTCCTGGGGTTGAGAAATCGCCACCGAATGCGGACGAACTATAAGAAATAGTCAACGGCATTGGAATCAGGAAAGCAACGGGAATCTACCTGATTACATATTCCTAGTTAATCAATATGGCTAATTTCAAGGCGAAAGTACTGGAGTCTTTAATCCCCTATTCGGATATCCGGGGGGGACAGTTTTGAATGTAGCTAAGATGAAAGTAAGATGTAGAAGATGCATTTCCTGGTGAAATAACCTAACAAAATGGTACAACTATGGTTCCGTTGAGTTGTTTAGAGCAACATCAAAAGTGAAAATAGCTATGATGATAGCCAACCTTCTAAGAGGAGATGGCACTTGAAGAAGAAGATGTTTGGAAATCGTCAATACACAAATTTAATTAATTAATTGTAATAAACGATATAACACATATTTATTTTAAATTCTTTTCAATGGTACAAGTATTAAAAATATTTATAGTAAAATTGGATTTTTGAGCAGTAACACTCACACCAGGGACATTATAAACAGTGCTACTACTACTGTTGCTACCAAATTACAAATGTGGGGCTCTAGTAGATCATCCAGGTAAGTCGATATTTGCTTGCTCAGACCCAAGCATTTTAGATATTTCAATCTTCTTTTTTAACGAAGCGTCAACATACCCCTCTGCAACAGTAGTAGACTGATCCACCATGATTTTTTTCTGTCAACAATCACCACCATGGTTGGCTAAATGTGTCGCACTACTCCTTCGGAAACAATGTCCAGTGTAAAGATCGAAGTTTGGTAATTTGAGGAATGTCGCAATGTCTTATGATATTCTCCCCATATACCAATACCATACATATAATACCAATGGAACTATTAATACAATGACCGTTACGAAAAGTTAAGAAAAATCTCTTATGCGTAACATTATTAGGACGTAAGTTAGCATATTTTTTAATTAAGTCAATCCAATGAGGATCTGTAATTGCAAACATTCTTGGAATGTAATTTTTTGTTTAAGATACAGACACAATGATGGAATCGGATCTGAATTCTATGTTATTGACAGACATATCCGTTAATTCCTGACACCTAAGCACACCATTATAACCCATTATCAAGACGATCTAAAATGAATAACCGTTACATATAAAGCTGCGATATACATACAAATTTTTCCACATTCATAGCCAGATAAGACTTATCATCCGCGTCCCTTATAAATTTATAAATATCTTCTAAAATCTTCGACTTTTTAGGTGCATTGCCCTGAGATAACCGTTTCAATAAGGCCTGCAATTTACAATATTTGGATATATCTACATCCTTATGTATAGATGAACAGGACCTCAACATAGAATATATCGTCCATAAACTTGATGGTATATACTTCTTACGTTGTAATTCGAAGTAAACAAATAAAACATTTTCCAAAACAACTGTAACTTTATTTAGATTACACCACTTCCACTTTACACCCACTTAAATTAGCAGTATTCTGTTTCATGTCTTGCTCGTGATTTATCTGGAAACAATTTATTCACTGTATTTGCAGTTATTTCTTTCAATTCTAGTGGAGTGCAAGATATTTTTTAACCCATTTTAATTATAACCTTTAAATTAATTTCAATTGTCAAGTGTCAATTATCAGCGTAACCAACCACCATAAAATTTTATGAATGTATGGGCGATTTTTTTATTTAGAAATGGCATAAAATGGCATGAATGGGCGCAAAATAGAAAAAATACTACAAAAAACTCGTTCGTAAGGCGCTTTTCATCACTTGTCCATTAGAAAACTCCTCGCTACGTTCGTCGTTTTCCAAACTTGGACGCGTGCTGTAAAATCGCGCTGACTGAACTCGTTCTTTAATATACTATTTTGAAAACTTTGTTTTTTTTTTTTGTTAATTCAGGATTTTTCATGAAATCTTCATGATTAAATTACAACACACGTTTTGTTTCTATTTTTTTTTTATGAGTACAATATCTATAAAACAAAATTTTTAGTAGTAATATAAAATTCACGGAAAAAGAAACTATGGTTTACATACTGCGAATTTTGAACCGAATGATTGAATGCGTTGTAAATTTATTATCTAGTAATAATTGCGTCATAAGTTTGTTATTATTTTCTTAAATAATGTGACAACCAAGTTGAATACCACAAATTTATCATAAAACCACAACAAAATAAAAATAATCTGGATAATTTTAAAAATCTCCGTACATTGTATAATTTTACTACTTGTATTAATTTTCTTTTAAAATTTTAAGTTATTTATATATCACGTGAAACTTTATATACTACATGACAAGAATTAATAATTAATATTTTAATTGTAATAAATATTTTGTAATTAAACGTATTACATTTTATTTAATTGATCATAGAATATATTAATATATTTTGCATATAAATTACGTTTAATTAATGCTTTATTTAAATATAAACTCAAAGATAAAGTCGTAAAAACAATCATTTTATATTGTTCTTTCGTTTCATATTGACATTTATTTGATGCAAATTGCAATTATTTAGTAAAAAGTAATTACGAAGATTTCTAAAAATTCAATTCATTTAAAAAGTAATTTACTATTTTTGTGTTTTATTAACTGTAAATGTACAATATAATTCAGAGATAAGCATCTTTTATCGAATCACAAAACCTTTAATAATCTAAATGACCTACATAAAGATTACTAATTTTGTTTTAGATAATAACACGTATTGCATTAGTAACGTTAAGCGGCAGCATGGTATTTCAGTTCTTTATAAACAATCATAGTAAAAATTCACCCAACAAACATGAATCATTTTTATTAGATAAAATTGCTTACTATCTATTACTTACAAATGCCGCAAAACCACGATACGTAGAAATTTGATAAATGAGAAAATTAACTACATGATTAACTCGAAAACACAAAGTTAAATTTAATTAAAGGAACCGACTAAATAATAATGTTCCTGTTCCTATTAAAGATTATAATAGATTTTTAATCAGAACTATATACAAGAAACAATAAGGCGAAACAATAGATTTATTTTAATTAATATAATATACTCTAACCTCTAACAAACTATATGATGTGGTCCGCGTCAAGCGGGACAAATCTGATCAAGACTAAACAAGACTCGTCAAAACTGGACAAGACTAAGCAAGACTCGATAAAACTGGACCAGGCTGGATTAGGTTGGATAAGATTGGACAAGACTAAACAAGATTGGGCAAGAGTATACTGTCTATATTTTGAATGGAATATGGAACAAAATATTTTAACCCTTCGTGCGGTAGGTTGGGTGCAGTACACCCAGACCAGGATACATTGGTCGATATTTTAGAGATTAATCGTTATAACAGGGTGTGAGTGAGTAGCTGCGTGGAGAGTGGTAAGGAAGTGCCAATTGGTAGGGCACAGTCGACCGCCACCACGCGAATTATTTAGACGAGGTCAAAGGTGTCAGCGGGTGAATTACACCCACCTTAAGCTCCGTGTAACACATTTTGAACTAGCACTTGTAGCGAGCACGGGCCGCTATTTTGAATATGTCTGCTATAAACAGCATGTGAATATATAAGGCCAATAATAACTCCTCAATATTAGGTCGAAATTTTCTCAGAGACTTGGGAATGGAAATAGTTTCAGAGCTTTTACGAAATGGAAAGGAGAATCATCATTTACCAAAAGAACTTCGTAAAAGGATCCAGGATCATGTCGGTGTATCCTCAAACGAACCACCACGAAAAGTGCCAAGATCTGTAAGAAGATGTGATACATGCCCCACTAAAAAAGATACTAAATACACTGCAATCGTTACATATGAGCATGCTATTTTCGCGTGTCAAAAGTGTACCAAATCTAAAGATTAGTCTGATTAGTTACATGACAAAACTTATTTTAAATTTGTTTTATTAGTAGAATTTTTTTTTTTTTTGATTCCTTTAATAAATTTAGAAAAGATAGAAAAGTACTGATATTAAATAATCAATAAAATAATAATAAAAAATACATTAAACTATTAAATTCACACGATCCCCCCTATATGAGTTTGTTACACCCAACTTGCGCTCCGTGTTACATACTTTAACCTACCGCAAGAAGGGTTAAGAACAAGTGCAAACGTGTTTTTTTAGAGATATGTTAATGTAAAATTTGTTGAATCGAAGTTCATTAAATCAACAAAAAAGGGTTGTTCTACAAATTAATCCAAATTCAAATTGATTGTCATTTTTTTAGCAAAATTTATCTTTTTTTTGTTTTATCAAACCTGTTCAAAATTCCAAAATTCAGTAGCAAATGTTTTCTTCAAATTTATCTGAATTTAAAATATTATAAAAAATTAATAATTTCTAGATTTATAACATTGTTATTGGCAATGATTTTTTTGCAACATTTTTGGAAATTTGTTCAAATTTATTTAAAGAATCTGCAGCAGAAATATTTTAAATATTTTCAAACGCGTACTGAAATTTGAGAAAACGGTAGAAGAAACTGGAGAAGAAAAGAATTATTCAACAAATAATTTAAGTCAATCAACAAATTGAAAATTCCTAGTTTAAAATAAACCAGGGAGTTTAAAAAATTAACCAAATTATAATTTGGTTTTTAGTACATCTAGTAATATTGTTAAGATTTTTATTTATTAAAGTTTTGCGGATTAGAACAAATATTTTTATTTCACTTCTATCACGTAGTATGTAATTTATTCATTTACCTCAAACACAGTATTTCCAAAGATTCTTGCTTACAATTATTAATACATTTATTTAATTTGTTTCAGACAAAGGAACGTGAATGGAACCATCGTACAAAATAATAATCATATAAAACAGTGCTGCAAAATATAAAAACCCTAAACCGTGATAATGAGATAAGATAAGAAAAACCGTTCGGTATCAAATATACATCACCTAGATCCATCATTCAGTTGTGAATATGAAACGATCAAAATGCGAGGGCCCTCGGGCCCAGAGCAGGACAGGACTTAATGTGTTCACAGTTTTGGTCACCTGTGGATTTCTGTTCTTCGTAACACAGATCTCAAACGGAGAACTTACTTCGACGATAGTGCAAGTGGCGAGGAATTTAAACAAGGAATTACTGGACGCGTTGGAAATTATGCAGGACGTAAATTACACAAGCATCGAAACCAGTGGGAATTACAGCAGTTCGACGCGATTTAACGCAAAAGGAATGGGGGTTCTTTACAATATGACCAATATGTTTATACAGACAGTTCTTCCGGATATTATTCCTTTTAGTAAGTTGAAAATATTACTTAATTATAACTAAAATCTCCTACATTCCACGTGAATATTTCCTTTTGAATATTTAAAAACTTTTGATTTTACGTTTCGAGATAGATATTTAATACTAATTTTACTAATTGGGAGAAAATAGATTAGATAGTAGGCTATAACAAACAAACATGCAATCTTTACACTGGATATTTTTTAAATGTAATTATAAGTTCCAAGAATACACAGAAAATAACTTTAAATTAATAGAACCAAAAACTTTTTAAAAACTATTTGTCTAGTTTTTATCTTGTTTGCGGCTCCCGGAGGTCTAGCATAGTTAGTGCCGGTTACATGCAACCGACCGTGCCTTTCCCTCGGGAGTAATTTATTCCCATTTGAAAAATGTCGGTCCGGTTTTTTTCTACTTTTCATTCACATTTCTCTTTCGAGTTTTTTGTAGCCAAGGTGTATTAACGAGTTTTTAAGTTTATCCCGAACTCTCGGATTACTGGAAAAACTTTTCGTCACTTGGCCACTATCCAAAAAGAAAAATTAATTTTAAATCTTGCACCGTTTTTACCCTGACACAACCGACGGAAATGCAGCAATATTTTGTTTTTAATTTAGAAAATAGAATCGGAAATAATGAAGCTAAACAGACAGCTTGGAGTCTTAAGAATCAATTATAAAACTTGTATTTAAATATAAAAATATATCGGGAACCAAATTAAAACTATTGGTATGTTTGGAAATTAGCTTTGTTTTATTTTTCATTGTTGTAGTATACAAATATTTTATTTAATTATACAGGGTGTTTCATAAACGGTATGCAGAAATTCTAGGGCGTGTTCTAGAGCCCAAAATGAGAAAAAAAGTCCCTATAAAGATGTGTCCGAAAACGCTTGCTAACTGAGGTACTACAGTCCTTAAAAGGGGGTGGCCCCAGTTTTCTTCTCACAAAAAAAAGCAAATCTTTATTTCAGTTTTGAATTAGCACATATACGTAATAGTTAATTCGCAATAGTTCAAATTGCCGTCCCTCAACCCCAACACAAGCTTTCATCACAATCACAATCTTCGAACACGTTCAAAAATTCCTACGGTGGCCTTCCTGGTCCTATGGTTGCACATTCATTTTTCACACGACGCTGCAGTTCTGCGAAATCCGCCACTTCCGTTTCATAGACTAAGTTTTTTAAGTGACCCCACAAAGTAGTCCAAGGGTTTCATGTCCGGTGACCTTGCTGGCCAAGCAACTGGACCGCCTCGACCTATCCCTTAATGGATAGGCGTTATGTTGTTGAGCTCTCGCTAACGCGCTAAAATGTTTAGGTGCACTATCGTCCATGAACCACATTTGGCGTCTAGTCAAAAGAGGAGCTTCATTTTGAAACCCTGGCAAAATTTCTGTTAAAAATTTTTAATAAACCTCCGTTCAACCACCCTGGTAGAATATAGGGACCGATTAATACATCGCCAACAATACCACACCAGACATTAATGGAGAATCGTTGCTGATGAGCTCTCACCATAACAGTATGAGGATTTTCGTCCGTCCAGCAGTTATGGGAATTCATAATTCTATCGCGTGCAAAGGTTGCTTCATCAGTGAAGAGCACCCAACTCGCAAACAAAGCAAAGGATCTTGAGCACAAAGAAGCAACAGCCATCGACTAATTTTTTGTCGATTAGGATCATCTGCTGGAATCAATGCCTCCACTTTTTGATTGCGGTACGGATGCAACTGCTGTTCTTGGAGAACCCGCCAAACTTTCTTAGAGGGTACTCCTATAGCAGCAGCAACTTACTAGTCGCGTACCAGTCGAGTGAGTAGTTGTCGCTGGATTTGCTTCAACAATCTCCAGGATCTTCTTCAACTGCGTGATTTTTCTCCCCCAAACGTAATTGGTTCCAATCGAACGTGTTCCCTCTAACGCCTATCTACGGTCTCAAAAGTTTTTCCAAGGGATATTCTTCTATCAGGGTACCTTTCTTGGTAAAGTCGCCTTGCCTTAATTGCGTTTCCCTCAGCCAGACCACACATGAGATGCATGCCTGTGAACTCAGCATTAGTAAAAGCAAACATTGCAAAATTATAGAACGGCTTTCTACGACGGGCTGACACAAAATGCTAACATTTTAAAGCTGCACTAAACACTTGTTTTACATTTGCACCTGTAATATACATATTTTTTTTAATAGAAAATTTGGAGGAAAGAAATAGTAGAGATTTGTTCGTTTTATCGCAATATCATTCCCAAAAAAATACGCTTTTTTACGATTTTTTTTCTCGAAAACTGTTATATTGAGCGACAGAAACAAAGAGTACAATTTCAAAACAAAAAAAAGAAAACAATTTCATGTAAAAATTATTTGAAAAAATACAAAGCTCGTTCCCCGTATGTACTGCCACTGGTAGGCTATCAAAACGAAAATAAGCACAAACGGTAGTTCGGCACCACTAACGAGTACATGTAAAATTTGAATCAATTATCACTTTTTGCGTCTGAGATATTAGCAAAAATGTTGTCAGAGGCCATCCCCTTTTAAAAGTTGTACCTAGGAAGCGTTTTCGAACACATCTTTATAGGGACTTTGTTTCTTATTTTGGGCTCTAGAACACACCCTAGAATTTCTGCCGGACATTTATGAAACACCCTGTATATTGACTATTTCGGGTCAATAAATTTTTCCATCTTAATAGTAGTAGCAATGTTCTACGGCCAAAAAACTGTTGATCTTTGCTTTCAAAATAATGAACCACGTGTTTTTGAAACTTTAAAAAAAAAATCACGAGCTTTGACGTGAAACTGTGTCGTTTCACATGATGACGAACGGCTGAATTGCCCATGTTATTACGCGGCAGTTTGTTTAAAAAAACTTTTATCTACGACCACTATTATAATTGCCCAATATTGTACAGATCGTGGATTATGTAAATACATCTTACAACACACGTATGTAATGATTCAATAACACACTAGTGCGTTTGGTTTACAATTCGTTGATTGGTTGAGAGCTGCTACTATCATTAATATAGGCAACCCAATACATTCCGTTATTTGTCAAAAAAATTAAACGTCAAACTAATACATAAACACTATATTTTTTTTCAATTATAAAAATTAAAGTCCAGTGATGTCCAGTGATAGCGAAATAGAAAATGCTACTCCGCCCGAAATTGTTGAAAAAGCGAAACAAGCTGCCCATAATTTGCTACGGATTAAATCTCGGGATTGATACGAGGATGCATATAGAAAATTTATGGACCGGAGAATGAAGCATAAAGTTAAATCCTTTTCAGAAAATGTTTTATTATACTTTGATGAGTTATCTCAAACAGTGATCTTCACTTTAGGCAATTTATTGAATGGTTCGGACATCAATTAATATAAAGCACAACATCGACATTTCAAAACATTCAAAGTTAATAGCTTTACTAAAGAGAAAATCTGATGGATTTAAAAGCAACAAATCAAAAATTTTAACCATTCAAGAAATTCAAAAGTTTCCTCAATAATTCGCTGGATAACAAATATTTATTGATGAAGGTATTCATTACTTTTTTATCTTATAATGCTCTCTAATGGGCATAACGACATATTTTTTTATAAATTAATTAATTTTATATAATTAGATTATTCTTATCATTGGCATTTGTGGTGCCTGCAGAAAACAAGAACTACGAAATGCCAAACCCTGCCATATAGAAGACACCGGAACATCTCTGATCATTAAAATTCCTGATTCCAAAACAAAAACTTAAAGATCTTTTGTGCTACCGAAAGAATTTTACCAAACCTGTAAAAAATATATTAACCTACGCCCACAAAATATGGACAAAACTCAGTCTTTTTTTTCTAAATTATCAAAATGAGAAATGCACTAAGCAATGGAATAAATAAAATTGGCTCTATTCCTAAACAAATTGCCAATTATCTTCATTTGCCGGAAGAAAATCTTTCTTAATACAGGACATTGTTGCAGACGTTCGTCAGCCACCATTCTTGTGGATTCCGGTGGTGATTTATTGTCACTAAAAAGGCAAGGTGGCTGGCGTTCGTCTTCAGTAGCAGAAGGCTATATAGACTGCTCCATGAAAAATCAAAATGATACTGCTACAACACAGTAGATATTAATAGGTATTAATGAAATTAAACAGATTATAAATTATTAAGTAAATATAAATTATTTCATTTGACACTGACACTGCGTACATTGTGTTGCCTATCTTCGATGAATCACTATATCAGTTACATCAAACATAATTTTCTTATTAAATAGAAAAAAAAATAGTGTGGTCGTAGATAAAGTATAGTACATAATTCGAGTTGTAAGGCAATTACGTACTCGCGGAATTACGCGCTCCCCGCTACGCGGGTCGCGCGTAATTGTTCCGCTCGTACGTAATATGCTTCTTACAACTCTCATTACGTAATATACTATTATTTTGTCTTTACAAGTACCAACTGGTCTTCCCATCTTTAGTATCCAAATTGTAAACTGAATTTTGCAAACCATTTTTGATACTGGCGTTCAGTTATCATATCGTCCTCGTATACTTCACATATCTTTTCACATCAAGAGAAAATATCATCGCAGAATCTTTTACTTAACTAATATGCTTTATATAATGTTTATATGGTTTAATCTATGCTGATTAAAAATATAATTAATTCGGAAATTACTTTCCGAACAACGCAATAGACATGCGGGACAGACAGTCAGGCAACTAGAGTATAAAAGTCATTCCTACTAGTTTTGATAGGAAATAATTGAAATAATCAATATATGACTCATATAAAAATTGTCTAGTTTTATAACAATTGCGTGATTTTTTTAAAATTAATTTCTGGTAATTTTTTATGTCGAATTAAAAACCAACACGAAGTTAGTGTTCTATAAGTCTATATAATATATTAGAAAAGCTTTTAATATTTTCGTTATAAAGCCCTTTTCGTTCATTAACTTGTTTTCGCAAAAGCTTTTAAATAAATTGCGGTTTATTTCTATAGGGAATGGAATTAATAGAATATGTCTAGTTATTTTTAGTTTGTTCGTTGATTTGGAATGTTTTCATCTAAATCAATTCTTATCTCATATCTTCAAATGCATTAAAAATGTGATTGTACGTAATAATTTAGAATAATATTTTGTTTCAGAATCTTCAAAAATATATAATTTAGATTTGGTTACATTTTAATCTCTTAAATCTGAATTATTTATATAAATTATTTAAAACATTCTCTCTGTTTAGCTCGAATATGGTTAGAAATCACTGCTAAGGAAAATATGCAAATACATTTGTTCATCTTTCCGATCCATAAATTAAATTTCCCCTTCAATTCAATTTTTGTTTGCCCTTACATAAGTTTCAGACAAATCTTATTTAAGGAGGTTCGAGCGTAACTAATTAGTCAAAATAGTGCTTGAATTTTTCTATATTTTCAATTATCCTAATAGTTGTTAAAATTCATTATTCTAATTTATAATAACAAAACAAATTTAAAAATTGGTAATTATTATTTATTTAATAAAATAAAGTTATTAAATGACTTCGTTATTTTTGACTTACAAGGTGACATAAAAAGGTCTGGCAACATCAGTGTTATGAGTTGACTGGTTGTAAAGGGATTAGAATTTTATAAGCCCGAGATGTTGGCCGAAAACCTCGAATTACCAAAAGACAAAAAAATATAGATAATCTATGTAAAAAAAGCTGGAGTGTATTCTATCAAATAGTTCCACAGACGTTCAAAAGTTCAAAATGTTTCCATGTTTTTCTTTTCTCTCAGCTGTTATCACGACGTTGCCAAACCATCTGTCATGTGAATTACTGTCGATAAACAAGATTCAAAACAAAAAAAATTAACTTTAATTATTTAAAAAATTACATCGGGAACATCACATTGCTTTAATGTTATCCTGTTTTAATATTATCTAAGTTTATTGTATATAGTTTTTTATTCCTAAAAGTTGGGAAATTAATATCGAAAAAATAAATAACAAGGACAACTGCCACCTTTTAGCTCAGTACTTTAAAAATCTACTCAACTGTGAACTGTGACCCACCCAGCGAAGACTTCGACTATAAACAAACCACACCAAACACGGACTCGCTTCCCCCTTCATTGGAAGAAGTTGGCCAGATCATTCAACTTCTTAAGAATAATAAGGCAGCTGGAGAGGACTCTATCGTTGCTGAACTGTGGCAAGGTGCTGGAAACAATGCCGTGCGCAAGCTAACCGAGATCATCCAGGACATCTGGGAAACAGAGAAATTACCACCCGATTGGAAATCTGCTCTGATCCATCCGTTTCACAAACGGAGATCTTTCTGATCTAAACAACTACCGTGGAATTTCTCTCGTCCCGGTAACATACAAGATTATCTCGAAGGCGTTACAAACAAGGGCAGAAAATCAGTTGGATAGTCAACTGGGAGAGTACCAGGGGGGCTTCAGGAAGACCCGATCCTGTGTTGAACAGATCCTCAATCTTAAAACTGTACTTACATACTCCAAGATGAGAAACCGCAAGGTGGTCGTCGCCTTTGTTGATTTTAGGAAGGCCTACGATTCCATTGATAAAAAAACGCTTAACAAAGTGCTCCAGGAACTAGCACTAGACAACAAAACTCGCAGACTCATCCTAGAAACTTTGACCAACACCCATTCCAAGGTTAAATTTAGAGGCGAGATTTCAGAAAGCTTCGAAATAAAAGCTGGAGTGAGACAAGGAGATGGACTTTCTCCACTTCACTTCAACTGTGTCCTTGAAAAGGTTATGAGAAAATGGCGCAAGGAACTGAACAATTTGGGTGCTCAGAGTGGTATCTATCTGGGACGTAAAAACGATGGACTGGTTGTAGATTGCCTGTTCTTTGCAGATGACATGGCACTGTTTGCTGATTCTCTTGAGATTGCAACAATGCAGGTAAACTGCTTCAGAAAACAGGCTGCCAAAGTGGTTCTTCAAGTGTTGCTGGAGAAAACAGAATGCTTCACCAACATCAGAGAAGCAAACAGAGAGATGTTACTTGAACAGGGAAACATCAAGAGGACTGAGAAATTTTAGTATCTCGGCGAATGGATTGAACCCAACTTATCAGAAAGAGCATCATTATCCAAGATAGTCAACAAGTTGGAACTAGCCTATCGGCTGACTAAGAAGACTTACAACAAGAAATGCCTGTCACGCAACCTGAAACTTAAGCATTACACATCAGTCTTACGACCAGAAGCCCTGTATGCCATGGAGTGTATTTCCTTGAACCGAAGGGGTCTAGTAGAGAAATTGGAAATCAGAGAGAGGAGAATCCTAGGTCCGGTAAATGAAGATGTGGAATTCCGAAGTCGGCATAACTCTGAGATCTACGAACATATTGAGATGTTCTCTGACTGTGCAAGGAAAAGAAGGGTAGCTTTCTATGACCACGTTGCAAAATTGCCGCCAAACCGACTAACCAATCGTCTGTTCACCTTCTGGCCAAACAAGAAGCTTCGTACCACTTGGTTGACAGAGACCGAGAAGGATATTAATGAACTGGGAATAACAGATCTCAAAAACAGACAGTCTGTGAGACGCACCCTGAAGGAAGTCCGTGGATTTCAGGAAAAACCTTGAAGGAAAGGTACCCCCTGGACAGAAGAGAGAAAGGAGTTACACCGGCAGAAGATGCGACAATACTGGGCAAAGGTCAAAGCCCAACAGTTGAACAAGAGTGGTCCAAAGTAGGCCTATTCGAAAGAAGAAGAAGAAGAAAAAAATAAATAAAGACGTGACGGAAGCTTGTCGGCCATAGGAACCTGTATATAAGATTTGAAAAAAACATCATTTTTGATTTTTTTTTCGGATAAACTAAACGGAGGATCACTTTCAAATCTTGTTATATTTTTAGAAAAATATACGATTTCAATTTGCAGAAAGACCTAATAATCGATAGCCATTTGTTCCTTTTGGCAATAAAGATTATTATTATATTATACAATTTAAATGATTGGTAGAATTTTTTATCTCTAAAATCTGAAAATATAAAATTACTTTGGCATTATATTGGGCAGGAATTTAAATTATTTGTTTGAAAATTACCAATCTGACGAGATAGCAGATTTCCGCTTAAATTAAACTTTCGGTTGCTCTCGCAGAAGTTTCAAACAGACCAAGAAATCTTTAGGAATGTTGTAAACTAAGGAAATTCCTTTAACACAAAATTTGCGGAATTGCGGTTCGTCCGCTTTCATTTCGACACAACGAAATCATTCAGACAAAATAGATTATTGCCTTTATATTATCTTCATGTGCATACAACTTCAATATCCAAATTGTATGCACTGACTTTCTGATTAAACATCTTCCCTATATAATTTTTGACAGCAAAAGAAAATATCTTAACAAAATCTATTTGTATACGGATTTTGTGCAGATATTAACAAATTAACCTTTTGATTGTCGGCAATTAAATTTTATAATGACAGTATGGTTTATAATGCAGTTGACTAAAATATATTTGAAAAGAGTACTAGTAAAAAACGAAAGTACTTTACGAACAACCCAATAGATAAGTTGGACGGTCCGGCTGCAACTAGAAAAATGATTCGTTGTAGTTTTAATAAATAAATAAACAATATTACATGACTTATGGAATATATTTTGTAAGAAATACGAGATTTTTTTTAATGGATTTCTGCTAACTTTTTATATGCAAATTAAAAAGAACTCACAGCTTCGTGCTCTATATATTCTAAAAGCTTTTAATATAATAAAGCCCTTTGCGTTCATAAAGTGTATTTGTTTTTCACAAAAAAGCTTTTAAATAAACAGCGGTTTTGTTTATATCTTTCTATTTTTCTATATGAAATTGATAGAAAGTGTTTTTGCTTACAATTAGTCATTAATAGTTTATTGCTTGATATGGAATGCTTTAAACTAAATCAACTTTTATCTCATAATCCCATAATTCTTCAAGAGTATTCAAAATATGATTGATTTAAATATTTATTTTAATAATTTTAAAATTTAAATAAGGTTTTTATGATTATAAAATTCATTTTTTTTGTTTAAGAATCTTCAAAAATTTATAATTTAATAATTTTGAATTTTATAATTTATATGATTCGTTGATATTTTCATCTCTTAAAATCAGAATTATTTATATAAATTATTTAAAATATTCTCTCTGTTTAGCTCGAATATTGTCAGAATTCACTGATATGGAAAAGATGAAAATACATTTGTTCATCGTTCCGATCATAAATTAAATTTCCCTTTCAATTAAATTTTGCCAGTTTGCCCTTTAAGTTTCATACAAATCTTAATTAAAATACACAACGAATGTATTTATCATGTAGACAATGAATATTTCAAATTTGAAATTGCTTATCATAATTCATTTTTCTTTAAACGCCAAGCGTCAGAAACTCCAGGAAAGCAGCAAAAGTTTGGGTGGCAGGGTTTTTTTTTCAATTTTTGGTTTCGTTTAAATAATAATACAACAAAACATATATATTTATTTAAACAAATCACGCAGTTTCATCCACGGGGTGCAATCTTAACTGTGTACAAAAATATCTTTACAATATAAACATCGTACAATTTCAGACTTTCTTCGAAACATAAATAAAAAATTTCAAGATGTTTTATAAGCAAAATAGAAAGGAATACAGAAAATACATTTCAGTCTGTATATCTTTTCATACTCTTGTAAATATTATTTTAAACGAATTATTAGTGAGTAGAGTTGAAGTAAAGTGTAATAAAAAAAAACAGTGCTGGCGTAAATAAATTGCAAGGCTAATAACGGAGGGCAATAACACACGCATCAAAAGTTAACGGATTTCAGCAATTACTAGAGACGGGTTACAACTGTAGTTGTAACTGATGACTCACAATGACTGTCCACTCTTTTCAATACACCTAATGCATTTTTTAAATATATTATTACAATACAATATCACCTGCAACGTTACTGTAATCTAACTAAAATTTATACAATCTTTATACACTCTTATTGTATATATTTTTCTATTTATTATGTACATTCCCAACAGGAAATGTAATATAACGGTTTAGATTTACTTAATTTATAGCTGAAGATTTTTACTCCGACTGCCTCAGATTGTTTCTTTTTAATTTGTAAATTAATATTCGTACAAATTAACATTTTTCTTCTTCGCGTTGTTTTGTTCTATCTAATTAAATAATTTCTCGGGATAAAACTGTTAATTCTATGCACGTATATCTAGAATCTAGAGGTATAACAAGAACGAGTTATAAACAATAAAATTTATCCAAGCAAGGTTCCGTTTGGTATTGTAGTTAGCAGATGGGAAAAAACTGAAATTTTGGTTCAGAAATTTATGTAATGGAACTAAAAAAAAACTAAAAACAGAATGACATAGTAGCATAATGTTAATAGCATCAAAATGATATTTTGTATACTACGAGGCTAGATAATAAAATGTTGTTTAAAACAATTAAAATTATGAAGAATTAAAATCTATTATTTTCAATGGTCAAAAACAAGCACCCTTGACTCAAAAACTGACAAGATACTTCTATAGATATAAAAGTGATTACTTATGCTTTTTAGGCAAATAAGTATCTTATTCAAGTCTTAAAAATGATTAATGATGTTTCAAGATAATAGTGTATTATACGCCTCCGCCGATGTTAAATTTACCATGTTCATAACTTCATAACAAAATAACTACTTAATAGGAGTATATTTTTGCACTAGCATTCTCCTTGGGCTACTCATTTATACGTGTTTTGTCTATGTTCTATGCTCAGAACTCTCGGTATTCTTCAAATTAGGCGCCACGAACGAATACCAGGGGTAGCACGGCAAATAACCAAGTATCAAATGTAATTTGAGGGTAAAATTAACTAAAGGTTCCATAAACATTAAGAACATATTAATAAAATTCATCCATAGAGTTTCATACATTACATTAAAGACAACTGCCTCTTTTCCTAAGTATTCAAACCGCTTAAACACATACGAGACGACGATTTTTTTTCTATTTTTTTTATTATTCTTATTCTTATTACCTTAAGCCTGCGCTGCATGCATGTTAATAGTATTTTACATGTAAGAAAGGCTTCAGATAATTTTTAGATTTTTTGGTAGACAGTAAAACCAATGCCAAATTTTGTTTTCCTGTACTTTACAGATTTTATTAGTTCAAGAAAAATCTTATTTCGACGACTATTTTACTCAGAATAACTAATAATTGCACATTAGGTACTGTTATTGCACACACAGTTTGCAGGGCGTCTTAAATCCTCGGAAATCAATTGCACACACGGTGTGCAATCGGTCTCGAATGGATTAAGGGTTTTTAAAAATTTTTTTAGGCCGGCAAAGGTAAGGTGTCAACGAGAAAAGTTTAAGGATCGCCTTGTATAGGGTGTTTTTTAGAGGCGGAGAATTTTAAATTAGCAAAACTGTTTTCTGTGACAGCCAATTTGACAGTTCCCGATTGTTTGGGGTTTCATCATGAATAGACAGACTCAGGCCGAAGCAACGTTTGCAAATTGTTCAAATTATTTTGAAAACCATGGGTCAATTCGAAAAAATCGGAAATTAACTGCATTTTATGGTAGGATTGGTAAAACCATCCTACGTAGTAGATAATAATCCAAGCTTAAAACAAACGGAACACAGCCTGAATATATAAATATATTCAGCTTTACCGGAGCTCTATAACAATTACTGAGTCTTTTTAGGACTACCAAAACAAATCTCATGGGAAATTTGTACCTAAATTATTTTATAGCTTTTAGTCAACCTTTGTGGCACTCAACATTGTTTTTAAGATCATCTATGGACGCGTTTCGAGATTTATCTCATCAGATGACTTGTGATGACTGTGCTGATGAGATAAATCTCGAAACGCGTCCACAGATGGCTATCCACTTAAGGTATCGGAAAGACATGATCTTAAAAACAATATTATGTTTATGGTTTTTGTTGAGTGCCACGAAGGTGGACTGAAAGCTATAAAATAACCTTACAAATTTCACATGAGATTTATTTTGTTAGTCATAAATAGACTCAGTAATTGTTATAGAGCTCCGGAAAAGCTGAATATATTTATATATTCAGGCTGTGTTCCGTTTGTTTTAAGTTTGCACTTTATGGTGCTCATAATCACCCATCAGACCGATTAATCCGAGAAAGTATGGGTCGTTTCCTCAATACGTTTATTCTAAACCAGGGGTTCTTAAACTTATGTAGTCCGAGGGACCCTCTTTCTAACAATTTTTTATTTGCGGACCCCCTCTTGAACAACTTTGTTTTTGCGGACCCCATCCCAACCGTAGGCATTTCAGTCCTTCTTGAGACTTAATTTCCGGCTCAATAATGTCATATAGGTACATAGGCATAGGCACTAGGTTAAAAAAATATTGCTAAAAATGTATCACAAGTAATTTTAATAAACGGACATTTTTATTAGGACACAACATTTTTCTTAAAACTTAAAAAAAACATAACATGAATAGAAATAGTAGTAAAAAGATAATGATGATATATTGTACAAAATAAGTGTACAATATATCATCGTCTTCTTGAACTGTTTTCAACCATTTTTTGATATCTCGCGGACCCCCAGCGATGACTACACAGACCCCCAGGCAGTGTTGGGCATAATTCAATTAATTTTTTAATTGTAGAATCAAACAATTACAATTTTAATTGCAATTAAATCAATTGCAATTAATTTAATTGAATTAACTGTTTAATTGTGAGATGCAATTGAAATCAATTGCAATTAAATCCATTAATTGTGGTTTACAATTAATTTAATTGCAATTAAAATTTTAATTGTTAGTTACAATTAACTGAATCATCAATTGTGGGTGAGAACAGGAAGTGGGGGGCGAGGGTAGGGGACCTGAAGTGGTCTATTTCCCTACGTCCTGTTCCCACCCCCACCTCCGGTTCCAAAAATTTCCCTACTTCCGGTTCCCACTTTTGGTTCGTGAACCGGAAGTGGGGTGGGTACCGGAAGTGTGAGCGGGAACCGGAAGTGGGGGTGGGAACCGAAAGTATGGTAGGAACCGGAAGTAGGGTAGGAACCGGAAGTGGAAGCGGGGTTGAGTGCCGGAAGTGGAGGTGAAGGGTCCCGAATGAACCATCTTTCCCAACTATTTAGATTATTTACAATATTGGAAATTATTTTATTTGGCACAATGCGGGAAGGTACGGCTACAATGCGGAAAAGTGACTTTACCGCATTGTAGCCGGACTTTACAACAAAGTGAGTAAAATTGTAGTTTCGCCTGATGTATACACGATGTCAAAGCTAGCTTTACAATTCAGGAGGCCAAAAAATAATTTCCAATGTTGTAAATAATCTAAATAGTTGGGAAAGATGGTTCGTTCTGGACCCTTCACTTCCGGCCCCCAACCTCGCTCCCACTTCCGATTCCCACACTACTTCCGGTTCTCACCCCCACTTCTGGTTCACACTCACACTTCCGGTTCCCACTCAAACTTCCGGTTCCCACTCAAGCTTCCGGTTCCCACACCACTTTCGGTTCCGGAACCGGAAGTGGGGGGCGGGAACCGGAAGCAGGGTGTGGACCGGAAGTTGAGGCGGAGGGTCTATTTGTTTCTTAAATAATAATTGTCGGCCAAAAAAATTATACAAATTTCGTGCGGAAACGATTTCATAGTGCTCCAGCTAATGCGGAACTCGCCCTTCGGGCTCGTTTCCCAAACGAGCTGTCGCGTTGTAAAATCAAACTTTCCACACTCTAATGTAAATAACTATTTCAGTTACGCATTATGGCAAGTGATACATTGGAGTATAATAAACATCTTCTAACCGACATTTATTAATTGTTAATTGTAATTGTAAAAGTGCATCAATCAATTAAGAATTAATCAATTGTAATTGCAACATTTTACAATTAACAATTAATTAATTGTTAATTGTGATATATTGCAATTACAATTAATTATTTTAATTGTTAGTTGCAATTAAATCTCGCAATTTAATTGTTAATTGTTTTCGCAATTAATTTTTGCCCAACTATGCCCCCAGGGGTCCGCGGAACCATATTAAAGAACCTATGATCTAAACGATAATACGCAAGACATAGTACAGCGCGCACACAACAAGCGATTGATAATGCGCATAGTAGTGTTGATGAAGATCCAAATATGTCAATTCGTCGTTGTGCTCAACAATTAAACTTGTGTCGTTCTACTTCATGGAAAATTTTGCGTAGAGATATTGGTTTAAGTGCTTACAAGATTAAACTTGTACAGGAATTGAAGTAACACGATCATCGTTCGCGCCGTACATTTATTGGCCCATTCACCAAATGTACGGCGAAGGAAGCATTGCTATTGATACACAATTTCATTTGAAACTTTTGTTCAGTGATGAAACACACTTTTGGCTAAATGGCTATGTCAGTAAACATAATTGCCGCATTTGGAGCGATGATATCCACAAGCCATTGTCGAAACACATCAACTTTTACATCCTGAAAGTCACTGTTTGGTGCGCTTTATGGGCTGCACAGTGGCCTGAATTATCGAAAAAGTGGACAAAAATATAATGCTTCGTCCTATATATCTGAAATTCTGGTTACAGGGGTTATTTTTATCGCTGATCACGAATATGTTATCAAAAATTTAAAAAAACAAAATAACGCATTTAATATGACGGATGTTTCTTCGAAATACTCATTCAATCTTTACAAAATGGCGTATTTAAGGGTTTTTTACGTAGCTGATTACGAATCTATTAGAATTTCTCTAAACACATTCTTCGCGTAACCGCTGCCAATTTTTCGTTGAAGTGTGTGATATCAACTCTGCTTATGGAAGGGCGATCTTGAATGTTTTGACATTAAATAACAGTTTATGCTTATTCAAGAAAAGGACTGCCAACTGCGAGGGGAAACCTTTTTCTAAATACTGTATTCACACAAAACTGTAAAAATAATGCCCAATATCCCGGGATAGTTTCATTTACATGTTTGGTACAGCGCGAATAACCCTTAATGCACAAGTTTTTAAAAAAATTGTCCACCATATTGGACCCGTCATTTTGTATTTTGGAATTCTGATAATTGATAACTGATCAACGACATGTAAAACTTCTAAACTCGCAATTTCAATCTGATAAGATTACGAAAAATTATCCGACATATTTGGTCCGCCTTTTTGATTTATAAAATTTTGATAACTCATTCGTAATCAGCGAGATAATGAACCTCTAGGTCCAAAATTTTGTAAAAATTGAATGAGTTTTTCGAAAAATTGGCCGTCATATTAAATCCGCCTTTTTGTTTTTGAATATTTTTATAACAGATTCGTAATCAGCGATGTAAACAATACTTGCAACCAAAATTTCAAATATACATGAACAGGCATACTATTTTTGTCCACCTTTTCGACAATCCTGCCCACTGCTGGCCGGTGTAATATGTATTAAAAAACGATGCTGGTCAGAACGTTACAGTCAACGGTGATCGGTACACACGGAAAAAAGTACACTTTAAAAATTACAGTTTCAAATAGTAGCAGCGGTCTTACGAATTTGAAACTGTAAAAACTACAAATTGCTTTTGTTAAAATTACAGTTTCCGATATTATTAGTAAATAAGTTTTAAAAATTACAGTGTACGACTGTAATCTGTACAAATTTGTATTCGTAAGGCCGCTGCTACTAAACTACTTAAACTGTACTTAAACTGTAATTGTAAGTGTATTTTTTCCGTGTGTACATGTGAGACATGATTACTAACTTTTTCGTGTCTCAATTGGTAGGCATTAATGTCGTTTCATGCATGTGGTTCCAGCAGGGCGGTCTCACATGCCATACAACGCGCGATAAAATTAATTTACTAAAAAACACATTTGACGATCGGCTAAATTTCACGAAATGGACCTGTGGACGAGGTGGCCAGTTACCACATCGTTCGTTCGATTTGACGCCATAAGATTTTTCATGTTTTTCTCTGGGGATATGTAAAGTCCCATGTCTACGCCGATAAAGCAGAAACTATTGAGCACTTGGAAGCCAACATTCGACGCGTTATTGTCGAAATACCACCTGATTTACTGCGACAAGTATGTGAAAATTCGACTTGCAGATTACGCGATGTAAGCTCCAGCCACTTAAAGCTCTCCGCCTCAAAAAACACCCGTTAGAACAAATGCCTGAAATCTGCTTCCGAGCCGATACGCTGCTATGTACCGCCTTCTGCTTGAATATTTATTCAGCTTCTAGTTTCGTAGGTGCTCTTCAATTTGTTTTCTTACTGCGGATTTGTCTGCTCTTCAACACTGTGGGCGCTGCCTCCAGAGCAGCAGACGATTTAAAACCCAAAAAGAAACCCACCCACCCATAGACATACCATAGCACTTTTTTTATATATCTGACTGTTAGGATGGTGTCCGATCTCAATTTAGTAATGTGGTAATTATTTAAATATTGTATTATTATTGTTTTTTAATATCAAAACTCACGAGTTTTTCAAAAAGAATTTCAAATACGTAAAAATATTTTTTTTTTCTTTTCAAATGCCTCTTTTCCCTCGAAAAACAATCTTTGTTGCACAAAGTACAACTGGCTAATACTCAAAGGTCTTTCAACCAGGATTATTCTCTGTGATATAAACAATGCAACACCAAGAAGGGGTAGGAATTTTTGGACCAAACTTGGCAGAAATGTTTTACTAGGTGTCTGATTATAATTTCAAAGAAATTAAACAAAAGATAGAATGCCTTGCAATGTGTGGACCGGCATTATCCTGTTGAAAGATCGGGTCCTCCAGCTCTTGGAGGAATATGGGGTTCTACCACTTCATCAACATATCGGTGGGCATTCATGTTGCCTCGGATGAATACCAATTGCGACCTGCTTCCATAAACAATAGCACCCATACCATAACCCCCACTGTATGGTGCACATATCGCTCAACAGAAAACTGCACAGAGGGACGTTATCCATGTCTACGTCTGACCCTCATGCAACCATCGTTCATTCCCAAGCAGAATCGGGATTCGTAACTCGAGACCACTCTACGCCATCCGCGTCCCAATCCGGTCGTAAGATACACCACTCCAAACGTTGCTGTCGATGACGAGCGGATAACGTCAGCGGAAGCACAAGATATGGTCGTTAGGACTAAGCTAAAAGCTCTAATTCTCCGGTAAACTGTACGAAGGGTTACAGAACGCCCTTCGTTACCAAAGCATTGATCAACTATTGATCTTGTACTCGAGAATCGGTCTCTTAATGCCATTAATCGGAGATGGCGGTCTCTTAATGCCATTAATCGGAGATGGCGGTCTTGGGCCACACTTGTCCGTTCACTTACTCTAATACGACGTTCTTGACCTTCTGTATACCATGCTTGATAACACCGTACTCCCTCCAGTGGTTTGGTTACGGTTAAGACGATTAGCAATTTCTCTGAATGAAAAATTACCTTCACGTAAACCGGTAATGCGATCTCTGTCGAATTGACTCAGTTGTCGAAAATTTTCACCTTGCCGTACTCTTGGCATAATTGCAACCTCAAAACTCAAAGATCTCGAAAAGAAAAGAATTGGTACCAAAAACAATATCGAAATCGACTTAATCTCGCAAGAAATACTCCCGATAATTTCGATTGTAACAACAAGTAAAACGTCAACTTTACCATGGCTACTGGAATATTTTAAATGAAATTTTAATCAATTACTATCTTTGACTAGTTAAACATTTCTGCCAAGTTTGGTCCAAAAATTCCTACCACTTCGTAGTGTTTCATTTTTTATGTTACAGAGTTTATAATGTAATGGACAGTAAATATTCACAGTAGAAAACACAAGAGATTTCCTTCGATTTTCTTTTTCAAAAACTGTTAGAGTTGATACCTTAAATTGCACTTGATTCGTTAATATTGTAATATGAGCCTCAATATTTGAAATTACGTATTGTAAAATATAAAATTGTTTCATTTTATTATTGCGTTTAGTCAAACCATAACGCAATTTTAATTAATATAAATATTTCCTAATTAAATATTGAGAAAACCTTATTTGAATAACTCGATAACATGTGTTGTTGATAAATGTGCATTATGGTGCTTTCCGTACAAACATTCCATATTGTTGTTAGCTAAATATTACGACAAATACGTTATATAATTAATAAAAGTATAAATTGCGAATTGGTTGAATGTATGCTAAAGACTCTATTACATCATACACAATACAAATTTCACTTTTCGTGTTGATCTACTTTCATTTCAAGATCAAATTCCAACGTGATTAATTATATAAACAAAACAAAAAAAAATACAATAACAGTAAGCATCTAGTCTCCCACCAGAATCTAGATCTGAAACTTAACAAGCATAAAATATGACGTATTGTTTATGAAAAACATATTTTTATTACTAGTTTTAGATTTAACTGTTGCTGTTAAGATTGATTTGTTTGTAATAACTTAAAGTCAATCCGTTTACTTATTTCGTTCAAGTTTAATTTTATCGAATTCAATCTAGTTTCCGTGTTACCTAATCTATTAAATCTATTTGCAATTTTACAACTTCCACATAAAGTTTCATTCCCGTTGGTTCTCCACAATTTATTGAACCATCTAGATTTATATGATTAAGTAGTTCCATTTGGCTGTACAATTTGACGAGCTAGTCGTCTAAATTACTCCGGGTTCAAAGCCGGAAGAAATAACTTGAGTTGCTAAACTCGCAAGTGAATAAACTCACAAGGATTTTTATTTATATGCTACATTACTTTAATTGAAGTGTTTAGGAAGGTCTGTCTGTTATCTAATTTGTGTACCTAATTTATTGACACATTTATCTTTTTTACATCTTTATTGTAGTTTTATACATAGTATTTATTTTACCCTTCTGTACTTTCTATGTTATCTGTCACTGTCTTGTATTTTCGCGCGTGTATTTCATTCTTGTCTGGTTTTAAATCACATTCAGTCTTGTTTGAATTTTTTTTGTGGGAAGATTGATAACAGTAAATTATTCTTGTTTAGTATGCTGTATTTATTAATTTAGATAATTGGTATATTTTTTTGCTATGTATTAATAAGTAATTTTTTTTTAGAGCTTGTGAACATTGATTCAAATGGTTCTCCAGTTATAAGCGAAGCAGATGTAGGTGAAGCTCTTCTACACTACTTAGCCATACTACTATTGATATTATGCCTCCTCTTGTTCGCCATGTTTATGCCCTTATGCGGCCTTTGCTTCTGCTGTTGTCGTTGTTGCGGAAATTGCGGCGCCAAGAAAAAGTCATACGACAAGAAAAACGACCTCTGCAAAAAAATCATTTTTGCCTCACTCCTGATTATCTTGGGCACACTATTCTTGTATGTGAATCCATTTAACTATATATTCTATAAATGTTATAATATTATTACGTTTTGTATTTACGTTTTTTTTGTAGGTTTGGTGTTGTTTGTGCGTTCGTTAGTAATCAGCAAATGCAGGATGGAACCGATGAATTAACAACAAACTTAAAGACTGGATTAAAAGATACAGATACGTTTTATAAATCGACGAAGAGTCAAGTTGAGGTGCTTTTGAATACGAATTTTGATGAGTTTTTTAGTGCTTTAGATAGAACTTTAAACAGTAAGTTTAATTTATTAATGGTTATATAACTGTTTAGTTTTTACTTTAAATATTGTTATTTTTTTTAGAGGCTAGTGACATATTGTTTGAAGAGTTAGCCGAAATATCACAGGCTGCGTCTATGAATGATGCTAAAAAAATGGTTGAAACTTTGAAGGAAGTTAAAACGAACCTATTGACGATAAAAACAAATACAAATGATTTAAGGGTGGATGCCTCTCAATTGAGCGATGGTAAGTTGTTTATTATTTTAAGAATTATATTGAAAAACACCACCAGTCTAATGAAAAGGATGGTTTGCGACTACATGGTAATCCATACTTATTTTAAATTGAAAATGACCTTCAACCGTCGAAATTCTAAACGTGTAAAGTATGTAGATTTATATGACTTCACAAGTTATATAATATTTTCACAAAATTAGGGGTAACAACATAATTTTTCAGTTCAGAACAAACAGTCTAGATTATAGTTACTTAAACTGTATTTCTTGGATTATTTTTATATGCCTGGTAACAGAAAGAAAACAAATCGTTTTCTTAATGGTTTGACACTTTTGATACTGCCGTATCTCAAAGAGTTAAATAAAAATAGGTTATTGCCATAATACTATCAAATCGATATTAGTGTAACTTGTAACAGTGGGATCTATTAAAGAATATAAAGGGTGTTGGATTTAAATTAAGAAAGTTTCTTTCTATATAAATACATATTTATAATATCGTCTATACTCGTACCGGCCAGAGAATGCATTTCGTCTCGACGAGTTTAGCATTTTTCTGCGCATACCCCCATTTTATTTCGAATGCGCGGTATTTAGTTGTCCGTATTTAAAAAACTGACGCATATTTCGTAAATCAAACTGATCTGCGCGTACCTTGTCCCTTCATAGCGGCGCAGTACAGCTGCATTCTCTCGCCGGTTCGAGTATAGTGTATGTTATAAACCGCACGTGTTCCCGCGGGCTATTGCAGCAAAATATTTTGTTCTTAATTTTAGCCATGAGGAAACTTAAGCGAGATTTGTTGGAAGCTTTGAAAGATTGTCGACAGCGAGATAAGTGCGAGAATCTTTTAAACAACTACGTTAACAAACTCGGAACAAATATAGACTTTGACAGTGTAAGTTGTTTTTTAACTTTTTTTGTTTTTGTCACTGGAGATATTCTTATTTATTCTATTAATGCAAGATGAATTGTTATTAACATGCAGTTCTTGGATAGATATTTTCCCAGGGTAAGCGTAACAAACCACATTCTTTTTCTTTCTATTTGGTCTGATGCATGATCATTTATTTTTTTTAAATTTTGTTACTTTTATCACTATTTTTGTTTTGATTATTTTTCTCGATTTACATAATAAAATGTATTATCTATATTTAGATACCAGATATGTCTGAATCCATAGAAAAGCTCAAAAACACTCTGTCAGACGAATTTATCAATTCAATTGAAGAAGGTGTAAACCAACTGTCCAACATTCAAGAAAAAATCAACGATAAACTCGATGGTAAAATAAAAGAGCTTTCCGGGAAAGTGAAAGAAACAGGTAAATATAACAGATAAATAATTATATAAGCACTATATAACTAGAGAACTAACGTTCATTACGTTTTGCTGAAGGTGCTGAATTTAACTCAAAATCAAAAGAAGTAATAGATCTCTTAGATACTAATATTGATAAAGTTAATAAAACTTCATATGATGCCCTCGATATTGCCGATAAATATATCAACAAGTACAGTATATACAGATATTACGTTGGACTTGGCGTAAGCTGTGTTTTACTGTTGATTACTTTGTGCGTTGTGTTTGGTCTAATTTGCGGAATTTGCGGAAAAAAGGCTTCAGATATAGACGACGATTGTTGCAACAAGGGAGCTGGTAGCAAATTCTTAATATTGTAAGTATTTAACTTATTCATTGTCTAAAATCCATTTCAGTTTTGTTGTATCCAACTATTTAACCCTAGAAACCCAATCTAGGTCATTTTTACCTACTCACAAATACATTGGCAAATGCAAAATATGATTGAGCTTCTAGGGTTTACTGAAAGTAGAACGAATTTATATCATATTGCATTTGCTATTTATTATGCTAGTTCTATAACGGGTGTTCTATGGGAAGTACGTTTCCCCTTTGACTTAAAAATTAAACCGACTGGTCAACTCTGGTTGCGACTGTTATTATGTGGCAATTCATACTTACATTGAATTGAAAAATTCACTATGTTTTAATCACACTTATAATATGTAAAACTGTAATATAAATTATTATTCACAGTTATATGAATTTATACATATACATTCACGACTCCAGTTTCGACGTTTAACGGTCATTTTCAAGTGAAAATTATTACATATTAAGGGTTAATTATTATTATATATTATTAATATAATTAATATAAGGGTTAAAACATAGTGAATTTTTCAATTTAATGTAAATTTAATGGTTGCAAAAAAACTTTAGCATTCTAATGCTAGAATTGAATTTCCTAAAATATTAAAGAGTTAGTAAATCTAATAATTATTTGTTTTTATTATTTTTAGCGGGGTTGCTATTATGTTTTTAACAGGATTGGTTTTGGTAGCGGTTTTGTTATTCCACTTGTTAGCTGTAGTGCCGCATATGCTACTCTGTGATCCTCTGAGGAACCCGAACGATAATAAAGTGTTAAATTTTGTGGGCGAATTGTTGGATAAAAATAATATCATAAATATGAAGTTGGACCTTTCTGAGGTGATTCAGAATTGTTATAAAAATAAGAGTGCCTACGTCGTTTTCAATCTGAAACAAAAAATCGATTTGGAGGAAATCAAACAGGTTTTTCAAAAATGTGAAATCGATAAGTTGCTTGACCAACTGCAAAATGATTTAAATATTGGTGAAGTCGAATTTATTGATAAAACAAAATTAGATGACCTTCAAGATCTGGGAAATACTATGGAGATTAAATTCGATAGTGTTATTAGCGAGGTAAACATTTTCAATATAAATATTTCATTCAATCTCTAAGGTGTTTCTTTTTTAGCTTAACGTTACATTTACAACGGTAGATTTACTAGACTTCCAAAAAGAATTACAGAATGTGATAGAAAGTTTGACGAAAGTTGATCAACAAGTAACTTCTCTAAATACTATCGCTATGCATATTGACACTTATATTAACAATATATTTTTACCCATGAAACAAAGAGCCGAAAATGTTATTGTAAGTATACGTGCTATCAACTTACTATTTGTCTAAATTTAATTTACTCTTAAAACCAGAAATTGGCAAATGATACAAATAACTTGATGCATTTTGGGAAATCATCTTTTAAAGAAGCCATTGACGATATTGTGAACAATATAACTCATGCTCAAAAGTATCTTTCGGAAAATGGAACAGAGGAAATAAAGTTGGTGAGTTTAATTCACTAAGCTATTACAGTATAATCTCGATAATCCGACACATATGGGACCAGACAACCGGCGGATTATAACAAAGATTGGTAGGAGGGAAGAGCGCGAGCGGTCAGCAGACCGCCCGATTACTGAACGTCTCGTCCGATTACCCAACGGCCGAATTACCGAGATTATACTGTATAAAAATATATGAATTTTACATGTTTTTTTTTTTATAGTTGACTAAAACATTTGCTAATGGTATTCTTAAACAAGCCATAAACTACACTACCAGAATCGTTACACATTTTGAAGAAGACGTTGGAGATTGTGGGCCAGTCGCATTGATTATCAATGGCACTTTAACTTCTACTTGTGATAAAATTCTTGCACCAATGGTAAGTATTATAATGCTATATATTATACAATGGTGAGAAACTTTTAAATGCTGTGTAGATTATTATATGATTATGAACCTAAATTTGTCGAAACTCTAGGCTCAATACCAGGTCAATACCAGATATTCAATAAATAGTGAAAAAATGTTTAAATTATTTAAGTCTCGTTTATTATCATGTGTTTATACAAGCAATAGATTAAAGCTATACTATCGTAGAATCTTAATATAGAAGACTAACAAAGAACGAAGACTAAATTTAAAAAAATGTTAAAAACATTGCACATTAAACTAATGACTTTTTTTAAATTAAACATGAATTTTAATTATAAAATGCGAGAGATTAAAGTACAGGAATTACTGGATAAGAAATTTCTTTATATATTTTTGTATTAATTATGATTTGTATAAAAATTATTTATTTAAAATGTTTGCAACGTTAGAGAAATATAATTACGTCAGGATTATTTATATATGTATTTATTTGCAGAATGGATTTTGGTTCAGTATTTTCTGGTGCATTTTACTCTTCATTCCAACGATCATAATTTCGGTCAAATTGGCGTCCGTTTATCAAAAACGAGATCAGTACACGCAATGCGAATCGTAAGTAACTTTTTCCAACATGCAACGTATTTTGTAACACAAGTCTATTTATACAGGATATTATTTATTTACGAAGGAAAAAATATAAAAAATAAAAAATATTCAACCTGTTCGTAAATCTACAAAAATTAATTAATTAAAAATTAATTAAGTCCTACTAGTACTTTGACAAATGTCATATTGAAACAACTACTTCCCTGGCTAATAGCACGCAGAATATTGGCCAGGGAAGTAGTTGTTTCAATATGACATTTGTCAAAGTCCCAGTAGGACTTAATTAATTTTTAATTAATTAATTTTTGTAGATTTACGAACAGGTTGAATGTTTTTATTTTTAAATGTAACTATAAATAGTTAGGCCCCCTTAATTTTAAAATATTTCTTAACCGAAATATAATTTAAGGAATTTTTAAGATTGATAGGTCCATTATATAGATTATTCAAGAATTTAAAAAAAAAACAAATTATGTATTTAATAAAAACTGGTAACACGTAGAATTTTGTAAATTTATAATATTCTGGTTTGACTATTCTAAGACTAATTTTTGGTTGTGGAAATCCTTGATTACTTATCAAGTATGTATTTTATCGCCATATTACTCTCATCCATAACTATAGATGTTTAATATAATATTTTTGGAGTTTCTGATTATATTTGGTGGTGGAATAAATCTATCATTACTAATATTTGCCAAACAACAGTAACAGATAGCTACACAATTGTATTTGAACATTTTATTTTGATTATGTAACTACATAGGTCAAGGGTGACCAATTCAGTCCGAATTCGGTCGAATTGGTAGTCAATAGTAAAAATCAATAAAACTCCATATGGATAGATATGGACTTTGGTGAAAGCGAATATATTAACATAAATTTGAACTTTGTTCAAAGTATCATAACTTTGTCATCCGAAAATATGTTTTTTAAAATGTTGTCCATTTTGTCCAAAATTTAATCAATAATCTTCACGTGAAAGAAATATTGATGAAACTTTACTGAAATCAAAGCCATTTCAAATAAACTTATAGCAAAATGCAAAATCAAAGTTTGTGCATATTTCGAATGGTCGTAACTTATCTTTTTGCAAGAAAGATACTTCAAATGTACAAAAACCAGAAAAGTCTGTTCTGCAAGCTTTTTCAGTTTGAAACTAAGTTTTTCAATTTGTATGCAAATCAAATTGTGTAGTTATCATTTAGTAATTATTTCATTCATGTTGTGCTTAAGTGTGTCTGATATGAGAGAAAAACAGAAACAAACAAAACATAACTTTTTTTTATAATAATTTTCTTCTAATTTTTCTTCTAATAATTATTACCATTCCAATAATTGGCTCCTATAATTTCTTTGCAATTTCACGTTTCCTAGCTTATGAACTCCTCATAATTTTAACTCTGTTTTTTTTTGTTGTTGTCTGTATTGTTTCTCAAATTGTTTTATTATTTACTTGCAGTGATTATTATTATGATGACCGGGAAAATATTCCGTTGGCACAGTAAGTAAAGTTTGTGGGATGCATGCTAGAGCTTTATATACTGACTAAAATAATACTAACTAATAGATCTATGCGCCTAATCATTCCATTGAAATTCATACTAAAGAGATACTAACATGACATGTGTAACTCAGTTATAGTGAATGTATAGTTAAAACAAGAGTTTTTTTTTGAACGATGGTTAGTAATTTGCTTTTTATATTGTTATTAACTTATTATACAAAACAGTTTCAGTTATAATGTTTCATTTATTTCAAGAAATAGATTTCATTCCGTTTTCAGATTTACTTTAAAAGCATAGAAATAGTTGAGTAGTGTCCAGCTATATAGACAAGAATGAAACAATGAAATCGTCGAGTAGTGTCTATCTATATAGACAAGAATGAAACAATGAAATCGTTACTATTTTCTAGATTAGATTTTATACCTAGTACTCAGACAATTGTCACACATTGTCAAAAAAAGTTCACTTTAATTCATAGTTACAACTTGCTTACTAAAATATAAAATTCCAATTCATTCATATCAATTTATCGCTCATTAACTTTTCTGAACTTCCTTAATTACTACTTACTCAAGTTGCTATTAAAAATTCTCCTTTATCCTTGATTATTTTTTTGTTTGTTTGTTGGAAATTTTTGATTTTTGGTTGGGTTTCTTAAGATTAATGAATTGTTGTTTTAGGATGAAATATGGTAAGAAGAAACAGAAGAAGAAGAGAACTGACGGCAGAAATTATATGCCAGATAGAGATCATCCCAATCCTCATGATTATTCTGGGGCATCACACCATGATGCCGCAAGATATGAAGATATAGCACCAAAGTAAGTGTATTTTAGATATTTTTTAATTGTAAGAAAGTTCTAATGTAGTATTATCATTTTGAATGCATAAAAACATCCAATCATGGTAAATTAAACTTAGATAGATCGAGCTAGATCGATTTGAAATATAATACTGTAAGATCACTGTAAGAAATCAATTAGGACGCCTTATAAATGAAAATTCACTTGACTCGATGGTTTACCAAAAGCACTAGTTAATAATAACTAACTCTGATTATCCATTTAATTGTTCAACAGTTCTAAAATTATCAATATTACATAAGCTGGCATACTCTGTGTACTCTTTTGCGTGCTTGACATACGTGTATGCGTGCAAGTTAGCACGCGGCCTAAAGGAGTATAATTACAGTATCATCTTGATAATACGGCGGTTGGTTATTCCGACAATTTCAGTAATCCGGCACTATTTCTTTATAATATATTAATCAAGACAAAAAACAGAAAAATTTAAACGAAAACAACACCTGGTTTTGGAAAAAGGTCTGGCCAACACACCCTACTTTTAACTCGAAAACTTGATGACGATTCTGACCAAGCTAACTTCACTCTACAATTGTCTTACTAGCTGTTCTAAGTTTGTACATATGTTTTTATGTACACGTTTATACATATTATAATACATATTTTATATACCATACATACATATTTTCTTCTTTCTAAAATGCAACTGTACATAAAATATGTAAAATTGTTATTGTATTCTTTTAATCCGGAATTTTTTGATAATTCGGCGGTTGTATTATCAAGATTATACGTACTTACACGAACAGTCGCACAGTAGTAGCGTTTACAGCATGTTTAAACCGGGGCTGTTACATCCTTTGTTTAAACAATTTGTTTCATAGTTTTAATTGTATGACATAATATGTACGATAATAACAGGCAGACATATCAAAAAATTTGGAGCGTTGTTCTTATTCTAATAGTTATTATTGTTTGTTTAACGTGTTTTGAATTCAAGTATCCACAGTTTCTTTCCATAACATCTGTTTTTTTTTAAGTTTAATTTTTTTTTAAAGATAAAATCGATTATTAAGTAAAAAATAGGTTTATTAAAAGATTTACCAAGAAAATTATAACAAAAAAATAACCAAGAAAAAAATTACAATTGTTACATGACGACTATTTAGCATATTTTGCGTTTTTCCAAAAAATAATGTAGGCCAAGGACAGGTACCAACACAGGTTTTTGCACAGGTACTTAAAACAGTCATTTTCTTTATTAGGGATACAAACTGTTTCATTAAACCTAATTTTATGTGAAGCGGAGCAAAAATTTTTTTTTTGGGATCTATTATTTTTTTTCGTAGTATATTTTTTGTTCTAGGTTCAAGCTTTTCTCAAGTATTCCATTGTTTTTTACGTAGTGCAGTTACGCTCGTGCTTGTCTATCTAGTTTTGTCTGTCTAGTCTTGTAGAGTGTCGTGTGTCTTCTCTCTAGTCTCGTGTGTCAAGAGGCGTATAATTCTTGTTCACGTAGTCTCTTCAATACTCCTATACGGGGTTCCTATATGGACGCAAGTACTACGCCACAAGAGATATGGGAGAATGCTGGAGAGCATAAATAGAAAGATGACAATACGTGTAGCAGGCATACCGCTTATAAAGTGACGCGTCCAAGAAAGAGTCTCTATCCACGAGAGTGGGAGGCAATCAAAACCGGCAGCCAGAGAAATTATGTTGAACGCCTGGCAACAAGAAATGGATACAGTTTCAAGGATGAACTAAAACCTTTATTAAGAATGTAAGTAGGTGGAGTAATAAAAAGTGGGGATATCTAGACTACCACTCATCCCAGGCAATGACGGGACATGGTACCTTCAACACATACCTAAAGAGAATTGGGAAGAGCGAGACCGACGAATCCAAATATTGCGGACCAGAGGTGGTGGACTCTCCAGAACATACTGTGTTCCATGCCCTACGTCGGACCATATAATAAGAGTTGCCCACAGCAAATATCAAGTTTAAGTTAAGAAGGAAAACGCAGCAGCACTGCTATTGGAGTCGAGAGACGGCTGGGACGCGATAATAGTGATGCTGTAATAGGCCGAAGAGCGTAAAAGGAAGTCCGTGAATGATGGAGCCTAATGCATAACAATGCTCACCTCGCAGTAATGATTAATGGCAGTTCCGGGGCGACGCAGGAAGTTTGGCAGAAGATCTTATTGGTTTACATACTCTGTACCGATTTTTTCTTTTGTAATTAAAAGTCGAGTCTTGTCTGTCTAATCTCGCTTGTCTTGTCTGTCTAGTCTTGTCTGTCTAGTCTTGTCTGTCTAGTCTTGTCTGTCTAG
This sequence comes from Phosphuga atrata, assembly GCA_944588485.1. Taxonomy (NCBI): domain Eukaryota; kingdom Metazoa; phylum Arthropoda; class Insecta; order Coleoptera; family Silphidae; genus Phosphuga; species Phosphuga atrata. Next base: position 39,554,067 of record OX155893.1, read on the forward strand.
TCTTGTCTGTCTAGTCTTGTCTGTCTAGTCTTGTCTGTCTAGTCTTGTCTGTCTAGTCTTGTCTGTCTAGTCTTGTCTGTCTAGTCTTGTCTGTCTAGTCTTGTCTGTCTAGTCTTGTCTGTCTAGTCTTGTCTGTCTAGTCTTGTCTGTCTAGTCTTGTCTGTCTAGTCTTGTCTGTCTAGTCTTGTCTGTCTAGTCTTGTCTGTCTAGTCTTGTCTGTCTAGTCTTGTCTGTCTAGTCTTGTCTGTCTAGTCTTGTCTGTCTAGTCTTGTCTGTCTAGTCTTGTCTGTCTAGTCTTGTCTGTCTAGTCTTGTCTGTCTAGTCTTGTCTGTCTAGTCTTGTCTGTCTAGTCTTGTCTGTCTAGTCTTGTCTGTCTAGTCTTGTCTGTCTAGTCTTGTCTGTCTAGTCTTGTCTGTCTAGTCTTGTCTGTCTAGTCTTGTCTGTCTAGTCTTGTCTGTCTAGTCTTGTCTGTCTAGTCTTGTCTGTCTAGTCTTGTCTGTCTAGTCTTGTCTGTCTAGTCTTGTCTGTCTAGTCTTGTCTGTCTAGTCTTGTCTGTCTAGTCTTGTCTGTCTAGTCTTGTCTGTCTAGTCTTGTCTGTCTAGTCTTGTCTGTCTAGTCTTGTCTGTCTAGTCTTGTCTGTCTAGTCTTGTCTGTCTAGTCTTGTCTGTCTAGTCTTGTCTGTCTAGTCTTGTCTGTCTAGTCTTGTCTGTCTAGTCCTTGTCTGTCTAGTCTTGTCTGTCTAGTCTTGTCTGTCTAGTCTTGTCTGTCTAGTCTTGTCTGTCTAGTCTTGTCTGTCTAGTCTTGTCTGTCTAGTCTTGTCTGTCTAGTCTTGTCTGTCTAGTCTTGTCTGTCTAGTCTTGTCTGTCTAGTCTTGTCTGTCTAGTCTTGTCTGTCTAGTCTTGTCTGTCTAGTCTTGTCTGTCTAGTCTTGTCTGTCTAGTCTTGTCTGTCTAGTCTTGTCTGTCTAGTCTTGTCTGTCTAGTCTTGTCTGTCTAGTCTTGTCTGTCTAGTCTTGTCTGTCTAGTCTTGTCTGTCTAGTCTTGTCTGTCTAGTCTTGTCTGTCTAGTCTTGTCTGTCTAGTCTTGTCTGTCTAGTCTTGTCTGTCTAGTCTTGTCTGTCTAGTCTTGTCTGTCTAGTCTTGTCTGTCTAGTCTTGTCTGTCTAGTCTTGTCTGTCTAGTCTTGTCTGTCTAGTCTTGTCTGTCTAGTCTTGTCTGTCTAGTCTTGTCTGTCTAGTCTTGTCTGTCTAGTCTTGTCTGTCTAGTCTTGTCTGTCTAGTCTTGTCTGTCTAGTCTTGTCTGTCTAGTCTTGTCTGTCTAGTCTTGTCTGTCTAGTCTTGTCTGTCTAGTCTTGTCTGTCTAGTCTTGTCTGTCTAGTCTTGTCTGTCTAGTCTTGTCTGTCTAGTCTTGTCTGTCTAGTCTTGTCTGTCTAGTCTTGTCTGTCTAGTCTTGTCTGTCTAGTCTTGTCTGTCTAGTCTTGTCTGTCTAGTCTTGTCTGTCTAGTCTTGTCTGTCTAGTCTTGTCTGTCTAGTCTTGTCTGTCTAGTCTTGTCTGTCTAGTCTTGTCTGTCTAGTCTTGTCTGTCTAGTCTTGTCTGTCTAGTCTTGTCTGTCTAGTCTTGTCTGTCTAGTCTTGTCTGTCTAGTCTTGTCTGTCTAGTCTTGTCTGTCTAGTCTTGTCTGTCTAGTCTTGTCTGTCTAGTCTTGTCTGTCTAGTCTTGTCTGTCTAGTCTTGTCTGTCTAGTCTTGTCTGTCTAGTCTTGTCTGTCTAGTCTTGTCTGTCTAGTCTTGTCTGTCTAGTCTTGTCTGTCTAGTCTTGTCTGTCTAGTCTTGTCTGTCTAGTCTTGTCTGTCTAGTCTTGTCTGTCTAGTCTTGTCTGTCTAGTCTTGTCTGTTAGTCTTGTCTGTCTAGTCTTGTCTGTCTAGTCTTGTCTGTCTAGTCTTGTCTGTCTAGTCTTGTCTGTCTAGTCTTGTCTGTCTAGTCTTGTCTGTCTAGTCTTGTCTGTCTAGTCTTGTCTGTCTAGTCTTGTCTGTCTAGTCTTGTCTGTCTAGTCTTGTCTGTCTAGTCTTGTCTGTCTAGTCTTGTCTGTCTAGTCTTGTCTGTCTAGTCTTGTCTGTCTAGTCTTGTCTGTCTAGTCTTGTCTGTCTAGTCTTGTCTGTCTAGTCTTGTCTGTCTAGTCTTGTCTGTCTAGTCTTGTCTGTCTAGTCTTGTCTGTCTAGTCTTGTCTGTCTAGTCTTGTCTGTCTAGTCTTGTCTGTCTAGTCTTGTCTGTCTAGTCTTGTCTGTCTAGTCTTGTCTGTCTAGTCTTGTCTGTCTAGTCTTGTCTGTCTAGTCTTGTCTGTCTAGTCTTGTCTGTCTAGTCTTGTCTGTCTAGTCTTGTCTGTCTAGTCTTGTCTGTCTAGTCTTGTCTGTCTAGTCTTGTCTGTCTAGTCTTGTCTGTCTAGTCTTGTCTGTCTAGTCTTGTCTGTCTAGTCTTGTCTGTCTAGTCTTGTCTGTCTAGTCTTGTCTGTCTAGTCTTGTCTGTCTAGTCTTGTCTGTCTAGTCTTGTCTGTCTAGTCTTGTCTGTCTAGTCTTGTCTGTCTAGTCTTGTCTGTCTAGTCTTGTCTGTCTAGTCTTGTCTGTCTAGTCTTGTCTGTCTAGTCTTGTCTGTCTAGTCTTGTCTGTCTAGTCTTGTCTGTCTAGTCTTGTCTGTCTAGTCTTGTCTGTCTAGTCTTGTCTGTCTAGTCTTGTCTGTCTAGTCTTGTCTGTCTAGTCTTGTCTGTCTAGTCTTGTCTGTCTAGTCTTGTCTGTCTAGTCTTGTCTGTCTAGTCTTGTCTGTCTAGTCTTGTCTGTCTAGTCTTGTCTGTCTAGTCTTGTCTGTCTAGTCTTGTCTGTCTAGTCTTGTCTGTCTAGTCTTGTCTGTCTAGTCTTGTCTGTCTAGTCTTGTCTGTCTAGTCTTGTCTGTCTAGTCTTGTCTGTCTAGTCTTGTCTGTCTAGTCTTGTCTGTCTAGTCTTGTCTGTCTAGTCTTGTCTGTCTAGTCTTGTCTGTCTAGTCTTGTCTGTCTAGTCTTGTCTGTCTAGTCTTGTCTGTCTAGTCTTGTCTGTCTAGTCTTGTCTGTCTAGTCTTGTCTGTCTAGTCTTGTCTGTCTAGTCTTGTCTGTCTAGTCTTGTCTGTCTAGTCTTGTCTGTCTAGTCTTGTCTGTCTAGTCTTGTCTGTCTAGTCTTGTCTGTCTAGTCTTGTCTGTCTAGTCTTGTCTGTCTAGTCTTGTCTGTCTAGTCTTGTCTGTCTAGTCTTGTCTGTCTAGTCTTGTCTGTCTAGTCTTGTCTGTCTAGTCTTGTCTGTCTAGTCTTGTCTGTCTAGTCTTGTCTGTCTAGTCTTGTCTGTCTAGTCTTGTCTGTCTAGTCTTGTCTGTCTAGTCTTGTCTGTCTAGTCTTGTCTGTCTAGTCTTGTCTGTCTAGTCTTGTCTGTCTAGTCTTGTCTGTCTAGTCTTGTCTGTCTAGTCTTGTCTGTCTAGTCTTGTCTGTCTAGTCTTGTCTGTCTAGTCTTGTCTGTCTAGTCTTGTCTGTCTAGTCTTGTCTGTCTAGTCTTGTCTGTCTAGTCTTGTCTGTCTAGTCTTGTCTGTCTAGTCTTGTCTGTCTAGTCTTGTCTGTCTAGTCTTGTCTGTCTAGTCTTGTCTGTCTAGTCTTGTCTGTCTAGTCTTGTCTGTCTAGTCTTGTCTGTCTAGTCTTGTCTGTCTAGTCTTGTCTGTCTAGTCTTGTCTGTCTAGTCTTGTCTGTCTAGTCTTGTCTGTCTAGTCTTGTCTGTCTAGTCTTGTCTGTCTAGTCTTGTCTGTCTAGTCTTGTCTGTCTAGTCAAATCAAATCAAATCAAAAATTATTTATTTCATTAATAAAGCTATGTATACATGAAATATAAAAGCTAAATGAAATATGTCATAAAGAGATACAAATAATTTGCTATTCTTTTTAGGCATTAGATTGATTCAAATACTCCTGTATGGTATATGGCTCCAAATTATTGATATGTTCGAAGATTTTTTGTTTAAAGGTCCTTATGCCTGGAATTATTTTAAGTTCTTTTGGTAGAGCATTAAACAGTTTTATTCCGCTATATATGGGGCTTCTTTCACTCATCGTCAGTTTGTGATGCGGTGTGTTGTAATATATCTGATTTTGTCTGGTGTTTTGGGCTGCTAGGTATATATTAAATTTTCTTCTGTTTTTAAACATAAAAACAAGTAGATCGTGAATATAAATACCTGCAACTGTTAAGATTTTTGCTTTTCTAAATATCCCTCTACAAGATTCCCTGTATTTTAGCTTGTAGATTATTCTTATAGCCTGCTTCTGTGCTTTAAATAGGTCCCCGCAATCTTTACCACTTCCCCAGCATATAACTCCGAAATGCAGGTGTGATTGGAAGTTGGCAAAGTAGACTGTCCTTAGGACTTCTAATCCCACATAGCCTTGCAGAATTCTTAGCGCATATATTGCTTTATTTAATTTTGGCAGCACGCTAGCAATATGGGTAGACCAATCTATGATATTATCCACATGTATTCCTAGGAATCTAACGGTTTGTCTTATTTCGAAAATCTCTCCTTCTATGTCGATGTTTTTGGGGTATACTTTTAGACTTCTATTGGTTTTAAAGATGATTATGTTTGTTTTCTTTTTGTTCATGATTAGGCGATTTGTATTGAACCAATTTTTAATAGAAAATATTGCTGACGCTGCGTTACCCTCAATGTCATCGACGGACTGGTTTTCTAGTAAAAGAGTGGTGTCGTCAGCATAATTTATCATTTGGAAGGAATTGTTTAGACATAGATTTGGTAAATCATTTATATAGATAGTCTTGTCTGTCTAGTCTTGTCTGTCTAGTCTTGTCTGTCTAGTCTTGTCTGTCTAGTCTTGTCTGTCTAGTCTTGTCTGTCTAGTTTTGTCTGTCTAGTCTTGTCTGTCTAGTCTTGTCTGTCTAGTCTTGTCTGTCTAGTCTTGACTGTCTAGTCTCGTCTGTCTAGTCTCGTCTGTCTAGTCTGGTCTGTCTAGTCTTGTCTGTCTAGTCTTGTCTGTCTAGTCTTGTCTGTCTAGTCTTGTCTGTCTAGTCTTGTCTGTCTAGTCTTGTCTGTCTAGTCTTGTCTGTCTAGTCTTGTCTGTCTAGTCTTGTCTGTCTAGTCTTGTCTGTCTAGTCTTGTCTGTCTAGTCTTGTCTGTCTAGTCTTGTCTGTCTAGTCTTGTCTGTCTAGTCTTGTCTGTCTAGTCTTGTCTGTCTAGTCTTGTCTGTCTAGTCTTGTCTGTCTAGTCTTGTCTGTCTAGTCTTGTCTGTCTAGTCTTGTCTGTCTAGTCTTGTCTGTCTAGTCTTGTCTGTCTAGTCTTGTCTGTCTAGTCTTGTCTGTCTAGTCTTGTCTGTCTAGTCTTGTCTGTCTAGTCTTGTCTGTCTAGTCTTGTCTGTCTAGTCTTGTCTGTCTAGTCTTGTCTGTCTAGTCTTGTCTGTCTAGTCTTGTCTGTCTAGTCTTGTCTGTCTAGTCTTGTCTGTCTAGTCTTGTCTGTCTAGTCTTGTCTGTCTAGCCTTGTCTGTCTAGTCTTGTCTGTCTAGTCTTGTCTGTCTAGTCTTGTCTGTCTAGTCTTGTCTGTCTAGTCTTGTCTGTCTAGTCTTGTCTGTCTAGTCTTGTCTGTCTAGTCTTGTCTGTCTAGTCTTGTCTGTCTAGTCTTGTCTGTCTAGTCTTGTCTGTCTAGTCTTGTCTGTCTAGTCTTGTCTGTCTAGTCTTGTCTGTCTAGTCTTGTCTGTCTAGTCTTGTCTGTCTAGTCTTGTCTGTCTAGTCTTGTCTGTCTAGTCTTGTCTGTCTAGTCTTGTCTGTCTAGTCTTGTCTGTCTAGTCTTGTCTGTCTAGTCTTGTCTGTCTAGTCTTGTCTGTCTAGTCTTGTCTGTCTAGTCTTGTCTGTCTAGTCTTGTCTGTCTAGTCTTGTCTGCCTAGTCCTGTCTGTCTAGTCTTGTCTGTCTAGTCTCGTCTGTCTAGTCTCGTCTGTCTAGTCTCGTCTGTCTAGTCTCGTCTGTCTAGTCTTGTCTGTCTAGTCTTGTCTGTCTAGTCTTGTCTGTCTAGTCTTGTCTGTCTAGTCTTGTCTGTCTAGTCTTGTCTGTCTAGTCTTGTCTGTCTAGTCTTGTCTTTCTAGTCTTGTCTGTCTAGTCTTGTCTGTCTAGTCTTGTCTGTCTAGTCTTGTCTGTCCAGTCTTGTCTGTCTAGTCTTGTCTGCCTAGTCTTGTCTGTCCAGTCTTGTCTGTCTAGTCTTGTCTGTCTAGTCTTGTCTGTCTAGTCTTGTCTGTCTAGTCTTGTCTGTCTAGTCTTGTCTGTCTAGTCTTGTCTGTCTAGTCTTGTCTGTCTAGTCTTGTCTGTCTAGTCTTGTCTGTCTAGTCTTGTCTGTCTAGTCTTGTCTGTCTAGTCTTGTCTGTCTAGTCTTGTCTGTCTAGCCTTGTCTGTCTAGCCTTGTCTGTCTAGCCTTGTCTGTCTAGTCTTGTCTGTCTAGCCTTGTCTGTCTAGTCTTGTCTGTCTAGTCTTGTCTGTCTAGTCTTGTCTGTCTAGTCTTGTCTGTCTAGTCTTGTCTGTCTAGTCTTGTCTGTCTAGTCTTGTCTGTCTAGTCTTGTGTGTCTAGTCTTGTCTGTCTAGTCTTGTCTGTCTAGTCTTGTCTGTCTAGTCTTGTCTGTCTAGTCTTGTCTGTCTAGTCTTGTCTGTCTAGTCTTGTCTGTCTAGTCTTGTCTGTCTAGTCTTGCCTGTCTAGTCTTGCCTGTCTAGTCTTGTCTGTCTAGTCTTGTCTATCTAGTCTTGTCTGTCTAGTCTTGTCTGTCTAGTCTTGTGTGTGTCTAGTCCTGTCTGTCTAGTCTTGCCTGTTTAGCCTTGTCTGTCTAGCCTTGTCTGTCTAATCTTGTCTGTCTAGTCTTATCTGTCTAGTCTTGTCTCTAGTTTTGTCTGTCTAGTAGCGCCCGTTTAGTCTTGTCTGTCTAGTGTTGTCTACACAACCGCTTTTGAATGCGGGAGACCCGGGTTCGAATCATGGTCGGGGAGACAACAACTAGGGCGGTTTTCACTAACCGTCCGGGCTGCCTACCAAGAATGAACGCAAAATATGCGATACCGGGGTGACGCATACTAAAAGTCAAGGTGGAATAGGGGGTTTAGCGAGACTTTTTTTTTAAAGTGTTGTCTGTCTAGTCTTGTCTGTCTAGTCTTATCTGTCTACTTTTGTCTGTCTACACTTGTCTGACTAGTCTGTCTAGTCTTGACTGTCTAGTCTGGTCTGTCTAGTCTTGTCTGTCTTGTGTTTCTAGTCTTGTCTCTCTAGTCTTGTCTCTCTAGTCTTGTCTCTCTAGTCTTGTCTCTCTAGTCTTGTCTGTCTAGTCTTGTATGTCTAGTCTTGTATGTCTAGTCTTGTCTCTCTAGTCTTGTCTCTCTAGCCTCGTCTGTCTAATCTTGTCTTGTCTTGTCTCTCTAGTTTTGTCTGTCTAGTCTTGTATGTCTAGTCTTGTCTCTCAAGACAGATCAGACTAAACAGACCAGACTAGACAGTCAAGACTAGACAGACTAGTCAGACAAGTGTAGACAGACAAAACTAGACAGATAAGACTAGACAGACAAGACTTTAAAAAAAAAGTGGTTCGGGGGAAGCTCTCACTAAACCAAACCCCCTATTCCACCTTGACTTTTAGTATGCGCCACCCCGGTATCGCATATTTTGCATTCATTCTTCAGAACAGACAGAATCTTGTCTGTCTAGTTCTTGTTTTGTCTTAGTATGTTTTATCTATATGCTAGTCTTGTCTGTCTAGTTTTGTCTGTCTAGTCTTGTCTCTCTAGTCTTTGTCTGTCTCGTCTTGTCCGTCCAGTCTTGTACGTCTAGTCTTGTCCGTCTAGTCTTGTCTGTCTAGTCTTGTCCGTCTAGCCTTGCCTGTATAGTCTTATCTGTTTAGTCTTGTCTGTCTGCTCCGGGGACCTCCAATGTTGGGCATTAGTTGCTGTATTGCAGTCATTATCCTCATCCCCTTTGCTGCAGCTTTTGCTATTTGCGGTGTGAAATATAATGCCTTGTCTATTAATATGCCCAGGTATTTTATTTGATGCTTTCAGATTATGTCAGTCTTTCAATTATAAATTTTATTGGTTGAACCTTTTTTTGTCCTATGAGAAGGACTGCCTCAGTTTTTTTCTGGCGCTAGATTGAGCCATTTAATGATTTGCACTATGGTGTGGTTTGCCGTCTGCATCATTCCTTCTTCTGTTCTGGCTGTTACAACTAGAGCCAAGTCGTCTGCAGAGCCAATCTTGTCTGTCTAGTCTTGTATGTCTAGATTTGTCTGTCTAGTTTTGTCCATCTACACTTGTCTAACTAGTCTTGTCTGTCTAGTCTTGACTGCCTAGTCTGGTCTGTTTAGTCTTGTCTGTCTAGTCTTGTCTGTCTAGTCTTGTATGTCTAGTCTTGTATGTCTAGTCTTGTCTGTCTTGGTCGGGGAGACAACAACTAGGGCGGTTTTCACTAACCGTCCGGGCTGCTCACCCTGAATGAATGCATAATATGTGACACCGGGGTGGCACATACTAAAAGCCAAGGTGGAATAGGGGGTTTAGTTAGAGCTTCCCCCGAACCACGTAGAGTCTTGTCTGTCTAGTCTTGCCTCTCTAGTCCGTCTGTTTAATCTTGTCTGCCTAGTTCTTGTTTTGTCTTAGTATGTTTTATGCTCTAACTATTTAGTACAGGATAATTAAATCATTTAAATAAGTAAAAAATCTTCAAAAAAATAAGTAAAACAAAATAAAACCTAGATTAGTGAACACATCAAGCTCAAACTCAATAAAAAAACAAAGAAATCACGTGATCTTCACTAAATGGAAAATGTATGAATGTCCATGTAAACGTGCACCAGATACTCAATCACCATGATGAGTAAAACTTAAGATAAGAGATAGCATGCGTAATTTATACACACTAAATATTATTAGGTAACTTACTCAGTTAGTCTAGTTAGTCTACCAGTTTTTTAGTTTTGTTGAAGCATTGTCTAAAAATATTTAGTCTGCGAAGCTATCGAGAGTCCGTGCAATAGAAACAAGCAAAAACAAGGATATTTTGTATATCCTGATTTTACTTAAGCACATTTTTCGATACTGAATTTTAATGAGTAATGATTCCAAATTTTCTAAAATAAATTATTTTATAAAAATAGTGAAAATTACCACCATATTGATTTTATTGAAAACATTATGCGATACGATTAAACGAGTAGTGGATTCGTTATCAATGTCACCAGATTAGTAAAAAAAAGTTAACAATAATTTAAACAACCAAAATTGCGTTGGCCTGTGTAACTGATTAAACAGAATGTATCTCTAAAATTTTAAACAGTTGACATTTTAAAACATCTTATACATGTGTAACTTATCCTTTTATTATAATTGTGGGTTATTCTTGGGAAAAGGATATTTATAAAACAACTAATATTGATATTTATGTATCAGAATAAAATACTAACCAAAACGTTGGCAAAATTAAATATTAGTTGTTTTATAAATATCCTTTTCCCAAGAATGACCTACAATCCTATACATGTTTTTGAAAATTTTATGAAAAATAATTTCTGTTTTTTTTTTCTTACAAAACGAAGATTTTGTTCAGATCAAATTTTAAATTATTTTTATTTCTTTTCTTTTCAACAGGATGGAACGTATAAATTATGGCTATAATAACACAGAATACAAATCCACACACTTCTAAATCTAACATACCTGGGTCCTTACACTCCCAATTATTTAATAACCCGTTATGTTAACCTTCCAACATCTGCTTTTGGTTTAATGTAAATAATACATTATTAATAATAGAAATAAAAATCTCTTTTTGGGCAAAATTCTATGTATGTGCAAAACAACCCTTGCTATTCAATCCTCTATGTCAGTGTGTTTTTTTTTCTGCTTTTTGTCATGTTTTGCTTTATTTTTCTTCTAGACATTTTGCTGATTTTCCTAATGGAGGTCCTCCACAGTATCAAAGAGCTCCAACTGAATATGAGAGACCACCACCATATTATTATCCAGGATCAGGGTAAGAAAATGTGTTTTATTCAATCAGACAATTACAGATGTGATAACTGAGTAATCTAAAATACACTGCTCAAAACAATTAGCGGGTAAAAAATGTGTGCCTCCATAAAATGCAAACGGGAAATTACATGCAAATAAAATTAAGAACATCTAAACACGCTCTATTTAATTGTTTTAATTGACACATAGCGAATCAGCATCGCATACTTCCGGAGTATCCTTAATTATTAACAAGAACTATTAAAACGGATGTGAAATAATGTATGTAATGTAAATTTGATTCAAAGAGCTCGGAAGGCCTAGTTCAGATCAACATACAGACGAAAATGTTTGCAACTGACAGTTTGACTTAAGTTAAGTGAAAATGAGGCAGCTCAAGGAAGTGGAAGTTGTTCGTGCTATAACATTAATTGAAAACGGCGAAAGCCTTCGACAAGTTTCAAGAAACTTCAACGTAAGCTTTTCTGTTATTCAGCGATTGTGGAACAGGTCAATATACCAGGCGCGGTGTAAAAATCAAGACGGATTTTTGATTTGATTTAAAGTCTTCGCAATAGAGGTTCTACGGCGAAAGACCTCTTTTTTATTTCCCACAGGACGACGCATGGGGTCACTATATCAGACCAGACAATTAGGAATAGGTTGAGGGAAACAAATTTGAGGGCAAGACCACCCGTCCGAAAACTTTCTTTGACACAACGCCATAGAATAAATAGCAAGGATGAATTTTGGTCGTGAACATGTCGCATGGCAACTTCGACAATGGAAGTCTGTGCTCTTCACGGATGAATCAAGGTTCCGTATTACTCGAGAACGCTACGCAGCTAGCTGGTACTGTTCAAGAAGTCGAAAGATTTGGAGGTGGTTCAGAAAATAGAACCGACCTTGTTGTAATTCCAGGAAATCTTAACACTAATCTCTATGTTGACATTGTGTTAGGAAAACATAGGCCAAATTTTTTTTGTTAATGCAGAATAACGCAAGACTGCTACTGCACGAATCATTTTAGACTTCCTACAAGAACTGGAAATTCAAACAATTGTGTGACCTGCGTTAAGTCCTGATTTAAATATCATAGAAAATGTTTGGGATATGATAGACAGACGTGTTCGTAGTTACCCGTATCCTCATCAGACCATCCAGTAGCTAACGGCGGCTCTTATTGAAGAGTGACACGCTATACCGCAAAAAGATCTTCGAAGACTTGCTAAGCATGCCAAGACGGTATCATTCGTGTTATGGGAGCAGATACTCGATATTAAGTTACCACTTTATGTACAAAAGTTTACATGAACAATTAATTGAATTCGTTTTACACATTATGGTTTTGGTAGTTGTTGATAATTATTCCGGGTACTTTAAAAGTACGTGATACTGACACTTTCATATGTGCCAATTAAGGAGGTTCGAGCGAATCCCATGTTAAATATTTTTTTCAAGTTTCAACTTTGAAACTTTTTATACATGAAGATCAATACTTTATTTATGTCCTCTCAAAATTTGAAAGTGATCCTGCGTTTAGTTTATCCGGAAAAAAAATTCAAAAATGATGATTTTTCGAATCTTATACACAGGGCCTATGGCAGACAAGCTTCCGTCTTTATTTATTTTTTTCGGTATTAATTTCCCAATTTTAGGGAATAAAAAACTATATACAATAAACTTGGATAATATTAAAACACGATAACATTAAAGCAATGTGTTGTTCCCGATGTAATTATTTAAATAATTAAAGTTATTTTTTTTTGTTTTGAATCTTGTTTATCGACAGTAATTCACATGACAGATGGTTTGGCAACGTTGTCGATAACAGCTGATTGTGAGAGAAAAGAAAAACATGGAAACATTTTGAACTTTTGAACGTCTGTGGAACTATTTGATAGAATACACTCCAGCTTTTTACATAGATTATCTATAATTTTTTGTCTTTTGGTAATTCGAGGTTTTCGGCCAACATCTTTGGCTTATAACATTCTGATCCCTTTACAACTAGCCGACTAATAACACTGATGTTGCCAGATCTTTTTATATCACCTTATAAGTCAAAAATAACGAAGTCATTTAATAACTTTATTATATTAAATAAATAATAAGTACCAATTTTTAAATTTGTTATGTTATTATAAATAAAAATAATGTATTTTAACAACTATTAGGATAATTGAAAATATAGAAAAATTCAAGCACTATTTTGACTCATTAGTTACGCTCGAACCTCCTTAAAAGAATTAAATAGTGTCTTTCAAATGTTCTTAATATTATTTGCATGTAATTTCCCGTTTGAAATTGGAGTTTTTTCCCGTTTTTTATGGAGGCACAAATTAGTGAACCGCTAATTGTTTTGAGCAGTCTATGTTGTAATCAGACTTTTGCAATTTTGTTGTTGTATGGCAATGTTTATTTGCATATTATTAAAGTGAATAGACTTGATCAGGGGTTCCCAAACTTATTCAGTTAGCGGCGTACTAGAGATGTTCATATTTTAAAATATATCGATATTTTTAATATCGATACTTTTAGAAACTATCGAACTTCAACTTTAACGATTTTTCAACGATTTTTCAACGAACATCGTTTTGATAAATTTTTAAAAAATATCGACATCGTTTTCTAAATTAAAAAAAAAATATTTATTTAATAATCCATCAAAGGTAAACAAACTATTGTTTTTAATGTATTTATTTGATTTTTTTTTGATTATATGTTGAATTATTGCTACAAAATGTTTCGCGAATTTAATCCGGAATAAAAAATATTGATTGTCAATTCAATATTATCGAATTTAAAAATTTAATTATTTTCATTATTATATTCATTTCTTCGGTTTTTGAAGAATTACTACATTCAGCAATTGCTATTGCTACTGGAGTTTTCCGTTTCTGGTTAATTTTTTCATTTCATCATTCACTAATTTTTGGCATTAAATGTCTGGTTATGTTAGTTGTTTACACTTGTTTTATAACTTTTTCTACATAAATTGCATGTAACATGCAATTTGTCTATGCGCTTAAAAAAAAACCTTATATCTGTATTTTTAGACATAGACATTGTGAGACATTGTGTCAATAATAAGTCACACCAAAAGTGGTCTTGTTTACAAATATGTAATATTATTAAGGAGATTCAATCACCAACCACAATATAATGGTTTCTAAAGGGCCCCATACACTAGCAACGTAGTCATCAACCTTGTCGTCAACAAGATTGAGGTTCTTGACCACACACTAGACAACCAAGTTGAAAACATTAGTATCAGTTGCTTTTGTTCGGTTTATTCATTGGTATAGAGTTTCTACGAAGAATTTAAAAATAATGAGTGAAGATTTGATGATGTACCTATATAGTTTTGAGTTGTGTGAGGACGATATGGGTCCTTTGAAGACGAAAAAAGTGAAATTCCCACAGGTTTCGATATTAGGCCCCATCCTGTAGGACATGCTATAAACCAGTGATTCCCAAAGTGGTCTATATCGACCCCCAGGGGGCTATGACAACCTGCAAGGAGTCTACGTGAGCGAAAAAAAAATTTGGGGGTCCATGAAATAAAAATGGGGGTCCACGATAGTGGATCTCAACATACACTGATAGTACCTATTTACTTACATTATACTATCTTATAATATAAAGACATATACATTATTTACCTATAAAAGTACCTATGAAGTAATAAATTTATTATATATGTTTATAAAATTGTGTAAGTTGTAGGATGTAGGCATTCGCTTGTAAAAACCTGCAATTTTGCCCACAGTTGATTATTTGAAGCTTAGCTTCATTCCATCATTGTCGGATAAACAATTGCCTATTTGCCTTTTATGCAACAAAGTTTTGGGCAATAACGCTATGAAACCATCTAAGCTGCAGAATCATCTGAGAAGATGTCACCCTCATAAAATAGATAAAGATTTGAAATACTTTAAAAGACTCAAAGATAAACTTCAGAAGAGACCCACGTCTCATGGTTTGCCATTGGAGCCATTTTGCCATTCGTCTCATTGGAGACCATGCTTTGCGGGCGTCTTACAATATTTCGCTACTTATAGCAAAATCCGGAAAACCGCATACTATCGGAGAGAAGTTAATTTTGCCAGCCGTTGAAGAGGTTTTAAAAACTGTTTTACACAAACCTGCATCTGATATCATTAAAAGAATTCCCTTAAGCAACAATACTGTTGAAAGACGTATTGATGAAATGAGTTCTAATATTGAAAGCTTCTTGTGTAATTATTTGCAAACGACCCATTTCTCTATACAACTGGACGAGTCAACTTTACCCGGGGTAATGCAGCATTATTATTGGCATATGTTCGTTTTATTATGAATCAATAAATCTACGAAGAACTGCTCTTCGAAAGAACTTTACCAACCGGCACTAAAGGTAAATTAATATTTCATGATGGAGCACCTGCCATGGTTGGACGTTATCGTGGATGTATAAGCTATTTAAAACAAAATGTGGCAGGCGTGCTAGCAATACATTGTGTCATCCATCGACAACATTTAGTTGCTAAAAATTTGAGTGTTAGATTAAATGAATCTCTTCAATTAGTAATTGATGCAGTAAACCGAATCCGAAGGTACGCATTGAATACGCGGTTATTTGCGCAGTTGTGTGAAGAAACTGACGAACACTTTCATCAATTACTCCTTCACACTGAAGTACGCTGGCTGTTGAAAGGCTTATGTTTGACAAGATTTTTTTGCACTTTTTGAGTCTATTTTAGAATTTCTGGATAAAATTTTAAAAGACAATTTTATGAAGTGGAAAACAGACGTCGCCTATTTAACAGATTTGTTATAAAATTTAATATGGTTAATTTGCAGTTACAAGGCGACAGTCTAAATTTAATTAAAACAAAGTCCATCTTATCAGCGTTTCTTGCCAGAGTTAAACTAATGAAGCAAAATATTGGACGGGGCGAATTTTCCCAGTTCCCCAATTTCTCACAGACAAACTGCCAGGAAGACGACGTTTTAACCTACGTTCAACATTTAAATGCCCTCTATTCAAGTTTTGAAACTAGGTTTGAGGACGTTTTGACTATGGTATTACCACCGTGGATAATTAACCCATATGGTGACATAGAAGAAACGAATGTCATAATACAAAAGGAACTGACTGAACTAAGTACAAACGAAGAACTCCGTTTAAAAACGGATATCAGCAATTCTGGCTGCAAAACAACATACCCGTTACTTATCCCGTATTATGGAATATAGCGAGGAAATTTTTAATTTCCTTTCCATCGTCATAACTAGTGGAAAGGGTATTCAGCGCTGTTACCAATCTCCTAACGAAAAAAAGAAACAGACTGGACATCATTAGCCGAGGAGATTTAAGATTAAACCTTACAAAATTGACGCAAAATGTTGATAATTTATTATTAAAGCATCAGGTTCCTCCTTCTCATTTAAAACATTTACTTATTGCTTAGTTTATTTAATGTTTATTTTATGTTACATATATTTTATATAACAGATTAAAAAAATTATTTTGAGTACTTATGTGTTTTTACTTTAAGTTTTTAACACTAAACTTCACTACAGTTAGAAATTTACAAAAAATCAATATCAGGTAAGTAGGGGGTCTACCCAATACCGAAAAACATGGCAAGGGGTCTACGATACAAAAAAGTTTGGGAACCTCTGCTGTAAACGGAGAACTTATAATGAAACTGCCTTTGGGGCCACCGTAAATGGCTTCGCAGAGGATATCGCACTAGTTGTCACAGCAAGAACAGAACAAAGGTTGATGCGAACGGAAAATCAAGCAACAAAAATGGTTCGCGCGTGGTAGAAATCGATCAACCTGAGTAGAAAAAACTGAAGCGTTAGGCCTGTGAGGAGGACACTCACAGGCCTAACGGAACTCAGCCCCGTAACATAATTAATAACACCGAAACAAAATCTCAAATACCTCGGAGTATTAATTGATAAAATGTTATCTTATATGGCGCGTATATATATATATATATATATATATATATATATATATATATGTATATATATATATATATATATATATATATATATATATATATATATATATATATATATATATGGTGTGTTCTTACTTGGGAGCATACTTTCGGACGATAGAATTTTCACACTGCGGTCTTTCGTCATTGTTTACTTCTATTGAAGTAAAACCAAGTCCAAATAGCTATAATTGTATTTGCTATATTTCTGTTTTTTTGTTGCACAACCACTTGTAGATGCATGATCACTGTCACATGAACTACCGACTTATTGGATAAAAATCTGTCCTTTTTGCTTCCGACTTTTGACTAAAATACAAAAAAAGCGACACTACCAAAACTTTGGCGAGTAGGATCAGGGTACGAGGAAATATATTTATTGCCACTTTATTGACTTGACTTTATTCACTGGATTGCAAACATTATTAAATAACAATAGTACAACTGTTACGTATTACAGGTCGACAACCCTACAAAACAAACGTCGCAGCAGTCCGCGATTTGAATTCTTTATTTTGTACCCGCGAATACCTAAGTTTAGTTTCCGGAAAATGGTAAATAAGAGCGGTTCATTGCGCCTCTCTTTACTCTCTACGGCGCACACTTTGGGGACCCCTGAACTAGATACATAATATTCTATTCAATAAGCAAAATTGAAAAGACAAGTGAAAACAAAGAAATATAGTAACTAGCATAATATGAACACAATTTATTTTATATTTTTGAATTAAATAATGTAAATTTATTTATGATAATGAATGAAGTTTGACTAAATTTTAAATACAGTTTCACTGATGTGTTTTTTTATGTTGACAGAAAACCAAGTTCTGCAAGAGAATTTGCTGGACGAAGATAAATATTTTAGTTTATAAATTTGTTTCTTTTTATTTTAGGGATCATTAATTGTCGACTGATTTTCTGAGCTTATGGAACAAAAACAAATGTAATAAAAATTTACAGACTGACTCGAATGCTAAAAAATTTGTAGCAAGAAGAAGTAGAGTTTTTAGGAGCCCCCCTTTATTTTAATTTTGAAAGATAATATTGTGAAGAATCAAAGGAGATTTTTTTGTGATTTATAAATATACAAACAGTTTAAAGATTTTTTTAGTTGAAGAAAATGATTGCTCAAAGGGTATATTTTTGTGGCAACCTATAAAAATGTCTTGGATCTGATTGTTTCCCCCTTATTTAAATTGTGATGTAAAAAGTATGTATAACTACGATACTATAGGAAAAACATATTAGTTAAATGTGCAATTTATCCCATTGAATTTTTTTATTAAAGTGGTATTAATCAAGCACTATATTTAGAAAAAAAATGAAATGTTTGTTAATATTTTCATAAACCTTGATGTTGTAAACAAAGAGTAAACAAATTCCTTCAACACACAAAAGATAAGCTTTTTTGGAAAAAAAAATGATCATAAAAAGGGTGTCACATATTTTTTATAGCTAAATCATCCTTGCCGATCTTTCCAAACAAAACAAAAAAATACTATAAGTACCAAAAACTTGTTATATTTATTTACTTTTATATAGCGTGATAAGTTGCTACTACTTAAAAAAGAAAACAAAATTCATAGTTTATTTATAATAACAGTTTTTTTTATTACATAATAATTTAGTATACGTTTAAGTTTTAAGAATTTCATCTAAAGTGTTCACGAAGAAACTTCCTGCTCAATTTTTGGAATTTTTCGATGTATAAGCCAATATTTGTTTTGCCATACTCTTATATATTTAATTGTACCTATATGAGATAATGTTATTTAAATATTAATTCCAATGTTTCTAAATAAATATTCCTTAGAGATAAAAAAGCATTATTTATTATATATTTGTATAAGTATACATTCATACCCATATATATATAAATTCAATATTCCACATCGACCTAAACAGCCAATTAAATTTTCTGCAGACGTTGGAGAACTTGAACTCCAAAGCCCTATTGGAACACTCATGAGCGCAATTAATAAATTTCAAAACTCACTCACTACTTGGCATCTTGGAGCTCAATCTCTTGCAGGAGCTACCTTTGTGCAGTGGACGGTTGCTTGCACTTTTCTGAGACCCTGAGCAGCAGGCGTCCTTCCTGCCCTACAGGCGTCTCCTGCAGTCTGCGCCGCTCTCCCAACCATATCCACCAGCCATTGACATCACTACCCTAACCATTTTTAACCTTTTTTTTTTGTTTACACGCGACAAATCTAACACTGTGTCTTTGTTTGCGGCACAATTTTATTTGCAAAATTGTTCGGAAATTTTCCCTATACATTTTATATCACGCGGAAGTAACACTGCCGATTTTACACTAGCACAAAAGTTTTCAGAAATTAACGACTTAACTTTCCGCGAAATTCGAAACACTCCCGACTTTACTGAAGTCTTTGTTTTTACTGTGATTTATTTCAGTCGCGACCCACACTATATAACTTATTTTTTAATAATATGAAAACTGAAAAATGCTAAAAAGCAAAATATTAATGAAATATTTATAACATATTTTGACTTACAAACTAAACAAACCTCAAAGTTACCAACCTGATCTCCTGTGCTTTCCCTCCTTCTTTCTTCCTTCTTTCTTCCTTCTTGACACACGCGCCGAACGATCCGGATCGTTCGGTTTCTGCAAAACGGCTAAGCAGAATACGCAAACTAAGTACTAATCAGATGCGATTTCTAGATCGAGTCTGCTTAGTCCTAAGAAATCTTAATGGCGATGACAGTTAGGCTCTGGAAGAGAATGTTTTCGAGCGGTCGATATATTTAAGTTTTCTAACTTCGTATGAATTTTTGGAACTAACTCATGTAGCAAATGAGACTGCACTAGACACAGTTGTAATGGAAGAACTATCTGACAATGTGGCAAAACCACGGTAAACGATTTCCCTTAACTTCACCGCATATTCAGTTAAATAAGAAAATGACCGTTTCAAAGTCCATATTCCAGATCGGCCTAAACAGCCATTTAAATACCCTGCGGACGTTCGAAAACTTCGACCATTCAAAACCCAATCCGAATCTTGAGTGCCAAAGTCCTAGCGGAGCACTCGCGACCGCGAGGAATAAATTTCAAAAGTCACTCACTACTTGGCATCTTGGAGCTCAATCTCTTACAGGACCTACCTTTGTGCAGTGGACGGCCGCCTTCACTTTTCTGAGACCCTGAGCAGCAGGCGTCCTTCCTGCCCTACAGGCGTCTCCTACAGTCTGCGACGCTCCCCCAATCCTATCCACCAGCCATTGACAAGATCCATCACTACCCTAACCACGATTTTTTTTACACGCGAATCTAACACTGTCTTTTTGAAAAATTTTCTGAAACTTTCCCTATACATTTTATTTTACACTCGCGCACTACAAAAGTTTTCAGCAATTAACGATTTAACTTTCCGCGAAATTAACACTCCCGACTTTAGTTAACACTTTTTTTTTATTGTGATTTATTTCACTCGCGACCCGCACTATATCACTTTGTTTTAATAATTTTAAAACTGACAACTGCTAAAAAGCAAAATATTAATCCAAAATTTATAACATATTTTGACTTACAAACTGAACAAACCTCAAAGTTACCAACCTGGTCTGTGCTTTCCTTTCTTCCTTCTAGACTCACGCGCCGAACGATCCGGATCGTACGGTTTCCGCAAAACGGCAAAGCAGAATGCGCAAACTATGTACTATTCATACGCGATTTCTAGATCGAGTATGCTTAGTCCTAAGAAATTTTGATGACGATGCCTGTTAGACTCTGGAGGAGGATGTTTTAAAACGGTCGATATATTTAAGTTTTCCAACTTCATATGAATTTTTGGAACTAACTCATGTAGCAAATGAGTCTGCAATAGGCCACACTTGTAATGGAAGAACTATCTGAAAATGTGGCAAAATCACGGAAAACGTATTCGCATAAATTCACCGCATATTCAATCAAATAAGAAAATTACCATTTCAAACTCCATATTCCAGATTGGTCTAAAGAGCCATTTACCTAAATTCCCTGCGGACGTTCGAGAACTTTGACCACTCAAAACTCAAACCAAATCTTGAGTGACAAAGTCCTATCGGAGCACCCGCGGCCGCGAATAATACATTTCAAAAATCACTACTTGACATCTTGGAGCTCAATCTCTTGCAGGATCTACCTTTGTGCAGTGGACGGTTACCTGCACTTTTCTGAGACCCTGAGCAGCATGCGTCCTTCCTGCCCTACAGGCGTCTCCTGCAGTCTGCGCCGCTCCCCCAACCATATCCACCAGCCATTGACAGGATCCATCATTGCCCTATCCACGGTTTTTATTTGTTTACTCGCGAATCTAACACTGTCTTTGTTGACGGCACAATTTTATTTGCAAAATTTTTCGAAAACTTTCCCTTTTATTTCACGCGGAACTAACACTCCCGACTTTACACTCGCGAATTATAAAAAATTTCGGCACCTAACGATTTAACTTTCCGCGAAATTAAAATTCCCGACTTTACAACACAAAATTTTCGGTACTTTCGGCGAAATGAACACTAGGTATATAAATATGAATGTATCTGAGTGTATGTATGTATGTATTTATATATCTGAGTGTATGCATATGTGTATAAGGTATGTATTTGTATGAATATGTGTATAAAGTATGTATGTATATGTATATAAGATATTTATTTCTAAATAAATTTCCGCGAAATGAATACTAGGTATATAAATATGAGTGTATCTGAGGGTATGTATGTATGTATTTATACATCTGAGTGTATGTATATGTGTATAAGGTATGTATGTGTATGAATATGTGTATAAGGTATATATGTATATGTATATAAGATATGTATGCTTTTATTTATTCTTGTAAATAAAAATAAAAAACGAGAATTGTTTGTTGAATAAATAAATTAAAATGTTTAAACAAATCAATCGGAATCTAAAATATTCAAACGAAAAAAAAGCAGTTACAATCTAGACGAATTCGCAACAAATTAAATTGTTATTTATGTATTCGTGATTGATTGTAAAATAAACAAAACTAAACAATTTATATGCAAATTGTTGTTAAATAAATGCGTGAAAATTTACAAGTTTAAAACTGATTTTCTAAAAAAAAAATATTAACAAACAAAATTAATTTTTTAAATTTATTAAATTAAATTACGATTTATTGTTTATCTGCGACCACTATTGTAAATGCCCATTATTGTACAGTTCGTGGACTATGTAAACACATCATAACACACACATATGTAACAATGCGCGATTAATGTTATGTAATAATTCAAAAACACACATGAGCGTTTGGTTTACAATTCGTTGATTGGTTTAGACCTGCATGTTGATACTATTTTTAAATATAGTACTCCGTGATTTCCAAACAGTCATTAAACGTCATATCATTCACATAGAAGTTGTTATTCATTTCGTTTTTTCACGTTTAAAGCAAAATAAACCAAACCAAAGCAAACCAAGACAATGCAAGGCAAACGAAGACAAACCAAGAAAAACCAAGATAAACCATGACAAACCAAAGCTGATCAAAGCAAACCAAAGCAAGGCAAAGCAAAGTAAACCAAAGCAAACTAACCAAGACAAAGCAAGGCATAGTTAGACAAAACAAGACAAAGCAAGACAAACCAAAGCAAATCAAAGCAAACCAAAGTAAATCAAACCAAATCAATTTAATAAATTGATGTCGATATAGTATATTGCTAAGGTGGAGTGCCCACTACCACATCAGTTTTTCTAAATTCTGACTTTATTTTTTTAAATATTTAAACAATTTTTTTTTAATTCTTACAAAAAAATAAAAGTCATATTATATTGTTTTCCTATTTTCGCAAATATATGTAAAGAGAAAATAAAACATGTAATTATAAAACTATCGAAAAATTAACGACACTATAATAATATAAAAAATATTCCAACTAGGTCTATGAAAGAGTTAACAAAATATTTTCAAAATTAAACCCATGATTTAGAATATAAAATGAATACTCATACAACAGAAATACAATACTCATTGTTGGAGAAATTTTAAAGTGAAACATGGTACAGTTTAGGCCGGGAGGCGGGTTTCCGCCTGCGCATATGAGATTTATCGTTTCCTAAAACTCTAAAAGAGACACATAGACAAGGGTTTTACGATCCTCATTCATAGTTTAATGAGTGCATTTTGCTAACAATTATATTTGACAATGTGTGATAAACAAGGAAGACGTTATAAACGAAAAAGAATTCGCCTGTGTATGAAACGGTAGGAATAAATTTTAATAATTATGAAACTATTTAACTATTTTGAATGTTATTGACTTTTTGAATTGTCAAAAGCAGCATTTGCTTATCTTCTTTTATAACGTATTTGATGCGTATTAGAACAGTTTTGTTTATCGGCAATAAAGATTAGACAAAACACAGCTTTTAATTTTTAAAATACTGAAAACGTAATGTCCAGGGTTAGGAATTCAGAAAAGAAAATAGTGCTGTTAGAAGAAGATGTAAACCAAGATCAGATGGAAATTGCCTCTACATCTAAATATTATTCACCGAGTAGGTGAGTTTGGCACAAGTAGTAGGTAATATTGGAGCGAAATAGACAATAAAAGTCGCTCGTTTCGCAAATCCGAAAAAAAAATAGTGGTTATGAAATTTGTAGCTTAGGAAATTGTCTATAAAAAACATATTATAATTTTTTTTCGTAAGACTAACGGTTTTTGAGAAAATTCTTTTAAAAAAGTAACGTTTAATTTTCTCAGAAGTGCACGCGCTCTTTTACACCCACCTTTGAGGTAGGGTACAAGATGCGTTTTTTTAATTCCTGTCCTCAAAAGAAAATGTAGAAAGGAAGGGAGGAAAGGGAGTGCACGTATTATGAAAAAATAAACGTTACAACTTTTT
This sequence comes from Phosphuga atrata, assembly GCA_944588485.1. Classification (NCBI taxonomy): domain Eukaryota; kingdom Metazoa; phylum Arthropoda; class Insecta; order Coleoptera; family Silphidae; genus Phosphuga; species Phosphuga atrata. The sequence goes on from OX155893.1 coordinate 39,576,983, forward strand.
GAATCTAATTTTCTAAATAACCGTTAGTCTTACGAAACAAGTAAAATATGTTTTTTTGTAGGCAATTTCCTAAGTTACAAATTTGATAACCAGTATTTTTTGATAAAAGTTTCGGTTAGCGATATTTTTGAGAAAAACCGTTTATCTTGACCTTTGACCCCGCGTAACATTTTTAGCGGCGCAGGTATCGACGGGGATTTTTGGGATATTGTTTAGAACCACAAATGGAAGCTTCATGCAAAAATTCAACTTTCCCTTAATTTTTCCAAATGCAATGTCTTTATTCCCTGTATTAGTATTAGATGCGTATTTTTTTCCGATTTCGCTCTACTATGAGTAGCATAATTATAATCATATATCAATCATCACATATCGCATTTCAGTTCGTCCACAGAATCATTACATTTTGAAAATCAGAATCCACTAGATGATAATTGTCAGGTAGAATAACATGTAATGTCGAGTATTTTTTTCAAGAATTACAAAAAGCAAATAATCATTGTCCATTTTTTTGTAACATATCAGATATGACTCTATTATTTGCAAAACGAAACGGTCTAATTAGTAATTATATTCTCAAGTGCAAAATGTGTGGCATCGTAAAAGAAGTTTCTACAGATAGCGTAAATGAAAACAGTGATGATCTAAACGTAAATACTGCAGCAGTTTTTGCTATGATTTCTACCGGCTGCGGTTATTCTCAATTGACCCAACAACATGGTATCATGAATATTCCTCAAATGTCATGAGGGAAATATATGAAAAATTATGATAAAGTTGCAAGTTCCATTTTTTAATCTTCTCAGAAAACATTTGAGGAAGCAGCAGCTGAAGAAGCCAGATTGGCACGAGAAGCAGGAGATGTTGACGATGATGGCATCCCTTTAATTACTGTGATAATGAATGGTGGTTACGAAGTTAGATGTAAAGCTGCAAGCATATCTTATAATGAAAGCGAGCAATATTACCGGATAATTCATAAAAATATTACCAATAAAAGTCCTGGAAGACACACCCAGTTATTTATAGAAAAATTAAAAAAAAAAGCGAATAAGTAGGAATGCACGAAAAGCACTCTTCCCATCAAAATTTTCTCGCAAAAGAACATGTAATAACGGTCCCGATAAGGATTATGGACATGTAAGTGATGATGAAGAAATCCCCTTAGAACATGTTGAGGAAAGTAAGTCCAAAATTTTAAGTGCACTTAATAAAACCAAAGAGCAAATTGAAGAAATTGCAAAAATAACAATCGGACAAAATGGAAATTCTTTGTGGCACGAAGAGAGACATTTTCGACTTACTGCATCAAATTTCGGAGAAGTATGCAAACAAAGATCGACGACAGACCCCAAAAAGTTGGGAAAAAGAATTGTTGATTCAGCATTTTTTGGAAATGCGTCTACAAAATGGGGAAAAGATCATGAACCAATAGCTAAAGAAGCTTTCGAAGAGACGTATTCAAAAAAAATTAAAGATTGCGGTTTATATATTTCTGAAATACATCCATTCTTGGCCGCTAGTCCAGATGGAATTATTGAATCGGAAGATGCCATCATTGAAATAAAATGTCCAAACAAAGTAGCAGTGTTGGGGTTAACTCCTGCGGAAGCCGTCGGAAACAAAAAAATTGATTATTTATTAAGAGATGGAGATAACATAAAACTAAAAAGGACTCATAACTATTACTACCAGGTACAGGGTCAGCTGGCAATTACAAGTAAGTCACACTGCTATTTTGTCGTGTGGACTCCAAATGGGATACCATATGAGAAGGTAATTTTAAAAAAAATTACTGAGGGGTTCGCTATGACAGCGAGTTACACTCAGCTGTTGGCCAGTTATTAATATTTTTCTTTCAGATCGTTAGGGACGACGAGTTGGTCATCAAAAATTTTACCGAAAGTCACAAAAATGTTTATGGAAGTAATGCTTCCAATACTTGCCAGAAACGAAGTAAAGTAATAATAAAAAAACCGGGATTGAAAGTGATAGTGAAGATTGTGGAAAAGAGTGCAAATATGCCGAATATGACTTTTCCAATTTTTTAAAACGGTGAAAATTTTTGAAAACTCTTTCGGTGACAGACCGTTCTAAATTCTATGTTCTGTATTAGGACTAAGTTGTGCTATATATTACCTAAATAAATATGTTCTGTAAAATAAAATCTGGTAAATTTATATTCATTTATAAATATATTTGTTAATTTTGTATATGAGTTGCTTATTTCCAAAACACGACCTGAAAGTTTTGAATCGTCTGTCAGAACACGCGAAAAGCTATATTTTCTATCTCAGCTGTTATTTTCTCAGCTGTTTTCAGGTCGCGTTTTGGAAATAAGCAACTCATATAATAAATGTCAGTTCGTCGGCAGCCAATCGAGTCAATGAAGATAGGACTCAATGCTAACCCGCGGTCTGATGTACAGTTTCTCTCTTTCTAAAGTACTGTAACTCGTATTGTTTTTTTCGGAACATATTTCTATACTCGGTATAATACGGTTAAAACAGTGCCTCGGCCACTTCGCGAGACAGATTGCCCGGACTGAGAATTCCCCCTAACTAGAGTTGTAAGAAGCATATTACGTACGAGCGGAACAGTTACACACAACCCGCGTTGCGGAGAGTGCGTAATTCCGCGTGTACCTAATTGCGTTACAACTCTAGTTATGTACTATACTTTATCTACGACCACACTAATTTGTTTCTGTTTCATAAAAAAAAATATGTTTTATGTAACAAATTTATTTCTTATTAGGTACATTATTTAACATTATAATAAACAAACAGTTGTATTTTCATATATAACTGCTACTCGACATTATTTAACTTGATAGAAGTGAAAAGAAATACATTCTTAATGGTTACATACCTTATTATTTAGTACTTATTTGGGTTAAACTGGAATAAGAGTGCTCATAGATATGGGCAAATAAAAAAAAAACAACAAAATTTATTAAATTAAATTACGATGTATTGTTTATCTACGACCACTATTGTAAATGCCCATTATTGTACAGTTCGTGGACTATGTAAACACATCATAACACACACACATATGTAACAATGCGCGATTAATGTTATGTAATAATTCAAAAACACACATGAGCGTTTGGTTTACAATTCGTTGATTGGTTTGGAGCTGCATGTTGATACTATTTTTAAATACAGTACTCCGTGATTTCCAAACAATCATTAAAAGTCATATTCACATAGAAGTTGTCATTCATTTAGTTTTTTCACGTTTAAATCTAACGAAAACTACAAATTAGTACTAAATAAAAAGGTATGTAACCATTATGATTGTATTTCTTTTCATTTCTATCAAGTTAAAAAAAGTCGAAGGTGTTACATCAAAGATATTTTCCTTATTAAACGAAACAAAATGGTGTAGTCGTAGATAAAGTATAGTACATGACTGGAGTTGTAAGGCAGTTACGGAATCGCGGAATTACGCAGTCCCCGCTACGCGGGTCGGGCGTAACTGTTCCGCTCGTACGTAATATGCTTCTTACAACTCTTGTCACGTAATATACTATTAAATAATCAATTCATAACAACGCTATATTAATAAATATAAAAACTCACATGTGATTAATAATTTATCCAAATTAGTCATTTTGTTCGAAATCCTGCGAATCGAACGTACACACTACTCAGAAAGAACACTTCCTCGTTCTCTCGCTGCTGCACTAGTACCGTACTCCGTACTAGATATTTGTCTCTGACTAGTACTAACCACAGTCAAGCTGACGAGATTAATTCTGCGTTTTCTCCCCTCCTTGACTCTTCCTCGGAAGATAGAGAATAGAATTTCAATATAATTTAATAAGAAAATTTATTGCAAATAATTTAAATAAAAATCTTGGGCATGTGGAAGACAGGAATTCTTTATGATACCTCAAACATGTCCATTTGTGTATTTCTGTACTCAATGTTATTGTAAACTTCTTTTTCTCTATACTATGTAATTGAAATACACAATAAATGATTAAAAAAAAAATAAACCAAATCAAATAAAATAAATATAAACAAACCAAAGCAAAGCAAGCAAAACCAAGACAAACCAGAGCAAACCAAAGCAAGTCAAAGCAAAGTAAACCAAACCAAAGCAAAGTAGGGGGAGGTGGGGTACAATGATACAAGGGACATCTAGATACACATGCATTATTTAATAATCTATTGAATGTTTTCAAGTTACGACATTTCTAAAACGCTCCTAAAAATGTTTGAATGCATCCCTTGCGATCGCGCAGACAATCAATCAGTCGATGGCATTTTACAAGTCCTAACGTGTTTCGAGTGCGGCTAACTAAAAAAATAATTTCAATGTAAAGCTGTTTCCAAGATCTACTTTGCCATCTTGTAAAGATCTATATATACCAAAGGTAACTTAGGGCATCAAGTATTAAGGATTTAGTGCATTTTTTGAAATAAATAAGTTAGTTTCTTCAGTATAATTTGCATTTTGAAAAAAAATGTTTGGGGCACTTAGATACAACAAAGTACAGGGCACAATGATACATATCATTGTGCAACGTACTCATATCAAAGTGCCCCAATGAAATTTATATAATTATATATAATATGCAATATATTTTTTTTCTTAAATAATATAAAATATGTTAAAATTATATATTCTGTTGTTGCCATCAGAAAATGATGATCAGAAAATAAACGCGCCGGAAAAGATGGGCAGGGATTTAGAAAGAGAAATCAGGAGCTCAACCTAAGGAGGCCTGGAAACACAAGCGCCGCAAGGAGTTTTGCATTTAACTGCGGTTTTTCCACTGCGGTCTTACAGTGGCTGATTTTTTGATAATTTTGAGCGTGTAATGTTACGCTATAAATTCACACCTAACCGTATATTAAATTTGGACGAAACAGGCATTAACACGATCTTACCAACGCTTAAAGTTTTGGCTGAAAAGACACAGCGGTAAGTAGGACAAATTGTGCTGAACGCGGAGAACTCGTAAGTTTTTGTGGAATAGTAACATCAACATGTGCTGCTCTTCGTACTGTTTATGTTTTTCCTCGTGTCCATTTCAAAGATCCATTTTTAAATGGGACTCCTCAAGGCAGTCTTGGTTTGGCAAACAGGAGCGGGTGGATGACACCTGTGCACTAAAGATAACCCAATTCTTATTATTTGTGGCAACCACGAATCACATATTTCTACAAAAGCTGTTAACAATTGTCGTGATAATGCGATTATCTATCTTTTAGTGTTATAATATAACCAGTTCATACAATTTCCATTCTGTATTAAAGTGCCCTACGTGATGTATCTAAGTACCCCGTTGGTGGGGCAGAATGATTCAAAATCCATTTTTTACAAAACACGTAATTTTTCTTTTCTATAACAACTTAAACAATTTTGATCCTTCACATTATAATATTTATACATTTAGCTAGACGTTGAGTTGAAAATAAATAAAAAATACATATTACGTTTATATGTTCTTTGATTTTCAATTTTTATGAATCAAGCTGCCCCACCTCCCCCTAAACTAAACCAAAGCAAACTAAAGCAAACCAAGGCAAAGCAAGACAAATAAGATAAACCAGGACAAACCAAAGCAAACCAAAGTAAGCCATAGCAAAGTAAACCAAACCAAAGCAAAGTAAACTAAACTAAAGTAAACCAAGGCAAAGCAAGGCAAAGGAAGACAAACCAAGGCAAAGCAAGATAAACCAGGACAAACCAAAGCGAATCAAAGCAAACCAGGGCAAAGCAAAGTAAACCAAACCAAACTAAAGCAAACCAAGAGAAAGCAAGGCAAAGGAAGACAAACCAAGGCAAACCAGGACAAACAAATGCAAAGCAAATCAAAGTAAACCAAACCAAAGCAAAGTAAACCAAACCAAAGCACACCAAAGCAAACTAAAGCAAACCAAGGCAAAGCAATGCAAGCGAAGACAAACCAAGGCAAACCAAGATAAACCATGACAAACCGAAGCTAATCAAAGCAAACCAGAGCAAACCAAAGCAAACCAAAGCAAGGCAAAGCAAAGTAAACCTAACCAAAGTAAACCAAAGCAAAGTAAACCAAATCAAACTAACCAAAACCAAGAGAAAGCAAGGCAAAGTTAGACAAACCAAGACAAAAGTAACGTAATTTCGTACCGTAAGCGTAATTTAGCGAGTAATTGTCTTACGACTCTAGTTATGTACTATACTTTATCTACGACCACCAGCGTCGTCGTTTGGATTTGGAGGCCCCGGACATATATATTGAGGTGGGGCCCCCAGTAAATAAAATTCGGCGAGTTTGGGTTGCAAACGACGCGATGCCGTTTGCAGTAGAAGATGAAACGTTCAATTCCCTGCGGGATTCGCGCGAAACCGTTCCCGCAGAGCTCAAGTTGGCGGTTTCCTGGGAGTTTTCCTGGATGTCCAAAAACGTCGTTTTTAAGGCGTCGCGACGCCATCTTCGGCGCAATCGGTATTAAACTCCCAAACAAACTAAAAGGTTCTATGGCCGATCGAACGGCACCGGTCCGGTTCCGATCCGTCAATTGGTTCCGAAGTTCTATGCATCCCCGTAAAACGCCTCTGGTTTTTCTCACTTTTTGCGCATTTTTCTCTTCAAACTGCCGCAGATTCGCAAAAAGTCGTCGCAGTTTTGCAAAAATTCTTACCGGAATGGTTGCGAGCGAGTGTTCTGAAGTGAATAAACTCAACCGGCGACTTGGAGCCCATCAAATAAGTCCTGTGCGTCCGTGGAAGTCATTGCAAAATCGGCAACAAAAAAAAATTTGCTCTTGCACCAGGTTAACTTGATAGAAGTGAAAGGAAATACATTCTGGAATAAGAGTCCTCATAGATATGGGCAACCCAATGTACGCCGTGTCAATTTCCGTTAGTTTGTATTGTGGCACGGGGGGCGCTGAACGTATGAGCAAGTAGTAGCTCACAACCAATCAACGAATCGTAAACCAAACGCACGTGTGTGTTATTAATCATAACTTATCATTAATCGCGGACTGTTACATACGTGTGTGTTATGATGTATTTGCATGGTCCACGGACTGTACAATAATGGGCATTTACAATAGTGGTCGTAGATAAAATTGTTTAACAAGCGGAAATTGAAAAAACATATTTGAAAATAAATTGCAAATATTAAAAGAAAAAAATTGTTTGAGAAAAAAATCTTAAAATCCAATAAACGAAAATTGTATGAGTGGTCATCTAGTCTTGTCTCTCTAGTCTTGTCTATCTAGTCTGGTCTGTCTAGTCTTGTCTGTCTAGTGTTGTCTGTCTAGTCTTATCTGTCTAGACTTGTCTGTCTAATCTTCCAGTATAAGTCCAGTCTTTTCTGTCTAGTCTTGTTTGTCTAGTTTTTTCTGTGTAGTCTTTTCCGTTCAGTCTATTCTGTCTAGCCTTTTCTATCAAGTCTTGTCTCTCTAGTGTAAATAGGGGCGCTTAAGAACTTGCCTACATAGTTTTCAATTCACACTTGCATTCAACCGACGCGCGCCCTTCTACTTCATTAGTCCTACATCGCCCGAACTCGTAATAGAAGTTGGTCAAATAAAACTGCCTAGGGCGCTGTCTACATTTAATCCGCTTCTTGTCTTGTCTTGCTGTCTTGTCCGTTTAGTCTTGTCTGTCTAGTCTTGTCAAAGAGACGCTACATTCTTGAAGAATTTTTTGACAGAAGTTGCGTAGCGCTAACTACGAAATTATCTTGGAACTATTAATTAAATGCGGGCTATATGAATGCTGTATTAAATATATTCGGTAATATAATATAAGGTAATATAATAAATGTTATACAAATAATGAATTAGAATGAAATTGAATTATAATTTATTAATTATGTTATTTACATATACATATAAGCTACAAAATGTATATTTACATTTTAAAATTTATAAATTTACAAAATAAAAAAAAATTGAGTGAACTTTTTTAATAGGAAAATATAATAAAACAGTTTTATATGTTTCAAAATTTATTTGTAGGACACTACATATGTTTCACCACACTGTGGCTTCATCAGGTGATGAAATATATGAAAAATGAACTTTTTTACTTGGAATGTAGTCTGTGAAGATAGATTTTTAGAAGGTTTAGGGTTTAGTTAAAGTCGGTGTTTAGTACAGAGCCAAGTATCTGGTTTATTAAAAGTTTTTCAGTTTCACGGGTTTATTTACATTTTTACTGTCAATTTTTTTTGACAGTGATGTTTATATAGACTTTATAGTGTTGTCAGAGACAAATATCTAAAGTGTTGTTTTTGTTTATATTTATCGAGACAAGTATCTAAAGATATTTGATATTTATATTAGCAAAATGTCACCCAGAGACAAATGTTTAAAGATGATTTTGCCAATGGGTCAGATAAGTTATATATGCGGTCAAGGAATTTTACAGCTAGGGTAGCAATATAAATTTGACCATTCCTATAGAATACTTGAGATTTGAAACATATGTTGGGGGATTGGAACATGTGTTGTTAATTTAAGAAGATATATAAAACCAAAATTAAGTTATGGACTCTCCCTTTTTCTGCCTCCACTAGCCACTAATATATTGTCTCTGCAAGATATTATTGATAATTGAATTCTTTAAAATTCCACTTTTTTTAATTCTATATGAAAGGTTTTTTTGCATGTTTCACGTAATATTAATGCAATGAAAATGCTTTGTTTATTATCATTAGTATCACATCCCATACTTTTTAGACAGTGAAATTCGAATGGAAAGTTCCTTCCTTCAAATATAAGGTTCCTGGTTGTGCAAGTGGTAAGGTTCACCCTCACCTAAGATTCTTTCTCCCTTGAATCTTATCCTTGTTGAATCTTATCTCTTTATCCCTGAACCAAGCTGGCCTCTATGAGGAAATAGCTTGAGAAGATTCAAAGACTGGCGTGTGTCTGCATCACGGGGGCGATGGGGTCGTGTCAGACAGCAGCAATGGAGCTGCTGCTGGATCTGACTCCGCTGCAGTTTGTGGTGGAAAGGGCCGCCAGATTGGCGATTGTAAGGTTCAGCAAGGAAGGAATGGGCAGAGGCAAAATAATCGGGGGCAGAGACCGAAAGATTGCTGCCAAGATCCCCTGGTGGGAAGTACCAAAAGACGAAATGGTATGCAAATACCACTTGGCAGTAGCGTCGCTATCGTCGGTCAATCGGGCGAATGCCCGGGGCCCACGGACTAGGGGGCCCCCACAGTGGCTGCAGATCGATTCTGAGACGACTGACGAGTGACGTTTCGCAAATTTCAAATTTTTCTTTCATCCAAAAGCCACCCTAAAATTGTGGTTTAACGGCCCGACGGAAGCGGCGGCGGCGGTATAAAACGGGAATGTACATTTTTCCGGTGTAGAACCGAGATCCCCGTCGAGCGGTGCCGTTTTCGCGACAACTCCCCCAGGTTCGGACGCACCAGACCGAAAACTAAAATCACGATATTTTACTTTTGAGGCGCATTTTTGGTCGGATCTCAATTTTTTTTCGGATCCTCTAGCCGCCGGCGCGCCACGTTTTTAGAGCCCTCGCTCGCCGTCCTGCGACGTCCCGTTCACCTGGTGCAAGAGCAAATTTTTTTTTTTTTGCCGATTTTGCAAAGACTTCCACGGACGCACAGGACTTATTTGATGGGCTCCAAGTCGCCGGTTGAGTTTATTCTCTTCAGAACACTCGCTCGCAACCATTCCGGCAAGAATTTTTGCAAAACTGCGACGACTTTTTACGAATCTGCGGCAGTTTGAAGAGAAAAATACGCAAAAAGTGAGAAAAACCAGAGGCGTTTTACGGGGATACATAGAACTTCGGAACCAATTGACGGATCGGAACCGGACCGGTGCCGTTCAATCGGCTATAGAACCTTTTAGTTTGTTTGGGAGTTTAATGACGTCCGAATATTGGCGGGATAACCATAGAATCACAGGACAGAAAAAATACCCTGTGGAAGAATAAATCTTGTCCACCTTAGCTCTCAGAAGGAAACCTACCCAAACCAGGCATGTTTGATAGCCGCTGGATGGCAGTCCCATCATCAAACTCGGGTGCGGTGAACTAATAACCTGTCCATCTTAAACTCTTTATTAACGAAACCACTACAGATACTAACCGGACGGATTCTAAGATGACGACTTTGGCGAACACAAAAACTCGGACACGAATAGGAATATGGAACATTAGAACCCTACTGGAACCATCGAGACTTGCACAAGTGGTCTGAGAAATGACAGGATAGAGACGAAGGAAACATCACTAGGCAAGCCTTACAATGGAACCCGCAGGGTTCTCGCAGAAAGGGACGTCCAGGTAACACGTGGAGGCGGACCATAGACGCAGAATTAAAGATCGCAGGAAAATCGTGGAACAAGGTGAAACGCCTCGCCTAGAATCGAGTCAGTTGGAAGGTCTTTGTAGAGGCCCTATGCTCCGCGTAGGAGTTAGAAGACAACAACATACTGGGTACCAGGACACACTGGTATAGACGGAAACGAAGAAGCCGACCTAGCAAACAAGGGATCCAGTAGCCCCATTATAGGTCCGGAACCCTTTTCGGCATGAGTGTGGACACCATCCACAAAAGTTTAGGTGAAGAAACAAGAGAACAATGGATGAAAACCTGGAAAGAACTTCCAGGGCTAAGGCACTCTAAAGTGATGCTGGGATCTTTTAACCAGAAGAGAACAAAAGCTTGCCTGAAATTAAGTAGGAACAAGCTTAGAATTCTGACAGGAGTCATGACGGGACACTACAGACTTAGGAAACATCTCAAGGCCCTAGGCCTAGACCATGACGGATGCAGATTCTGTGGCTTAGCAGAGGAAACCCCCATACATCTGCTCAAAGACTGCAGAGCAGACAGGAGGCGCTCTAAATGGGTAAGTACCAACGCTTGGAGGAGAAGGAGGGTGGGGTACAATAGATCTATAAAGGTCGCAGTACTAGTCGTCACCTCCATATCTACAATCTACAATATTCTTTAGTTTACCAAAAAAATTGGAATTGTTGGAAATATGGGCAAGGAATATGAATATACTATGTATTGTGCATAAACCTGTAACCAACCATAGGCACTACAAAATTTGTGGAAAACACTTTGAAGATTCGTGTTTCCAAACACCTGCCAAGGTTAAACTGAATTGCAAAGTTGTTCCTATGATGTTAAATATTGAACCTGGTATGTCTGTCTTAAAATTATTAATATTTTATGTACATCTACATTGTAATACTGTTTTCTATATAGATTTTATATTACAAGAGACTTTACCTGGACCATCTGACCACATGTTTCTACAAACATATGTATTCCAGAAATAGGAATGACAGGTACATTATATTTATTTCTAGTTTATAAGTTTATTTAAAAAGCCACATTTTAGACACTACTCCTGACAAACGTCCATACAACATTCCCCACATGGTTGATCCTGGAGATTATTCATTTACACAAAGGGGTGCAAAATATTTACCAAACGGAGTAGGGATTTCGAATAGTACCATGGAGATATATGGGTCTGCTAGACCCTGCTGTTATTGGGGTTTATAATAACGATAATCTATCCAGGATGAATATTTTTTTGAGGCCCTATAGACTTCCCACATTACTCAGGATGAGGAAATTACAATCGTCATCGAGTGAGGTATAATTATTTCGTATTCTCTCCTATTCAAAATTCTGTTTTTATAATTAAATGACTGTTTTTTATCCTCCTCTTGCTTATATAAAATGTAAATACATATGTAATAATAACATAATAAAAATAAATAACATAATTAATAAATTGTGTTTAAATTTCACCCTACATGAATTACTGTATATTTCCGTATATATTTTATACAACATTCATAAATCCCGCCCTTTGATAATTAGTTCCGCTGCCCTAAATATAGATCGCGCACATCTGTCACATAAATTTATTAGAGTTTAGATTAGATATTTCTCCCTGGTAACACAATACTGATGCAACGTTGGGACCATGGGACTTATCGTTCGTCATATTTAAAATCAACAACTCGACATTTCAAGTTTTTGATTTTATCTTAAGTGATTACAAGATTATTCTTTAACTATGAGGGGCTTCGATACAAGGAAAACTTTTTATAAGGAATAAGATTTTTTCCTAAAATTCATATTTAAATTTTTTTCCTATAGGAAACCCCATCAATTTACACACTGTATACATACTTATTTTTGTTCAGCGTTGCCATCCGTACGATAATTATCGTACTTGTACCATAATTTCGTGCTACCGTACGATGTGCGATAGCGACTGACTATCGTACGTAAATATACGATAATATTACATATTGTAGGATACTTACGATAATATTTAGATACCGATTATCATTAAACAAAATGAATTTCTACAATCAAGATTTTAAAAAATTGCCGAGATTTAGCTCGAAATATTTATAACGAGTTCAAGAACAGTGCTAAAAGGCAACTCAATTTTCAACAATTTCAAATTTCGAAGCTTCTTGGACATCCAAATACATAAAATACTCTTCGCTAACCCGTTACCTTTGAGAGCTGATGTTTCGAGAATAAGGGGGTGTTTCTGGCAGATGTTTCGAGCAGTGGGATGTTTTACAATTATATTTTACTGAACAAGTACTAGAGGCGCGACTGCTTGCTGTTGAGCAGATTCTTCAATATCTTAATAATCCAATTATCAAACTGTATTCTTTGTTTTTAGATTGGGTCCTACCGAAATTCACGAAACTAAACGAATTATTTCAGTCTGAATCTGTTGTACTAACATGTCTTCATGATAAAATGTGTCGAAATTATCATGAAATTTTAGTCATACCTATACAAGAATTACATATCAAACAAATTTGAACAAAATCGATACAGCAAATGAAGAACAGCGTTTACGTCCAGAACAGATGTATTTTGGTGTTGAAGTTGTGACTAAGTTAAACTCTCCGGATATTCGTCATAAGCAACGACTAAAATCCGATTTCATCTTGCTGTAAATTTTTTTTTAAACAAGCTTTGAAAAAATGCGATTCAATTTTGAAGATCCTGTATTGCTCTTATCAAACCTCCATCCTTCTAAAGCAATGCTCAGGAAAACGAGAGATGCCACGTACAGTTTACTTCCATTGATGGAAGCAGTTCCTTGTATTGTATCCACTGACGAATATCAGAAAATCGGTGACGAATTGCCTTTTTTCGAGCTTCCTGCTTATATTTTTATTAATGATTATGTGGATGATTTTTGGTCAAAATTAATGAACTGTGATGAAAGAGACAAGGGACTTCAAAATCTCTTTCTCCTTCTCGAAAAAGTCCTTCCTCGACGTTATTTTAATTTCTTCCTATTCCTCTTAGCAAATATTTAGCCAGATTAATTTGAAAAAAAGTAAATCAAGAAACAAACGTCCACAGTCAATGGTATAATTTTAGCAAAGCAAAAGATTAAAAGCAATAGGGGTGATTGCACGACGTTTGAACCAACCAAGGGACAATATAGTCGTATGACAAACCCTTTAATGTACAAAGAAAAGGAGAGGATGTAGAGAATCCTAGCGGACGTATTCTCAAACTTTATATGATGATGATGATGATGTTAATGAGTTCGATAATATTCTGTGCCAAATGATATTTGAAGTTTAAACTAGTAGTTGAAGTTTAGTAGGTCTATGAACATCTCTCTTTAATGTGTCTACCAAAAAATAAAATTTAAATTATTCAAAATTTAACAGATTTTATATATGTGTGGAAGATTTGTTTTAGTCACAAATAAAAATTTAATTATTTAATGACAGTCTTTTTTTGTAGTCGTCATTGGTTTATTTTCTTACTTTCAAAACAAATTCAAATCCTAATAGTTGGCATGCAATTATAAAGAGCTACGATCCGTGTATTTGGAATTTTCTGCTATTAGATTATGGAGATAGGCAAAGTAATGTATATTTCGATTCATATAAAATGTATATTTCGTCAATCCAAAAGTATGAATTTTCCTGAATTTTCGCCAGTGTATTTCGCACATACGTGAGTAAATATTAAATGATAAAATTTAATAAAACCTGATGTTGAGTGTAATATCTGTTCACAATAACATGAATTTAATTTTTTTCTAAGAAACATCGTTTTTTAAATATTTGGAAATGTACGATAATTTTTGCAAAATTACGATAATTTTGCACCCCTGGTACAATCAGCGCCACCTTTCAGGCTGCTAACAATGTTTCTGTTGGTATCCCTGTTCATTAAAGTAAACATCACATGACGGCTCACATAAAAATATAACCTACGAATTTATTCTACCCAATTCTAAAAAAATGGTCCAAGAAATCCACAAAATATGTACAACACTAGACAAATTAACCCTAGACTCTTTAACTCTAATGGAAAAGCATATACAAAACAAAATTGATATGGAGAAGGCGATGTCCGAGGGTGAATCCAACTTGGCCAAAGCACGATATATCATGGGACAGAACACAGTTTCTAAACTACAATTACCCACAGAGGATACCAAGGAATTTCAGGCTTTAGCTGTAGTACACAGGAATGAGAATAGGGAAGTTTTATCGGAGGATAGTTATGATTTAGAAATTAGAAGGGGAAATGATGATAAAGTTGTTCAAAATCCAACTAGGTTGTTTGGGATTTTGGTGCCACAGGCTTTAAATATGGCCCAAGAACATTTCAAAAGGGCGTTACATTGGACCAAAGAAACTACAAACACTCAGATACAATTACAAGAAACTTTAAAGACTATAGCACAGTTAAAGCAGCTAAAAGAAAACATTGTCGCTGAAGAATGAGGTATTAATTTTCTTTGTATATTTTTCATTTGTTTATTAATAAATTATGTTTTATTGGTATTAATAATGTATATTTATTTATTCATATCTCTACATTTACTTTATCCTAATTTCAAAATATTAAATTGCACTTGGAACTAAAAACGAGTTCAATTTAACAGATTTTTTTTGCTTAGATTCTCTGCATTATTCTCAGAACTAGAATTCAACAAACTTTTTGTAAAGATGTTTGGGACCAATATACTGAAAAAGTTATGAAACTTCTACAGATAGTTTGGAAAAGGGATAAGGATGTTGGGAAATAACAGAAAAAAATTCAGGTCAATTCACTAAACCATTTAATAGTTATTGCAATTCAAAATTGAACAGTTTTTACACAGCGTCTTATGAGCACACTATATTCTCGGCATAAAGAATTCAAAAATGTCATAAAAAGAGATGGCAAAATTTCCAAAAAATCATATAAGTAGGTAGCTTAATAAATTCACAATAACTGTTTCAAAGTTTCATCGTGATTCACTACACCGTTTATGAGATATTAATTAAAGTTTGTTGAATTTCTGCCTAAAATGAACTTGTACCGTAAAAGTATGGCAACCATATAATATAAAGTATAATATAAAGAATTATAATTTAGTTTTGAAAGCAGACCAATAATTCAAAAAAATATATTTTATCTACTCACTCACCAAAATGAACACATTAATACATTATTGTATGTGAAGGATGCCATTATTATAATAGTGCGTAAAAGTCCAATGTAAATCAAAATGGAGTTTTATTATTAAACGATTTCTGTTTGTTGTTACTATGGCAACAACTTGCGTCATTAAACAAAAAACAGCGTAGTGAAAATTTTCTGATGTGCACTCGTAACGTAGTACGTAACGTATCTGTTTACTCCTCATCAAAAAAGACAATTTCCCAAATATTATTTTTCGGAAAATGGTTACTAATGTGTTCAAAAGATTTTTCCACATATTACAATAAAATCTCCTTTTTTAATGTGACCCAATGAAAATTTCAGAACCAGATGCCATTAAACGACCGGATTTTCTGAAAAAAGTCAGAAATTTTTATAATAACTGCTTCGAATATCTTAAAGAATGGACAGTTCAATTTGGGGATATTAAAAAATTTCATTGTGTGACACTAAAAAAAGGAGATTTTATGGGAGTTATATATTACAGTACATTTAATATAAAAAATGCAGATATTTTCTAAAAAGCCGGACATTTTTAAAAATCGTATGACGCGGGACTGTCCCATCAAAATCGGGACGTGTGGTCAATTTTAATATAATATATTGTTACCACATTATGTAGTTGCCATATTATGTACTATCTAAATTGCGTCTCTGGAGGCAAAAGTTCCAAAATCAAAACGAGATAGCAAACATATTGCTGTACCATAGTCTGATTGATGGCTGGTACGCTTGCGCCAACTACCAAACAAACTTGATATATATATATATATATATATATATATATATATATTTGATACTTGACTCGACAAGATCGAGATTTTGGTCTTTGTCCCAAATTAGATATTTTTCTCTGGACAAGGTCTATTGAGGTGTACCTAACCTAATTTTAGTGTTTTTAATCCACATATATATCTTATTCTGGTTCTGTTGTGTGTTATTATAAATCCAAATATCTAGTTTAAGGGGGAATTCTCAGTCCGGGCAATCTGTCTCGCGAAGTGGGCGAGGTACTGTTTTAACCGTATTATACCGAGTATAGAAATATGTTCCGAAAAAAAGAATAGGAGTTACAGTACTTTAGAAAGAGAGAAACTGTACATCGGACCGCGGGTTAGCATTGAGTCATATCTTCATTGACACGATTGGCTGCCGACGAACCGACATTTATTATATGAGTTGCTTATATCCAAAACGCGACCTGAAAACAGCTGAGACAGAAAATATAGCTTTTCGCGTGTTCTAAAAGACGATTCAAAACTTTCAGGTCGTGTTTTGGAAATAAGCAACTCATATACAAAATTAACAAATATATTTATAAATGAATATAAATTTACCAGATTACATATTTATTTAGGTAATATATAGCACAACTTAGTCCTAATAGAATTTAGACCGTCACGGTCTGTCACCGAGAGTTTTCAAAAATTTTCACCGTTTTAAAAAATTGGAAAAGTCATATTCAGCATATTTGCACTCTTTTCCACAATCTTCACTATTTCAATCCCGGTTTTTTTATTATTACTTTACTTCGTTTCTGGCAAGTATTGGAAGCATTACTTCCATAAACATTTTTGTGACTTTCGGTAAAATTTTTGATGACCAAAACTCGTCGTCCCTAACGATCTGAAAGAAAAATATTAATAACTGGCCAACAGCTGAGTGTAACTCGCTGTCATAGCGAACCCCTCAGTATTTTTTTTTTTAATTACCTTCTCATATGCTATCCCATTTGGAGTCCACACGACAAAATAGCAGTGTGACTTACTTGTAATTGCCAGCTGACCCTGTACCTGGTAGTAATAGTTATGAGTCCTTTTTAGTTTTATGTTTTCTCCATCTCTTAATAAATAATCAATTTTTTTGTTTCCGACGGCTTCCGCAGGAGTTAACCCCAACACTGCTACTTTGTGTGGACATTTTATTTCAATGATGGCATCTTCCGATTCAATAATTCCATCTGGACTAGCGGCCAAGAATGGATGTGTTTCGGAAATATATAAACCGCAATCTTTTGCAATTTTTTTTGAATACGTCTCTTCGAAAGCTTCTTTAGCTATTGGTTCATGATCTTTTCCCCATTTTGTAGACGCATTTCCAAAAAATGCTGAATCAACAATTCTTTTTCCCAACTTTTTGGTCTGTCGTCGATCTTTGTTTGCATACTTCTCCGAAATTTGATGCAGTAAGTCGAAAATGTCTCTCTTCGTGCCACAAAGGATTTCCATCTTGTCCGATTGTTATTTTTGCAATTTCTTCAATTTGCTCTTTGGTTTTATTAAGTGCACTTAAAATTTTGGACTTACTTTCCTCAACATGTTCTAAGGGGATTTCTTCATCATCACTCACATGTCCATAATCCTTATCGGGACCGTTATTACATGTTCTTTTGCGGGAAAATTTTGATGGGAAGAGTACTTTTCGTGCATTCCTACTTATTCGCTTTTTTTAATTTTTCTATAAATAACTGGGTGTGTCTTCCAGGACTTTTATTGGTAATATTTTTATGAATTATCCGGTAATATTGCTCGCTTTCATTATAAGATATGCTTGCAGCTTTACATCTAACTTCGTAACCACCATTCATTGCAAAATTAATTCTTTTTTCTCCTACAAATTTTGAAACTATGGAATTATATGCCTCCGCTGCATTATTATTCATATTTAAAAGTAAACTGTAACCATTTTGAAGTAATCTGTTACAGCATGTTGAAATATCTTCAAATAATCCACACTCTTTCAACAGAGGTACAAAATTAACTTCATTTGCTTTTGAGCAACTGCAAAAGTATTTATCACATTCTAAGTGATCACCAAAAACATGTTTTGGACAGTTTTTAATATCTCTACTTAAACGGACTATTAGTTCTGTCATTGTTCCTGCTTCTTTTTTTCTTTGATCGACTGCTTTTTTAATTCCTGTTCTAAGTCTTAATAAGTTCGATTTTAATAACTGTCTCAATCGCAGACTAACAATTTTCCTTTTGGATGAGCTAACACGTTTGGTAGTAAGATCATTAACTTTACAACAAAAATTTCTTAGTAGGTGATTGGTGCATTCAACTTTTTTAACCAAACTTTTGTTTCCATATGGTTTTTCCTGACAAATTTTTCGGAATACACTGCTATCACCATCACCAACTATCCTCACGTATTTAAGTCCAAGCATTTCTTCACTACATTTGAATCCTTCCAGAATTATATCCTCTTCCATACCTGTTGACGAGCCAGACCAATTTTTGAAACATTTGTGTTCCCTTGGTTCTAATTGTTTTACTTCAGTACGTTCGCAAATAGGACAGTACTTGTTTCTCACAGCGACAAAAAGTAACTTTCCAGATTTAGCTCCAACAATACAAGCCTGCAAAAATTAAGTAGCATCAAATTTTATATTTATACTTATTGACCCTGTTTACCACTCCTCACGATGCGTCATAATTGGTCTTGTACGATCTCTTGCACCAAGCTCCATCGGTTATCACAGTAATTAAAGGGATGCCATCATCGTCAACATCTCCTGCTTCTCGTGCCAATCTGGCTTCTTCAGCTGCTGCTTCCTCAAATGTTTTCTGAGAAGATTCAAAAATGGAACTTGCAACTTTATCATAATTTTTCATATATTTCCTTCTTGACATTTGAGGAATATTCATGATACCATGTTGTTGGGTCAATTGAGAATAACCGCAGCCGGTAGAAATCATAGCAAAAACTGCTGCATGAAACTGGACATGAAAGGACATGAAAGTCACGTTTTCAGTATTTTAAAAATTAAAAACTAAGTTTTGTCTAATCTTTATTGCCGATAAGCAAAACTGTTCTAATACGCATCTAATAGGTATAAAAGAAGATAAGCAAATGCTGCTTTTGACAATTCAAAAAGTCAATAACATTCAAAATAGTGAAATTCTTTCATAATTATTAAAATTTATTCTTACCGTTTCATTCTCAGGCGAATACTTTTTCGTTTATAACGTCTTCCTTGTTTATCACACATTGTCAAATATAATTGTTAGCAAAATGCACTCACTAAACTATGAATGAGGATCGTAAAACCCTTGTCTATGTGTCTCTTTTAGAGTTTTAGGAACCGATAAATCTCATATGCGCAGGCGGAAACCCGCCTCCTGGCCTAAACTGTACCATGTTTCACTTTAAAATTTCTCCAACAATGAGTATTGCAGCATTTATTTTATATTCTAAATCATGGGTTTAATTTTGAAAATGTTTTGTTAACTCTTTCATAGACCTAGTTGGAATATTTTTTTTATTATAGTGTCGTTAATTTTTCGATAATTTTATAAGTACATGTTTTATTTTCTCTTTACATATATTTTCGAAAATAGGAAAACACTATAATATGAATTTTATTTTTTTGTAAGAATTAAAAAAAAAATTGTTTAAATATTTTTAAAAATAAAGTCAGAATTTAGAAAAAACTGATGAGGTAGTGGGCACTCCGCCTTAAATCTTGTCAACAAGTTGTTACTTGTGTTTGTCGATACAATCCCTGCATTCCAAGATAAGTCTCCATAAGTAAGTATTGAAATTATTGTATTGTAGATATTCCCTTATTTCCCTCTATATTCAAACAGATGCATTGGGCAGGGAAGGGGCTGATGATTGATGGAGAGAGAATGACCAATCTGAGGTTTGATGATGATCTGGTTCTGGTGTCAGAGAGCATTGGGGAGATGATGATGATGCTGGAGGATATGAGAGTGGAATCCGAGAAGACGGGTCTTAAAATGAACATGGGGAAACCAAGATTATGACAAACATTCCCAAAATCACGACTACCAGTGGAGAAAGTAACCGAGTACATATATTTGGGGCATAAGGTTACACTGGGCTTTCAGAACCAGGTAGCGGAAGTAGAAAGGCGGATCGCGCGGCTTGGGCAGCCTACGGTGCCAATAAGCAGATTCTACGTGGTCAAATATCCCTGGATCTCCAAGTGAAAGTCTTCGAGCAGTGTGTCATGCCCATGCTCACCTACGGTACAGAGACCATGACCCTTACGCAGAAGTCCGCCGAGTAGTTCCGAGTCGCGCAGAGGGGCAAGGAGAGAGCGATGCTCGGGACCACCCTTCGTGACCGGAAACGTAACTAATGGATCCCAAATAAGACCAAGGTGAAAGACGTCATGGCTGTCATAGCAAGGAAAACGTGGACATGGCCAGGACACCTTGCGAGAATGAAAGAGCGTCGCTGGACGAGACGAGTCCTTAAATGGAGACCCATACCGGATACTCGAGGGCGCGGCAGACCCCCGCAGCGCTGGATGGACGATATTCGACGGCACATAGGTCGAGACTGGATGAGACGGGTACAAGATCGCCAAGAGTGGAAGAAGAGGGAAGAGGCCTACATCCAAGATTGGATCACAAAAAGGCCGTGATGATGATGATGATATTCCCTGATTGAAAAATTGATCCCTATATTAATCAAATGATGTTATCAAAGGTTTCCTAATGTTGCAACAAGGCGCAAAGAATGGTTTAAGGCTATTGGATTATCTGAAGAAGTGGATGACATATCACACTAGAATATGTTCACTTCACTTTAAAAGAATGTTATATCGTCATATCGTCAATAGTATCAGTTCCTAACTCACCACCTGTAGTAGTTGATGAATTTATTGAAGCTTCAACTACATGTGTAAGGGAAGATATTTACCACTTGGCACCACCGGATCTAACAGCATCAGATGTTGAAATGTCCACAACAGAACCTGTCATAGAGATGCTTACAGAAGCACTAGTATGTAAAGAGTAAAAAGAACCACGTATGAGTTATTACACTAGTTTGTATCCATTTTTTAAATGCATTTGTCTACTGTCTGGTGCTGAGAGTGTAGAAATAATTAATACTCCTAATAAGCGAAAATTTGCAGAACCACGATATATTTCTCTCGATATATAAATTCCGACCCCTGACATGGCCACACCTAAAAGAGCTGGAAGAGTTGCTAAATGGAAGTGAGCGGACAAATATATTGACACAACCATTTCAGTTATTGGAGGAAAGTTAAAGCGTATTCCATTAAAATATTCCATTAAAACGTTAAAGTGTATTCCATTACTGTTGATGAATCAACGAATTTAAGCATGTTCTTGAATCTAGGGGCAAATTTTAAAAACACAATAGGCTGCATTCAGGCTGCTTACATATGGCTGATTTCTGTTTTAATTTTAACAATATTGCAGATATGCTAAATTGCAAAAACAGAGACTCCAAAAAACAATTTGATGCTCCATTAACAGAGAGCAACTACAAAGCAATAAAGGAGCATGCAGATAATTTTGTATCTTACATTACTAGTTTGAATAATGCATATGGCAAAGGGCGTACTTAAATCCAACAGCGAGTCTAGAAGTCCGTTTGATCGGCGCGCGAAATTGAGTCGGTCGCCTACACAATTGGCAAAACGATCAAAAAAAGAGGATTTGGAAAAAAAAATTAGCCTGGGTTTGGGAAGAGCTTTAGAGAAGATCTTCGAAGAGCTACGGGAAATGAGGAAGGGTTTTAAAGCCATCGAGAATAAGATGTAAGAAATGAGAAGGGAAAATAAAGAACTCGAAGAAAAATTGGAAAGAGCTAGGAGGGAACAAAAGGAAGTAGAGGAGAAGGAAAGGGCGTAGAAAGAGGAAATGATATCACAATTGAAAGCGATAAGAAACGAAAACCGATATCAAGGGCAGGTTAAAGAAGTTGGAGGATGACTACAGAATAGAGAGAAAAAACTCCGCCAGAAGTGGGGAGGATGGTCAAGACTCACTAGGAGAGCAAGTAAAGCCACTGAGAGAATAGAAGAAATGAGAGAAAGAAAGGAAATAAAAAATAATATTGTGATTCATGGGGTAAAAGAGAGATGGTTAGAAGATGCTAAGAGGATTTTGGAAGAAAGATTTGGAGTAAAAGAAGGTATTCGAAGCATGTTCAGGATAGGAGATAAGGGTTCGAACCAAGGGCCATTTGAGAATTGAGAAAGAGCCAAAGAGAGAGGTCATGAGAAATAAATATAAACTGAAGGGGTCTGATATTTTTATCCAAGACGATTTTACTAAGAAAAAACGAGAAATTCAAAAGGATTTGCGACTGAAAGCAAAGATACTAAAAGATAGAGGCCACCAAGTGAAGATAAGAAGATGGAAGTAAATGTAAATTGGGTAACATGGGAGGAGTCACAGAAAGTTATGCCAAAAAGCTAAGGTGCAAGCCAGGTGCAGGAAGGGAGAATAAGGTGGGAAAGAATTAAAATTTTGTTTTGGAACGTGGCTGGATTACTAAGGAAATTGAGAATAGGAGAGGAAGAAATTGGGGTGTACTTGTCTGATTTCCAAGTCAACTACTTAAAGCCAGGTTTAGATGCGGCTGTGAAGAAAGAGGGTGAAAGTATTCGATGGATGACAAGTATAAGAATTGTGGTGTATGTGAGGTAGGGAAGGACTTGTGGGTGCATTGGTTTTGAGGAGTACAAAAAAAGGATAGTGGACTGAAAGAGAGAGAATGTTAGGGAGGAAATGGAAACAGTGCATGAATGAGGATGGTAGATGGTTTTTTAATGATGGAAAAGATGAAAGGATGAAAGGATCAGGGGACGTAAACAGAGGAAACAGAGGAATAGCCCAGTGTAGTTTTTTTGTTTGTTTTCTCTCTCTCTCTCTCTATTTTAACTTAGACTTTATTTTTATGGTTTGCGATTATTGATTTTGTTTTTTTTGTTGTTGGTTTGGTTCTTTTTATGTTGGTTTTGGTTTTTTGTTGTTATAGTTGAAAAGTGTGTTTTTTATGCCAATAAAGGTTATTCTATTATATGTATATATATATATATATATATATATATATATATATATATATATATATATACACTTAAATCCAATAGGAAAATTTGTTTTTTTTCAAAACTGCATATAAACGTTTGTTGGTGAGGCACGAAATCAAAGAATGGCATGTTGCCTCAATGAGAAAACAGAATTCATGCCCCCATCTTCCAACACTGGATAAACCTGTGTCAAATTTGGGCCACGATTACATAGGCAGTTTCTGGCAATTAAGCCCTTATGTTGATAATGTTGTGAAATATTATATATATTTCAAAGAAAGTATCTAAAAGGATTGACTGTCCTACATGTGTTCAGTATATAATTGGAGACAATATGCCATCCTTATCTAAAATTAAAGATCGTGCAGCATATTATTTATCACCATCAAAGGAAGTATCTGCTATTTGCAAATTGTGTGAAAAAATTGTTAGACAAAACTCCTATCGTTTAGCCGCAAAAAATATTAAACAAGTAGTAGTAATTTTTAACAAAATTTTTAACAAATTGGGAGTTCCTTTCGACACACCTGAAATGAACAACCATGTGATGTTGCAATCACAGGGCACAACTGTGCAAATTAATAATAAATTTATATTTAATTTGGGTGCTTAGAGTGGTATCTACTTGGGACGTAAGAACGATGGACTGGTTGTAGATTGCCTGGCTTTTGCAGATGACATGGCACTGTTTGCTGATTCTCTTGAGATGGCAACAATGCAGGTAAACTGCCTCAGAAAACAGGCTGCCAAAGTGGGCCTTCAAGTGTCGCTGGAGAAAACAGAATTCTTCACCAACATCAGAGAAGCAAACAGAGAGATGTTACTAGAACAGGGAAACATCAAGAGGACTGCGAAATTTAAGTATCTCGGTGAATGGATTGAAACCAACTTATCAGAAAGAGCATCACTATCCAAGAGAGTCAGCAAGTTAGAACTAGCCTATCGGCTGACTAAGAACACTTACAATAAGAAATGCCTGTCATGCAACCTGAAACTTAAGCACTACACATCAGTCTTATGACCAGAAGCCCTGTATGACATGGAGTGTCTTTCCTTGTACTGAAGGGGTCTAATAGAGAAATTGAAAATCAGAGAGGTAAATCCTCAGGAAGATCCTAGGCCTGGTAAAAGAAAATGAGGATTTCTGAAGACGGCATAACTCTGAGCTCTACGAACATATTGAGATGCTCTCTGACTGTGCAAGGAAAAGAAGGGTAGCTTTCTATGGCCATGTTGCAAGATTGCCTCCAAACCGACTAACCAACCGTCTGTTCACCTTCTGGCAAAACAAGTAGCTTCGTACCACTTGGTTGACAGAGACCAAGAAGGATATTCAGACAGATCTCAAAAACAGGGAGTCCATGGATTTCAGGAAAAACCTCGAAGGAAAGGTACTCCCTGGACAAAAGAGAGAAAGGAGTTAGACTGGCAGACGATGCGACAATACTGGGCAAAGGTCAAAGCCCAACAGTTGAACAAGCGGGGTCCAAAGTAGGCCTATTCGAAAGAAGAAGAATAAATTTATATTTAAATGTCCATTTCTTTCATGAAGCAAGCAAAATGTGAGCTAAAGATGAGTATATTCGTCAGAAATATACAAAATTAGTTTTATTTAAAGGACAATAAGTGCGTTTTTTCTTTTTTAATAAAGTTGCTTCAAATTTATTTTGGTTATATTACCTCAGTCATTTAGTCATTACTTTTCCCTGCCCATTTCATAGTTTTTGACATAAGGTAAGGAAAATGCTGTGTAGATTTACATACCTACTCATGTTAAAGTTTGCATATCAATATAAATTATGCATAAAATATGCATATCATGTTTAAATTTACTGCATTTAACATGACAGCAGCACAAGCGCACTGCTTATGTTTAACACTACGGTATAGCACTAGTGTATGTTTTCTCTCCACTCGCTTGCCATTCGTTTCTTATACTACATGCAATATAGATAGTACTATATATATATATATATATGGTGACAACTACGGTGCGAAGCACATGGGATTCAAGGTACATTCGATGACAAAAGCCGCGCTTAAATTTGGAA
Source organism: Phosphuga atrata (assembly GCA_944588485.1). Lineage (NCBI taxonomy): Eukaryota > Metazoa > Arthropoda > Insecta > Coleoptera > Silphidae > Phosphuga > Phosphuga atrata. The sequence goes on from OX155893.1 coordinate 39,602,319, forward strand.
AATATATTTAATAGAACCAAGTTTAGAGGAAAAATACACGTGCAACACCTAAACAAATTATTAGTTTTAGCTCACTTGATTTTTGGCATTTTTATGCTAAAATAATGTTAAAATTGGTAAAATTCATACTCTGATTTCATATTATGTCTCCGAATGTCCTTCCCGAACATCCCTAAAGGTACGTTTACACCGTGCACTGGCAAACATGTTTGAGAAGTTGTATGAGAAACAAGTGTCATATTGCACCAACAAGTGTGCCCGGTGCCCGTACAAGTCATGAAACATGTTGATAAACGTGATTGCGTTTACACTTCTTCACTACTAACTTTTTAAAGTATTAAATGAATAGAAATCGAAAGACGTTTATATGAAACATTATTTGTCGTTTCCCATTTATTTAAGTTGGCTGCATTGTTATTTGAATTCAAAAGAATTTTCGGTTGACATTTCTCAAGCTTTTTTCTCAGAACAGAAGTTAACGTTTCTGTTTTAATTTTATAGTTGAAAAAGTGCTTTTAATATCAACAGCTATGGAAAACATTTCAGTAGAAATCATACTTAAACAATCAAGGTAACTATTTTATATCCTTTGTGTTACGAAAAATTTTCAAATGGAAATCTTAATTACATACAAGGGCATGAAACTATTTATTACATTACTTTCTTCTCTCATATACAGTTCAATATCTGATAAAGAAATCATAGGGATATGTAGACAATATCTTAGCAAAAACATCATAAAACCTGGCAAAGTCATTTCAACATTCGATACAAACAACTACATTTTATATGAGGATGTTGAACATATCAGTGTTGAAGAGAGTGTAAATTTGGTAAATTAATAGCGAAAACATAATGTTCTGCAATTATCTTAAACATTCATTATATTTTATAGGAAGACATGCCCATAAATTACTCCCATCCGGACATAAATTGGTACGTATATAAATTGGATAGAACTGGACCACAAAATGAGATTTCAGAAGATGCAACTGGTTCAGATATTAATTTGGCTACATTGTGGATGATACCTTCATTAGATATCTTTAATACATGGGAAACTCTTATTTATGATGGCAATATTAAACAAAGAGTAAGATCAATTTAAATAATGTACTAAAATTAAGTAAATTAGTGTAAATAATCATATTTACAGAGTTTATTAAATCCAAGAACTGTCCAAATACCGTATAATGTTTTCACCTACCTAACTCATTTATTAAACACTTTCATGTTTATAGTTATTGAATTATGCATATGCAATGATGGAATTTTCTAACAAACGTGTCGATACGAAAGTGATAAGTTGCAATAAAGTTATACTGCTCCATGGTCCACCAGGAACTGGAAAAACATCTTTGTGTAAGGCTTTGTCCCAAAAATTATCTATTCGTATGAAAGATAGATATAAACAAAGCATTCTTGTTGAAATTAACAGCCACAGTTTGTTCTCCAAATGGTTTTCAGAGGTAATTCTGAAATATGCTTGCTATAACAAATCAGCTGATACATTTTAATATTTTATTCACATGATACAAAGCACTTGTATAATTAATCTCCATGTCCATAAGTAACAGTTAGATTCTGAAAACAGTGAAACTTGGTTTTGTTAAGAACAGTGTATGTTGATTTGTTACTGCAATCTTATATGCCAAAATTTATATATTTAAACAGTCTAGTTTAGATTAATGGGGGACTTTTATTTTGTAGAGTGGAAAGTTAGTCATAAAAATGTTTGATAAAATCAAAGAAATTATAGAAGTTTCTGAAACTTTGGTCTGTGTGCTTATTGACGAAATAGAATCATTGGCGCATGCTAGAGAAAATTGCTTATCAGGTAAAATTATATAAAAATTATTTTCTACTTTCTTGAAAATTCATTTTGGTCTTTTAGGTAATGAGCCGTCTGATTCCATTAAGGTCGTAAATGCAGTGCTAACACAGATTGACCAAATCAAAAGATATCCAAATGTGATAATTCTGACTACATCTAATATGACTACAGCAATTGATATAGCCTTTGTAGATCGAGCAGATATTAAACAATACATTGGACCACCGAGTGCTCAAGCTATATATGTAATCTACTTATCATGTATATTAGAACTGATTAAGGTAAATTTAAAATTCACTAAAAATATATCTTGCATTAAATATACGTTTATTTTAGGCAGATATAATCTATGAGAAGGATGTAGATTTTGTGTTACTTTCCAATGATATTGGTGCAGAAAATAAGAAAAAATTGTTGAAAGTTAGTGAAGAAAGTGTTGATTTGAGTGGTAGAATGTTAAGGAAATTACCATTTCTAACTCAAGCTCTATATTTAAATAGGAAAAAGGTTAATATAAGTTCCTTTTTGGACGCCTTGAGCAAAACTGTGCAATTTGAAAAAGATCAACGTGCATTGTTACAGAAAAAATAGTGCAGAAAAAAATGTTAACTTGTGTTTTAGACTTATGTCGGTTGTAATATAATTTAGGTTTAACAGAATTAAGATTTAATCCTGTTTACGTTTTGTTTTAAATAAATTAATACAGTAAAACCTGTTTTTGTGCGGTGGATAGGGGACCTTATTAAAGAAATTGTACAAAAAAATATTCAGAAATTTTATAAACACTTACATATTATAAACAACCTGGTACGATATAAGACCTACAATTATTTTATGCGGCGGAGCGGGACCGCATAAAAAAGTCGCACTTCTGAAAATACATCAATTATTTACAAAATAGATGAGAAAATGTTTTCAAACAAATTAAATAATAAAACTAGAAATGGAGAAGTTTTCGAAATGCACATTAAATAATTCCCTGCTACTCGTAATCCAAAACGCGCATCGTCATGTGATGAATTGGTTCAAAATTGCTTTCATCGCTTGAATATACGATTTCAATTGATTTATTTTGTGGCACAAAAACGTCAGTGATCACTTTTCGTGCCGACGCTCGAGTGATCAGTTGCTTGTAAACGTCACGATAACGAGAGATAACGTCACGATATTTTATCTGTTGTAATAGAATCTGGTTCTTCTTGTTCGTCTTCATAATCTATCAAATTATTAATGTCACTATCATTGAAAGTTTCGTCCTCCATGATTTCGTTCAGATCACTTTCGCCGAAAGTATCAAAGCCTTCTCCGCTGATGTTATGTGCGAACGCAGTAATTTCGGATAATAACGTGGACGCGTTCTCAGTTACATTTCGATTAATGACGCATTAAGGCCAGATCGCTTTGCAGCACGAATTTAATGTGTGTTGTTTTATTTGACCAATTGCAATTTTAAATTGGTTTATGCAGTCTAAAATTGAGAATGCTCTTTTTCCAAGCTTTAGTCAGGGTTAATCCGTCGTTTTCTAGTTTTCTCATAATGTAGCTAAAAGTTAATTTGACATACCTAGTGTTTCTTAAAATTTGCGATTATGCCCTGATCCAGTGGTGGTATAAGGCTAGTCGTATTTGGTGGTAAAAACACTATTTTTACATTCGGGTGTCCTAAACAAGGATTGCTTGGTGCATTATCAACAATTTGCAACTCTTTAGAAGGAAGAACTCTGCCATGTATTTTTCAACTTCTGGTGCAAAACAATTGTTATACCATGTTGTGAAAACTGCTGATGTGATCCATGCTTTTTTATTGGCCATGAAATTTACTGGATATTCAGCTAAATTTACGCCTTTTAGCGCACGTGGGTTCAAAACTTTATTTATAATAAGTGGTTTTAACATTTTTGCACCAGAGGCATTACTGCAAAGGAGGGGTGTAATTCGATCCTTTGCCGCTTTAAAACCACTTGCAGTTTTTTCAGACTTCGCAATGAATGTTCGGCTGGGCATCTTTTTTAAAAATAACGCAGTCTCATCTGCATTAAATATTTCTGGGATCTGGGTAATATCCAACATCATCAATGATTTTGGCTAGTACTTTAGGATAATTCATTTCAGCTGTTTCAATCCGCTATTGTATCTTCACATTGTGAAGTGCGCATCGTCGTAAAATGTCATTGCTCGCAGAAAATTTCTTGTTTACTAAAAAATACTGTCTAGCTGGTTGAAATACTGTCTAGCTTTTTCTTTAATTAAATCTATGTGAACATGGATTCGTTTTTTTTAGTTAAATCTTTAATAGAAAACACGAGAGTTTTTTCTGTTTTTTAAATATTTTTTGAAATTGATGCTCTTTTACTACGAATACGAATCTATTAATAGTGCAACAAACGACAGTGTTTGTTGCACTATTAATAGATTCGTATATTTTACTCGCACGTTTCTGTATCGCCCTGAACGTGGATTCACCTAATTTAAAATCGCTAGCAACAGTTGTGGATCCTTCACCATCTTCTTCTTAGAGTGCCTATCCGTTTCGGATCTTGGCTATCATGTTGGTTATACGAACTTTGTTAACAGCAGCGCAGAAAAGCTGAGTGTTTGAACCATGTTCTTAAATTTTTCAACCACGATATTCTCCTTCTGCCCACTCCTCTAGCTCCATATACCTTGCCTTGGAGGATCTTCTGCAAAAGGACATATCGGCTCTCATTACGCATTATATGTCCCAGATATTGTAGCTTTCGAGTCTTAACTGTATTTAGGATTTCTTTTTCCTTTGCCATCCTTCTCAGCACCTCCATATTGATGTATTTTTTTTAATGCTACTTAGTACCTTTGGTACTTTGGTACAACCCCCCTGACTGCAAAAGAAAAAAAATGGAATGCGTTTATTTTCTGATTATTTATTCGAACTTTTCTTAGTAGTATATTATATTATATGAAAAGTTATAGAAATATATCACGATTTTGCACAAAACATTTTTTTGCATTCACGCATAGAAAGAAACCACATAAAGCACAGGTTGAGTGTGGTTTAGATCGGATTCCTCGAGCACTGCACATCTCACACCTTCATCTCCTATTAACAAATTGCGGCCAATGATTTTTTAACGTTTTTTTTTGGGACAGGGCTTGAAGTAGAAGATTTTAGAAGGTTTTATTTATAGAAGGCTTGAAGTAGAAGAATAGTTACTTTTCTTTTGAAGGATAGTAGAGTTATCGAATTGTCTATTTTTTTTTGTACACAACAAAAGCATTAACAAATGCAATTTCCACACAACCCCAAAATATTGTTGCCACCATTTTTTGGAACAAATGTCGATCCTGTAGCATTTGCGAAGTTGGTCGTGATGATCAACCACCCCTACCGCCTATAAATTTATTATAATCATTGCCCAATTCAGGTCCACGAATATATGAAATGGTACCTATGTACCTAATGGTACCTAATATGGTAATGGTTATCAAAATACAATATTTTTCCCTTATTCCACTCTTGTTTTGTCAATTCTAGGACAACTCATTCTCCCAGAATACAATCTTTAAAATTTTAATTACCTTTTTCAGTTTTCCCTTGATACGTTTCAAATGTTTTAACAAAGCCAGACATATCTGATAAAATCTACAATTTGAAATCTCTTTTCACAGGCTTTGGCATTGAGTGAAAAGCCAAACTTTATAAAGTTTATCTGAGATATTATTAGGAATAAGAGCACCCTGCTTAAACATTCCTATTGGGAAAGGTTAAATCCTATAGGCTTTTTCAGAATTTGAATAGGAAACATCATATTTGAATAGGAAAAGTTAAGAAATTTCTGGCAACCGGAAAATGCCTAATAGGATTATACAAATCTGAATAGGAAATAAAATGATGATCGTTAACCTATAGGATTTACAGCTTTCCTATTGACACAACTGAATAGAATTATGATGATTCTAAAAGGAAGTTAGCGATTCTATAGGAAATGAAGTTTTTATAGGAAATGAAAGTAGAGATCTAAATAGAAAACTAAGTGATTCAATAGGATTATGCGACTTAGAAAATTTATCTTCATTTCTAAATTTCGCAATGGGATTCTGCATTATTCTAATAGGGTTTGGCTTCACCAAAGTCCAATAGGAGATGAATAGTTGTCAATAAGGAAATACGACTTAGAAATTATTTTTATTTTATAATGATCCTCAATAGGATTTAGCATTATTCAATAGGATTGACTCCTCCAACATCCAATAGGAGATGAATAGATGTCAATAGGGAAATACGACTTAGAAATTATTTTTAAATAAACCTCAATAGTATTTTGCATTATTCAATAGGTTTGGCTCCTCCAACGTCCAATAGGAGATGAATAGATGTCAATAGAGAAATACGTAGAAATTATTTTAATTGTCAAATAAACCAATAGGATTCTACTTTTTCTTTCGAATAGGCCCACTTTGGACCACGCTTGTTCAACTGTTGGGCTTTGACCTTTGCCCAGTATTGTTGCATCTTCTGCCGGTGTAACTCCTTTCTCTCTTCTGTCCAGGGGGTACCTTTCCTTCGAGGTTTTTCCTGAAATCCACGGACTTCCTTCAGGGTGCGTCTCACAGACTGTCTGTTTTTAAGATCTGTTATTCCCAGTTCTTTAATATCCTTCTCGGTCTCTGTCAACCAAGTAGTATGAAGCTTCTTGTTTTGCCAGAAGGTGAACAGTCGGTTGGTTAGTTGGTTTGGAGGCAATCTTGCAACGTGGCCATAGAACGCTAACCTTCTTTTCTTTGCACAGTCAGAGAGCATCTCAGTATGTTCGTAGAGCTCAGAGTTATGCCGCCTTCGGAATTCCCCATCTTCCTTTACCGGGCCTAGGATCTTCCTGAGGATTCTCCTCTCTCTGGTTTCCAATTTCTCTATTAGATATAATAGGATTCTACATTATTCAATAGGTTCGACTCCTCAAATAGTATCAAATCCTATTGGAGCATCTAAAAGGAATTGCCTCTTTTCAATAGGGGAATCATTAATCTGAGAAGTCCTATACAATTTACTAAAATCCTATTGAAGAATCGAATAGGATTATGCTAAAGGAAATTCTCAGACCACAATATTCCTATTGAATAGTATTAAATCCTATTGGGAAATCGAATAGGATTTAGCGTATCTCTATTAGCGGATATAGGACAACTGTATAGGATTCAGGAGAATTCTATAGGAAAATAAACCCTCAATAGGATTCAATAGGAAATTTCCGAAGCTATTTTCCCATTGAACTTACCTCTCCCAATAGGATTGTTTAAGCAGGGCGTTGTCATTGAGATGTAAATTGGCAAGTATCGTTTGAAATCTATTTCGAGACGTGGTTTCTAGTACAATTTCTATTTTCAGATTGTTTGCGGATGACCAATAAGTTTCTAGATTCGCACAATGTGATATCCCATTAGAAAATTCAGTTCGATGAAAACCAAAAATTTCATTCTCTGAAATATTTAGTTATTTTGAGTAGCATACAGATTCGTTTGAAAAGTGATATTTGGAATTACGCTACCCAAAAGCTTTAGAAACACATCTGCACTGTCTAAAATAATTTTCTTTCAAGAACCAGCTTTATATTCAGGTAGGGGAGCTGTTGATTTTATCATTTTATTGCCACGTACGTGCTCTAATCATATCTTCGATTTCGCTTGCTTCAATTTCCTGCGTTGGTTCGGCTTCACCCGCTTCCCGTTCTTCACACAAATCTTTTGGTTCCGCTCTCATCAAATTTTCGATTTCGCTTGCTTCAATTATTGGCAAATAGTATTACTTTTGAAATATAATTGAAACCGTTGTCTCTTAACATTTAAGCTGACAAAAGAATCACCATTGAAATGAAGTAAGTCAGTGTTACCAAATTTAACATGCAGTTGTTTCTACAACACTTAAAAGTACCTTTAGGATCTCAAAGGCGTTTGATTAATAAGCGTGAAGTACAGGTGGAATAAAAACATCCGACCTAAAAGTACCATTGGGAGATAAATAGGCCTACAACAAAAAATTGTCTGGGAGACTAGGGGTTAAGGGAGTACTTAAAAATAAAATAAAAATCATAAAAAAACTATATATAAATACACTGCTCAAAACAATTAGCGGGTCCCGGACAATTACATGCAAATAAAATTAAGAACATCTGAAAGACGTTCTATTTCATTGTTTTAACGTACGTATCACGTACTTTTAATGTTCCCGTAATAATTAATAACAACTATCTAAACCATAGTGCAAAACGAATTTAAATTAATTGTTAATTTAAACTTTTGTACATAAAGTACTCTCATAGCACGAATAACGGCAGTACACCATCCTGGCATGTTTCGCAAAAGTCTTCGAAGGCCTTCTTGTGGTATAGCGTTCTGTATGTGGTAAGAGCCGCCGTTAGCTGCTGGATGGTCTGAGGTAGATGCGGGCGACCACGAACACGTCTGTCGAGCATATCCCAAACATGCTCTATGGGATTTAAATTAGGACTAACGCAGGCCACACCATTATTTGAATTTCTTGAGAAGGCAGTTCGAAGGAAATAAAGTAATGTAGTTTTGCGTTATCCTGTCAGAATGTGGTCTTGCGTTATCCTGCATTAACAAAAAAATTGGACCTATTCCATATGCCACAGGGACAACATGTTCTCCTAATACAATGTCAACATAGAGATTATTACATTAAGATTTTGGAATTAAAACAAGGTCGGTTCTACTGTCGATAATAATCCCACCCCAAACCATAACTGAACCACCTCCAAATCATTCGACTCCCTGGACAGTAGCAGCTGCGTAGTGTTCTCCTGGGTATCTGTAAACACGTACTAGGCCATCGCAACGAGTAATACGGGACTAATTCATCCGTCAACTTGTCGCATGGCAACTTCGACAATGGAAGTCTGTGCTGTTCACGGATGAATCAACGTCCCGTATTACTCGTTGCGATGGCCTAGTACGTGTTTACAGACACCTAGGAGAACACTACGCAGCTACTACTGTCCAGGGAGTCGAATCATTTAGAGCAAAATTCATTATTTACACTATTCACTATTCTGTGGCGTCGTGTCAAAGAGGGTTTTCGGACGGGTCATCTTGACCTCAAATTTGATTTCCTCAACTTATTTCTAATTGTTTGGTTTGATACAGTGACCCCATGCATCGTTCTGAGGGAAATTATGAAGTCTTTCGCCGATGAAACTATTTGAAGATTCGAGTAAAAATCGGTAAAATATTTATTTGTTTTTCTTTTGCGGCCTCGCCCACCACGCCTGGTATATTGACCTGTATCCAATTGGGATAAATGGTTTCACTTTAGTTTTGGTAGTTCTTGTTAATTATTACATACTCTGGAAGTATGCGATGTTGATAATTCCCTATGTGTCAATTAAAATAATTAAATAGAAATTTCAGTTGTTCTTAAATTTATTTGCTTGTAATTTCCCGTTTGAACTTTATGGAGGCACAAATTAGTAACCCGCTAATTGTTTTGAGCAGTGTAGAAACAAAGATAATTAATTTATTTACCTTAAATCTCACTATAAAATGGATCAGGTGAATCGTGGATAAAACTTTGAATACGAAGCGTATACTGTTCGCGCGTGTGTGGAGTGTCAGTCAAAAGTCAGGAGACTGAAATAAAGGAATGGAGCGTCGCGAAGTGCACATACAATGTATATGTACATTGATACAAAACTGGTGCTAACGCCGCTGAGATTGATACACCGCATAAAAAAGGACTGCACACAAAGAGATTTTACTGTATTGTTTTATTTCACAAAAAATCACATATTAAACTTCTAGGTCTGAAAAATAAATTTTGCTATGTAGTTCTTATATTGTAATATATTTCATCATCAAATTTTTGGCCCCAGTATAATTCTCACTGTCTCTGTAGATTAACATTAAATTAAAAGCAGCTTCACGTTTCAAATCCAATGTTTCCGGATATTTATCAATCAAAGGATGTTTAAACTCTAAAACTAATTTATAATAGTGTGCAGCAATATGTAGAATTCCATATTGGTGATATAATCTTCCCAAATTATAATAAACCTCTTGATAAGCAGCCTTTCCTCTTCGACTTGCATAACTTAAGAACAGTCCATAGGAACATTGTGTTATTTTTTTCTTGATTTCCCTATGTTTTTGACAGGTTACTTGGAGGAAAACAATGCCAAGGAGTAAGTAAACGAATGGTGAGGGATTTTCTTTAAGGAATGGCATCAGGTGAATTGTAGCTATTTTAAATGAACCAGCAGCTAAAGCACTATTAGCTTCAAGTATTTTAATTATTTTAGTCTTTGATTGTCGCATTAAGAAGCGATTTTGACGTAATTCATCTGATTTCTGCAGTGTTAGATTGAAAATGTTCCAGAGTAAGTGATTGCTGCTGTTATTCTTTCTTAAAATTATGTCTCTTATAATTGAGTATGAATGGTAGCCATCTTTGGATAAGATACATGAATATAAAGCCACAATAGTAATATCTGAAATGTAAGCTTTAAATCGACTTGAACTTAATCCATAAAATGCAAACTTTTTCAACTGTATATAATATTTGTTTTCGTAACAGAATTCTAAAAATTCTCTATAAAACTGGTATTCATCTTGTATACTTGGTTCTCTAAGGCTAACAATATCTTGAATAATCTGTTGATCCCCTCTAAATTCTCTTTGCTTATTAATTCTTTGCATTTTTTCTCTTACAGTATCCTGAAGCGTAACACATTTCAACTCGGCTTCATGTATTAAAACAATGCAATGTCTTTTTAACAACAGCTCAAAGCAATTAAAACATTCATCAAACATTTTCAACTTCTTCAACAATTCTATTTGTTTCATCAATAGGCCAACATCAAGTTCCCCAGTTTCTCCTGTCTGGTTCAAAACATCTAGTGCTTCTTTTTCTTGATTAAGTTTTAGTAGTAGATTTGAAAGTGGATAGCGAACTTCAATATGTTGCGGAGCCATTTTAATAACTGTATAATAACTATCAATAGCTTGGTCAAACATTTCACAACGTTCTAGACACTCGGCATATTTTAACCAAACTGCTGCTAAACTGAAATTTCGACTTTTTATTAAAGGAATCAAGAGCTTTAAAGCTTCTACATTCTTGTTCATTGACATTAAAGCCTCAGCTACATCTAAATACAAGTCTCCTATGTTTTCTACATTGGACTCATCTGATAACAAGGGATCCAACAATTTGTCAATCAAATCAAAGGATTCTAACTTTATAAGACAAATAATAAACTTTATCCTTAAATCTATTGGTATTGCCTCTGGCATATTATAGCTTATAACCTTAATTTTATTGTTATCATCTACGATGATTTCAATTTCTATATTGCAAAATAAGAAAAACACATCGAGGCATTTCGAATAGCTTTCATTCAGTAACAACAGTTCTAAGTAAATGTTGACCATTTCTGGAGTTACGTGCTCTCTGCACTTATTAAATGGGATTTCAAGCATTTCCGTGGCTTTGTTATAGTCTTTTTCTTTATTAAAATGTTCAGCTAGCTCTTTCGCAAGATTCATTATTAGTGTGAAATCTCGTCTACTGTACATTTGGAGCAATTTAATTTTGCATCTTAATACACATTTATGATCATCTGAAACATCAAAAATACTTAGAAAAAATACATCAAAAAAATACTTAGAATCTCAAAATAGTTTTATCCACACATATTAAGCCTCATTTTTTCTTTCTAAAATGATTCATTGTGTTTGTTCAATTAATTTGGTCAACTCGTTTTTGAACTACCGAGCTGTAAAGTTCTCAAAAACAGGGAACAACAACTTTTTGAATTGCTGTAGAATCTTTCCTAATTGAGCTAGAGACCTTGAATTGGTGGCATTTTACAGCATTTTTCATGCCCTTTCCTATAATTTACAACACTATTAGGGATTGCAATCCGGAAAACCGGCATCACTAAACGTTTACCGGATCTGGTACCAACATACCGGATCCGGTCACCGGATCCTTGTGCTGCTAATTTTTGGTAAAATAATCGCGCTTTTGCGTAAGTAGGTACTTACAATGCGTAGTGCGCATGGCGCCACATGGTTTTTTCAAAACCAAAATTGATTTTGTGATAAATAATGTATACTTAAAATAATTACCGTATTTGTCGGTGTATAACTCGCACCCGATGGGCCATCCACTCTTGCAATACATGTTAATATTTAGATGCATTACCGCACATTACTTTGCATTTCTTAGCATTACGTAAGTATTACACCACAGTAGACAAAGTACTCTTGCATTCCTTGAATTACTCTTGCATTCCCTGAATTACGTTCACATTATATTCGCATTACGGCCGCATTACGGCCACATTAGTTCCCCACTACACCCGCATGAGATCATCATGCGCCGTGCTGCAGTAGGACAGTGAGCTCCTACTAAACTCCTACTAAACTAAACTCCTCATAATAGAAAGAAGCCGATGCCTTTCGAAATAAAGTGAAATTGGTTTAAATTTAGGTAGTATAATATTAATAATAGAATTTTAATATTTAATAGTAATATATAGTCCTATGAAGTTAGCTGCCGAATTTGCAAAAATATAATATTACATCGAAGTTCCTGATAGATTATTATATTATATTAGTATAAAATAGTTATAGAGTACTTTGTGCAAAATCTCGCGCAATAGAGTTCTGTTTGCAGTTTTCGGTAGAATTCTTAGAGTTCTATCGAAAATCTTTATAATTGTAAAAATCCCAATTTTACTGTGAAGTTAAAGAAGTTGAGCTTAACCGATAAAAAATTGAGCTTAACCGATGCGACGAAGTAAAAAAGAAAAAAACCGCGCAATAGTTATGTTTGAAGTTCCTGGGAGAACTCTTAGAGATCTGTCTTCGAAAATCCTTCTGTAAAAAGTCCAAAAGTTTTCTGTAAAGTTAAAAATTAGAAAGATATGCGAAAAATTAAACTTCACCGATGTGAAGAAGGGAAAAGAAAAAAAAATCGGGGCGACCGAGCGGCGTTTTGAATGTTTCTGCTTTGTCGACGAATAGATCGGCTTTCTCCTTTGTCGGCCGCACGAGAATCCACGCGCCGAGCTTGTAGCAAATACTTTTAGTTAGTAAATTTTAGTTAGAAAATGTGCATATTTTTTACAGTAAACGAACGAATTCACATAGGAACAGAACTGTTGCGCCACTTTTTTTGCACTTCATTGCTAAACTCGAACTTCATTAGTGAACTTCTTTTCGAATATCTTTCCAATATTTTATTTCACATAAAAATGTTACAAGGATTTTCGATAGAACTCTAAGAGTTCTACCGGGAAATGCAAACAGAACTATTGCGCGATTTTGTTTTCTTCACTTCGACGCACCGGTGAAGTTTAATTTTTGTATATCTTCAATTTTTAACTTTGCAGAAAAATGTTCTAAGGATTTTCGATAGAACTCTATCATGAACTGCAAACATAACTGTTGCACGATTTTTTTAATTTTCCTTCAAAACCATGGGTCCCTTATTATTGAAAATATCTTTTGAACCAAGGTTTTGATGAAAAAAGTTATCTTCGATAGAACTCAGGGTGCTATTTAGATCCGCGAAAAGAACTTTTGCAATTTTAATTTTTGCGTGCGTTTATGCATTATTTTTTTTGCAAAATGTCAATTTTTGCAGAACTTTTTGCAAAATTGATCAAGTACTCCAGAACTATGATCGAGGTGCAGTAATATGTTAAAAACGCACAGTTTTTCTCAAAAGTGTTGCTAGTTCATTTTTGGTATTTTCCATTTTTTAGTATTCTAGAACAGTCGTGTGAAGTTGGCCCACGAATTTTTGAAAAAATTGAAATTTTGAATTGAAATTTTTTAGAGTTCTGGCAAGATTTCGAATAGTTATAGAGTTCTTGCTTGAAAATTGCAATAGTTCTGGGGAATTTCGGACAGAAATCGAGAAAAACAATTGGGGGGCCAACTTCACGCAGCCCCCTCTTTTTCAGGAAAAAGAGTTCTGATGTAATATTTCAGTTCTTTATATAGAGTGCTCAATCGATAATGCATATAGTTCTACTTTTTTTTTGCAAAATTTTGTAATTTTAGAAAAATAAAAAATAAACCCTATAACGGTTTCCGATTGTACTAAGGCAGATTTACAACAAAATGCTTATTAGACATTTGTGTGAAATCAATATCTATATATAAATTTATTTATAAAAAACTTTCGACGAAGTTAAAAAAATAATACAAGAATTCTGAGTAGCCCCCGCAGAGTTACAAACAACCAATTTTTAATTCTGTAATTTTCTAAAATTTTGCGCCTCGTTTTTGCTTATAACTTCTTTAATATTGGTCGGACATGGAAATTATAAAATTATATTTGTTCAGAACTCTCGAGGGGTTACCCAGAACTCTTAACAGAACTCATGAAAAAAAAATTGAATTCAATTTTCAAAGATTTAGCGCCTCGTTTTTGCTTATAACTTATTTAATATTGGTTTGAGAAAGAAATTGTATAGGTTATTTGTTCAGGACTCTCCGGGGGCTACTCAGAACTCAAATCAAAACTCATGAAAAACATTTTTTTTTAAATTCTGTAATTTTCAAAAATTTTGCGCCTCGTTTTTGCTTATAACTTCTTTAATATTGGTCGGACATGGAAGTTATAAAAGAGACTTATTGAGATATCTCGAGGGGCTATCCATAACTGTTGACAGAACTCACGGAAAAATTGTGCCATTCATTAGACAGATTCATTATGATGCCCGTCATAAATATAATAATAAGACTTTAATTTAAGTTAGCATTCTTAAATACCTAACTGTTGTGACCTCAGTAGATTGAGTAAAGTTTGTTATGTTAGATTTAATAAAGTTAAATACTAAAATTCTATCAGTGAAATTTAACTATATAGTTACCTACACTGCATTAGATTTTTAATTGTTTGTCTAATTATAAATATGTGTATGTGTGTGTAAACTACCTATATAATACACACTCGATTATCTTGGAAACAGTCCATTTGAAAAGGGAAAATTATCCTGATCGGATCAACGGAATTTCCATCGATCCGGATCGGTGGAAATTCGGCCGGATCCGGCCGCATTGAAATTGTCACCGGATTGCAACTCTTAAACACTATACAGGTTAAGTTAAGAAAAAAAATCTTAAAACCCATTTTAAAATTTTAATTCAATTTTTTCCAGAAAGTACATATTTTAAAATTTCAAAATTAATTCTAGCTTCATGACTAGCTTGTATTGTTGTAAACCACAGGTCAAAATATAAATTTGGGCAATGGATGGCTTAGTTTTTAAGAAAATTGAAGACTGAACTTCCATTTCCATTAATTCAACTCTCTATTCATAATCCAACAATGTTATATTGACATATTAACGAAAATAAACAAAAGTTACTATAATTACTATTAATAAAAGTTACACTATTAAATAATATCAAACAGGTCAATCATTTTAAGTTTGAAAAGGCTTCATTTGTATGACACGTTCAAGTAGAACATAGGTTCTTCCAGTGGGAGTTGGAGGATTCACTTTAACACTAAACCTACCAAGCGCGGTCAAATGACCGTTTTTGAAATTTCGTTTAAAAATTTTCATGTACAACGTTACTGTATCACCATGTAACTTATTGCCTTTTCCTATAATATATATATATATATATATATATATATATATATATACATATATATATATATATATATATATACAATCCATTTTTCAATATTTACAACTTTCTTTATTGTTGACATTACGAAAAAAAATTATAGCATGTCTAGTCTATCACGAACGGTCATTTGACCGTTTGAAAAATTCATATTATTTACGACTATATTCTTCGGAAAGCGCACTCCTGAAATTGTTTTACGAGTCTACAATGTAATTGTGCTGAAAAAAGCGCGATAAGAACAAATGAGCGTTCTTTGTACGACAGTACGGTCTGGCGATCCGAACAGAGAGCATCAAGTTTGCACAGTGTATCAATGAAAATTATTAGTTGGTATAAGTGATAGTTTCGATAAAATCAACAGAGCTAACAATATTTTATGGTATGATTTAGATTTGTTGTTTTTTTATTTTTGGCCTCAATGTTTTAGCCCTGTTTCATTTATATTTTAGGTTTTACTTTATCATTCCCCAAAAATGTCAAGACGCTCGAGGAATATCAATTTGTTAGAGAAAATACTTAATATCGACTAGGTTTGTTCGAAGGATGATCAAGAAGTTTCCGATATCGATAATGATACAGCAGAAAATAATTGTGACTTATTTTATTGCTATACGGACGAAGAGAATATTTCAAATATACGAAGAGGACAAAAAGGAAGAGATTTATAGTTAGTTCCGAAGGTGAAAATGAGGAAGAGATTGAAACTGCTATGGACGGAACTGTTTGGCAAAAAATAAGAGAAGGATCTAATCTTGGAAGAGCACCAGTTCATAATATTTTCAAGGAAATATCAGGACCGACAGGATACGCTAAACGAAATATTATAAAGGTCAGAGTTGAGTCAGCATTTTCCTTGATTATATTATTGATCATGACATGATTGAACGTGTAAGAAAATATACGGAATTAGAGGCATTTCGAGTGTTGGAAACGAAATGGAATGTATCTAATGCAAAATTGTATGCATTTATTGGACTTCTATTTCTTATCTATGGAATACGAAATGGGGACCGTCATTTTTCTCTACAACTATGAGCCGAAATGACTTTGCGGAGATCATGAGATTTATTCGGTTTGACAACAAAAATCAACGAAGCCAACGCTTACAAAACGATAAGTTTGCTTTGATCTCTGAAGTTTGGTACAACTTTATCGAAAACAGTCAAAATTGTTATAAACCAGGAGCATATCTTACTATAGATGAACAGTTGTTTCCTACAAAAGCATGTTGTAGATTTACTCAATACATGCCCAACAAACCGGATAAATTTGGCATAAAATTCTGGTTAGCTTCTGATGTAAGTAGTAAGTATAAAGTAAACGGCTTTCCATATTTGGGAAAAGCTGAAGAGAGAGAATCAACGGTTTCACTTGGGGAGTTTGTAAGTTTGAAATTAGCAGAACCATATATGGGCCATGGGAGAAATATAACAGCTGACAATTTTTTTACAAGCGCGTCTTTAGCGAGTAAACTTCTCGCAAAAAAACCACTCTTGTTGGAATTATCCGTAGAAATAAAAAAGAGCTAACAAAATTAGCGAAACAGGCAAAGGATAGTATGACACGCTTCTCAAGAATATTATACAAATCGAATGCATTCATCCGTTGAAATTGAAAAAAGTGACACACATATACCAAAGACAATTAAATTTTTCAATAGCCCAAAAATTCGGTGTAGATGTAACTGATCAAATGGCCAGAAAATACAGTGTAAAATCTAAAAGATGGCCTTTACAGGAATTTTTTAATATATTAGATTTAGCCGGGATAAATGCTTGGATTTTATATAAAGAAATGACGGGTGAAGAAATATCGAGACAAGAATTTTTATTTCAATTGGCAGAAGAGCTTGGGACCGAATATCAGAAGGAGAGACAGCTAAGCAAATAACGTTTATCAAAAACAATAATAAACACTGCTACAGATTCTTCTGTATGAAAATCTTGTCAAATAAGATATTGTAAAGTCAATAAGACTAACAAAATTTATGTAAAATGTAAAAAATACGTATGTGGAAAATACAAAATGCTGTAATTTATAAAAAATGTGCTGAAAATGCATAAATAATAAGGTAAAAAAAACTTTATAAATAGAAAAGCGAGGAGTGGGTTTTTATTGTAGCGCCAGAAAAATGTCTTGTTTACTATCCAATTGGCTAAAATCTCTTTGTATATTAAGATACATACTTTATTTTAAAGCAGTCATTTGACCACTCATGGTAGGATTAGGTATATATGAAATGTCAGTAGGTTTAGTGTTAAATAGTGTTGTATATCATAGAAAAGGGCTTGAAAAATTCTGTAAAATGGCACCAATTCCAGGTCTCTAGCTCGATTAAAAAGACTGCTAGTGTTTACAAAAATTGGTGTTCCCTGTTTTCACACCCATTTATGAGAACTTTACTGCACTATAATCCATTAACGAGTTGACACATCTCAGTAAAATTTCATATTTTTCCAAATCAATACTAATAGTACACGTGCCAAATTTAAAGAAAATCAGAGATGATAACGATAAAAATGGTATTTTTCTGGGTTGAATTGACACAGAAATGACCCTGCTACAATTCTATATAACGAAAAAATATATTCTTTACACAAAATATAAAACATACTTACTCAATGATTGTAAAAGTTCTATTCGCTTATTATGCAATTCTGTGTTTTTCGGTTGAGCTTTAATAGCTCTTGTAAAACAAGTAACAGCAGCCTTCATATTATTCCTATCAATATAAATTTGAGCTAATCTAAGCCACTGATCCACATCTGCTGGGTTTAAGTGAGCAGCAATTGTAAGGTATTGCATACTTTTCTCTTGATTAGTGCTTTCATAGATTTGTGATAAACTTAAGTAAGGTTCGTATGCATGTGGTTCCTGACGAATAATTTCAAAACACATCTTTTCTGCAGTCTCAAATTCTCCTCTGGCAAATCGTAAGTTGGCTTCCCCCATGAGACCTTTGAGGTGAAGAGGGATTTTAGAGAGTCTTTTACGGGGAACAGTTCTTTTTCTCTCTGTTTTTTTACGTTTTTGAAAGGTTTCTTTTTCGAGTTCATTTTCGTAGTCCTCATTGAGGTTTTGGTTCACACTGGGGGTTTCCTCAGAGGAATCGTCTGAACTGTATTCAGAGCTGGAGTCACTATGTAAACCACTGGTCTGTGGAGCAGTGTTGAGGAAATCGTATTTTGCATCTAAGGGTGCATCCATTTTGGTGAAATGATTTAAAAATCAGTTCTTCACAAACTGTTTGGTGATTAGCTTCTCTTTATAAGCAAGGTTATGATTTTATATTGCTGTCAAAATGATCAATGTTTTCTTTAACCTCATGTTAGATGTAAACAAACTAGTAGTTCATTTTGCCAACTTTACGCTTTCCCGTTTTTGAAAAAAAAATCCCTATTATTATTAAATCATTTATTGTCCTCTGAAACAAAGAAATATACAATCTGATTTACACATTAAATACAATTATACATAAATGGAAGTAAATGTAGAACAAAAGGACTTATTCAACAAATTAACAAGAATTTCTCAATCTTCCATAAGCCCTCTCTCCATAAGTACCATCAGTTTTCTTTAGGGAAACCTTACATAAAGTGACCACACGTCCCGATTTTGGGGGGACAGTCCCGCTTTTTGAAGGACAGTCCCGCGTCCTGCCGATTTTTAAAAATGTTCCGCTTTTTAGAAAATATCTGCATTTCTTATTTTAAATGTTTTCTAATATAGAATATTAGATGTTTCCACATATTCCCATAAACTATCGTTTTTTAATGTCTCCCAATAGCATTTTTTAATATCCTCGAATTGAGCTGTCTTCTTATTTCAAGCAGTATTATAAAAATTTCTGACTGAGAAAATCCGGACGTTTAATGGCACCCTGTTCTGAAATTTTCATTGGGTAATATTAAAAAGGAGATTTTATGGGAATATGTTTAAAAATCTTATTAAGTAATAATATTTGATGAGGTGTTATTGGTAAAAAGATACGTTACTGAAAAAAAAATTAAATTTTGGTTGTCTGAAAATGTGGAAAAATGCTTCATAACTTGTTTCATTTTAAACAGAATAATATTCCTTATCAAAATATTTTGAAAATTGTAGAATATGTGCTCTCCCTTCTAGGAACAAATGCAGCAACAGAAAGTATTTTTTCTGGTAACAATAAAATATGGACAACTGAAAAAACACAGTTGAACATTAAACTTTAAAATCTATATTAAGCGTAAAAAATAATTTGACCAATTCATGTGAGAAATTTTAATAAATGATCCGAATCTATTGCAAAGTATTCACTCGGATCCAAAATATGACCGTGAAAGAAAATGATTATTTTTGTATATTTTATTTAAATATTAATAATAATGAACATCCATAGACGCGTTCTGCCATGGATGTTCATTATTATTAATATTTCACCGGTATGAAACTGGCAATAACTTTCAGCAATAAAAATTTTGCGTAAAATTTTTATTTCAAAAGGCTATAACTTTCTTATTGATAGGGATTTTTCAAAATTTTCTTCACAGAACTGTTGCACAGTAAGTCACCTCATAAAATATACCAACAAAATTTAATTTTCTTTTTACACATAGGCATAATAATCATATTAATGATCAACAAATATTCACATTTACTCACTTCTTCAACGCGGAACGTCAAAGTGTATTATTTTCCAAAAATTTTCCAACATAATTTCCATCATCTATTAGGCCACAGTGTTACCTTCATCTCTCAAGAAGGAATTTTTCCAAAATTCCTAATAATAAGCGCACAGCGATTATTTAAAAAAGTGCATTCCACGCAGTTGCCATTTAATAGAAAAATCCAAAGAGGTAGTAATTTTCAACATTTCTTAATTTTTCTTTCAAATATCACTAGAGAATGAATGTACCTAACAACGAAATAAAACATTATTCGAAATATAAAAAAACAATTGAATAACGACCAAACTTAAAATGCAGCTGCTCCACGTAGCACCGTTTCATAGCCAGAACGTCAAATTGCACTAAATTTTAACTTTTCGAAAATTTTCTTTCACACATCACTAGTGAATAAATGTACCTAGACATGTGTAAAAGCTTTTGCAAAAATTCGCAAAAGTAAATGTATTCCACCCCACTTTCGTTCGCCGGGCACTGTTTTATTGCAATAGGGGTAAATAGAAGTAAATTTTACATTTTCTCACATTTTCTTTCAATTCCCACTACGGGATAAATTTATCTACTTATCTATCGAAGCATTAAGAAAAAATCGTACAAATAATAAAATTTCATCATGGCTTAAAATACACCAGCTCGACGCAGCGCTGTTTTATTGCTGGACCGTCAAATTGCTCTAAATTTTAACTTTTCTAACATTTTATTTCATTTCCTACTACGGGATGAATATATCTACATAACTGTCTAAGGATTTAAAAAAAATCGCAAGAATAATTGCCTTTGACGATGACTTAAAATGCACTCACTCGACGCAGCACTGTTTTATTGCTCGACCGTCAAATTGCTCTAAATTTTAACTTTTCTCACATTTTCTTCCATTTCCTATTAGAGGATGAATATATCTACCTAACAGTATTAGCATTTAAATAATAATTGCAAAAATAATTGCATTTGACGATGTCTTAAAATGCACTCACTCGACGCAGCACTGTGTTATTGCTCGACCGTCAAATTGCTCTAAATTTTAACTTTTCTCACATTTTCTTTCATTTCCTATTAGAGGATGAATATATCTACTTAACTGTATTAGCATTTAAATAATAATTGCAAAAATAATTGCATTTGACGATGAATTAAAATGCACTCACTCGAAGCAGCACTGTGTTATTGCTCGACCGTTAAATTGCTCTAAATTTTAACTTCTCTAACATTTTCTTTCATTTCCTACTAGGGTATGAATATATCTACATAACTGTCTAAGCATTTAAAAAATTCGCAAGAATAATTGCATTTGACGATGACTTAAAATGCACTCACTCGACGCAGCACTGGGTTATTGCTCGACGAGTGAGTGCATTTTAAGTCATCGTCAAATACAATTATTATTGCGAATTTTTTTAAATGCTTAGTCAGTTATGTATATATATTCATCCCCTAATAAAATGTTAGAAAAGTTAAAATTTAGAGCAATTTGACGGTCGAGCAATAACACAGTGCAGTGCTGCGTCGAGTGAGTGCAATTATTTTTGCAATTTTTTTTTAAATGCTTATACAGTTAAGTAGATATATTCATCCCCTAATAGGAAATGAAAGAAAATGTGAGAAAAGTTAAAATTTAGAGCAATTTGACGGTCGAGCAATAAAACAGTGCTGCGTCGAGTGAGTGCATTTTAAGTCATCGTCAAATGCAATTATTTTTGCGAATTTTTTAAAATGCATATACGGTTAAGTAGATATATTCATACCCTAGTAGGAAATGAAAGAAAATGTTAGAAAAGTTAAAATTTAGAGCAATTTGACGGTCCAGCAATAAAACAATGCTGCGTCGAGCTGGTGTATTTTAAGTCTTGGTGAAATTTTATTATTTGCACGATTTTTTTTTAATGCTTCGATAGAAAAGTAGACAAATTTATCCCGTAGTGGGAATTGAAAGAAAATGTAAAATTTACTTCAATTTACCCCTATTGCAATAAAACAGTGCCCGGCGAACGAAAGTGGGGTGGAATACATTTACTTTTGCGAATGTTTGCAAAAGCTTTTACACATGTCTAGGTACATTTATTCACTAGTGATGTGTAAACTAAAATTTGAGAAAAGTTAAAATTTACTGCAATTTGACGTTCTGGATATGAAACGGTGCTACGTGGAGCAGCAGCATTTTAAGTTTGGTCGTTATTCAATTTTTTTTTCATATTTCGAAAAATGTTTTATTTTGTTATTAGCTACATTCATTCTCTAGTGATATTTGAAAGAAAAATTGAGAAATGTTGAAAATTACTACCTCTTTGGATTTTTCTATTAAATGGCAACTGCGTGGAATGCACTTTTTTAAATAATCGTCGTGCGCTAATTATTAGGAATTTTGGAAAAATTCCTGCTTGAGAAATGAAGGTAATACTGTGGCCTAATAGATGGTGGAAATTATGTTGGAAAATTTTGGAAAATAATACACTTTGACGTTCCGCGTTTAAGAAATGAGTAAATGTGAATATTTGTTGATCTTTAATATGATTATTATGTATATGTGTAAAAAGAAAATTTAATTTTGTTGGAATATTTTATGAGGCGAATTTTATGAGGTGTTTTGTTGGAATATTTTTAACAGTTCTGTGAAGAAAATTTTGAAAAATCTCTATCAATAAGAAAGTTATTGCCTTTTGAAATAAAAATTTTACGCAAAATTTTTATTGCTGAAAGTTATTGCCAGTTTCACACCGGTTAATATTTATCAGGTTATAGTATTTTTGAGCAACCCACATGGTCTCTCACAGCACGAAAGTGCAGGAAACCAAATCGTATTTGTAATTCTATTTATTTAAACCAAATCAAATCAAACTATTTATTTTAATATATAAGCTACAAAATATAACAAATACATTTAAAAAGAGAACATGTATTGTGAACATTTATAACTAACTGAAATTTGTTGGTTAGCTTTAACTTTAGTTGGCTGTTACTCCTATGTAGTATTCTTCTATGGAGTACGGCTCTATATCAATCAGTAAGTATTGAACCTGCTTCTTGAAAACGCTTAACGTTGCCACCAATTTTATTGCCTTTGGCAATCTATTAAATAAATCTATGTTACTGTATAGTGGTAACCTTTTTGACATGGTAAGTCTGTGAACAGGAATATTGTAATTCAATTTGTTGGTTCTTGTATTCGTAGTGTTGTCAATACGATATTGGTGAAACAGACTTTTATTTTTGAATAGAAATAATAATTCTTCATATATGTGCCCATGATTATGAAAGTGGTCTAAGACGAAATTAAAAAATAAAATAGTTTATCAGTTATTTCACACAGTATTATTTTAAACTAAATTTATTCAATTTAATTTTTACGAATTTTTACAAATTATCGTCGAAAATGGATCATTAGGTGGTAGTGGTTGTAATTTCAACAATATATGGAATTCATTTAGTGTTAATAATATGGTGTGAAATAACTTATAAACTCATTTTTTTTTAATTTAGACTTAGACCACTTTCATAATTATGGGCACATATAAGTGCCGACAGTCGTTAATAATATGGCACTTCTGAATTTACCTCTGCAAGACTCCGTGTAATTTAAATCGTAAATGGTTCTTATGACGGCTTTTTGAATTTTAAAAATATCTGATACTAATGTTCCATTGCTCCAGAAAATTATGCCGAATCTCAGATCACTGTAAAAGTTGGAGAAATACACAATCTTTAAGATATCCCTATTTAGGTACCTTTTAAGTATTCTTAGAGCATATACTGCTGTGTTCAGATGTTTTGTTAAGTTCATTATGTGTGGAGTCCAGTCCAGAGTTTCGTCTATGTATAGTCCAAGAAGTCTAACGACTTGTTGAAGTTTTAATGTATTTTCCTCAAATGTAAATTCATTATTGTAGGTTCTTGTGTCTCTTTTTGTTTTATAGTAAATGACGTTGGTTTTCTCTTTATTTAATACTAAGTTGTTAATATTAAACCATGTGGTTATAGTTGTCATCGCAGATTTTAAATTCGTTATACAGTCCTCTATTGTTATCTGTTATATTTATATCTGTTCGCTATTAATATACTAGTATCATCAGCATAATTAGTTAAAGTACTGTTTGCGTTTTTTAAACTTAATTCTAGCAGGTTATTTCCGTACAGTGTGAAAAGAAGCGGTCCAAACGTGCTGCCTTGGGGAATCACCATATTGATAGTCCAGGGTGTGGATGTGAAATTATCTTCTTGTGTTCATATTTGTGTTATTTGCTTCCGATTTTCGAGATATTGTGCAAGAAGTTCTGATGTTACTCCTCTGATTCCATATCTTTGAAGTTTCGATATTAAGATATAATGGTCGACTGTATCATATGTCTTTGATATATCCAGGAGTATATTCATTTTACCATTAAGTCATGGGTGAATTAGGGAACATAGTAATTTCTTAATTCTTTTCTTGTAATATGGAAATTCACATAGTAATTTTTTCCCATTTTATATTCAAATTATTGTTTTTTACAAATATTTTTACAAAGTTATTTTCTTAGTTACCAATAATTAATAATACATACATTTTTGTATATTTGTAGTCATGTGAATGAATGTATACAATAAATATATTTTTTTGAATGGTCTTTGAATGGTTCATTGGCCTACTTTCATAACTAAATCATAATTCTCATTTCATGCCATTTGTCCCGCTTTATCTCAATGAAAATGTGGTCACTTTAACCTTACACCAACTAACATAAGAAATATCAAGACGAAAAAGACGGAATATTAACGTTCATTTTTCTAAGTGCCCACTCTATTCTGAATACTGTATAGTTTGAATTTTAACATCATTTTTATGGTTCAACGCTCACTTGCCTTATCTCCATTGATAGATTATTAATGATGGATAGTGTACGGTATTTGGTGTACTGGTGTACGAAGATTTAAATTTTGAAGTATGGTGTATAGGTGGAGTCAGCAAGCCCTTATTACGAACATTTTTAAGTTTTCCAAATTAATCAATTTGCATGGCTTAACCTAATAAGCTTAATCTAAAACCTCACCACGTATCACCGGGGCGAAGGGGGGCTTAAAAACTTGCTAAAAAACATCCCGTAATTAATGGACGATCCCCTAGGGATGGCAAAAAGAAAACGAGCAATCTGGTGGAACGAAGCATGCGAGGAAAGATCTGAGAAATGGAGAATATGGAAATGTTCCCGGAAGATGGTACACTTGGCACAATTCAGGCGTCAAAGGAAGCAAACATCCATTTTATTTCGACGGTCAAAACGATCATTTGAGAAGGCACAGTTGGAAGACCTCGAAACTAATTTCACCAGAAACAATTCCAGAGATTTTTATTAGACCTTTAAGTACAAACTCAAAGAATACCAATCACCAAGTATGAGCTTCAGAAATGAACACGGAAAAATCGGTTTGAACAACCAAGAAAACAGCGAGATACTTGCAAGGTATTTTGATAACCTCTTAAACTGCCCACCACCGACCTCCAGACTAGAACTTCTGCCGCCACTGGAGGACCAAGGAGAGGACTTATCACCAGCAAGGGAAGAAATCAAAAATACCTTACAAAGTCTGAAAAACAACAAGGCTAGTGACGAAGACTCGATAACGGCAGAAAAGTTGAAATTGGCGGAACCGGAAATCCTGGGCCACTAACACCAAATATTTCAGACAATATTGGAGACAGAGAAGATACCAGAACAATGGAAAACAACGTTGATTCACCCCCTTCATAAGAAAGGGAACAAAAAAGACGTCAATAACTATATCCTTACTTCTGGTCGCCTATAAAATCCTCTCAAGGATACTCCTGAATAGAATAGAGGAGACCCTTGATAAACAACTTGAGGAGTACCAAGAAGGGGTCCCGAAAAAGCCGCTCCTGCGCAGAGCAATCTTTAACTTTCATTCAAATCAATAATCCGCCATAGAATGCTGAGCTGAAAAAAAATGTAGTATCTTTCAGATTTCAAAAAGGCTTTGACACGGTAAACAGAGAAACCCTGGACAGTATCATTCGAGAATTTGGGATGAAATCCAAGTTGGCAAACATAATCAAAGATACATTAACAGGCACAAAGTTCATGGGAGAACGGTCCCGGTCGTTTGAAATCAAGACGGTTGTAAGACAAGGCGGCGAACTTTCACCCATACTATTCAACGACATTCTGGAAAAGATCGTACGAATGTGGAACTCAGAGCTTATAAATCAAGGAATAAACCCAATCTGATTAGGGAGGAAATCAGGAGGAATTAAAGTCAACTGTTTGGCCTTTGCAGATGATTTTGCGATACTCTCGCAAAGCCCAAGGGAAGCGATCACTCAGATTAACCTCTTAGGAAAGATCGCCAGTATGACGGGACTCGGGATCTCGATAGAGAAAACAAAATTCATGATAAATGACGCACAAAGACCAACATTCCTTGAAACGGAGATAGGGCGGATTCAGAGAGTAAAGAAATGTAAATATCTCGGTGAAACGATACAGGACAATGGTCTAGAAAAAGCTGTTGTAGGCGACATGATCTCAAAAATGGAGAGCCCATACGCTCTCTTACAAAAAACATAACAAGAAATGCATTTCCTGGAACGCGATAATAAAGCACGACACTGTAGTTAAAACAGTATGCCTGTACGCCTGTGAATGCCTTTCAATGAGCTACAGGCTAGAGAAGTTGGAGGTCCTGGAAAGGAGAATCCTCCGGAAAATTATGGGCCGATGGAAACTTCGGAGCAACGCCAAAGTCTACCAGAATGTAGAAAAAATCTCTGATACCAGGAGGAAACGGAGGCTAATATTTCTTGGCCACATGTACAGATTAGACAAATCCAGATTAATCAAACAGTTATTCGACTACTTCTAGAACAAAAAATAAACAACTACATCGTAGATTAAAAAACTCGGAAAGACCTTGACAGATCTAACATCCCAGAGGCCCAAATGTTGAAAAGGAATATGTTTTGAAACAGTTTACACAATTTGAGGTTTCATGACGAGAGACTAGCTACAAAGACAGGAAGAGCTTTGACGGCCGAACAATGGCAGCAGCACAGCGATCGTATGAAGGAGTACTGGAGGCAGAGGAAATTACAACTAAAATAGTGAAATTGTAGCGCGATCCTAAGTGGTCAATTCGCAAATAAAATAAATTAAAAAAAAATTAAATTTTTCAATTTACAATTAGATACAATAATAATTTCCTACTAATCGTTTTGATGAAAATACTTTTACCAGGTGATGTAATGTGAGTAAAGATCGATGCTGAACAATTAAGTCTGTATTTCTACAGCTTGTATTAGTGTTGGAAATAATTCTGGCCAATCTCTAGGGAAATCAATTCTTGCAACTTTAGAAATTAGGATCGCCAGTTGTACCGCAATTTGATTCACAGGTTCTTTAAAATTCGATATTAAACCTCTTCTTATAGTATCGCGTTCCTCGTCCGACATTGCACTGCGGAAAAAGGCTTTCATGTGTAATAGAATTTTAGGAATTTCTTGTGAGAGTGAACTTAAAAAGTTGCTAAAAAACATCACGTGACTAATGGACGACCCCATACACCGATTCAGGGTAACTAAGCATGAAAACACATAGGCAGTCACTAGTTTCCTACAGGAATGCAACAGATTCAATTTTAAATAAACACCCTTCGTGTCGATACATCGCACACCGGCAGGAAGACTGTTACATCTCAAAAATCATGGTTCTGCAATCAAAGTTGAATGTTTGACAGCTCAAAATTATATTTCAGACTTATTATATTGGTTCATTCTATAGCTCATTCTCTTCATACATTATCTCACTAATTATTACCTACACTTGTTTTTAATTGAAAACGGTTGTTCTTTTTTAGGGTTCCGTACCGAAAACGGAACCCTTAACGGATCCCTTTGTTGTCCGTCTGTCTGTCTGTCTGTCTGTCTGTCTGTCTGTCTGTCTGTCTGTCTGTCAAGACCATTTTTCTCAGGAACGCGTAGAGGTAACAAGTTGAAATTTGTATCAAATACTCGGGTCTGTGGTCTCTTTCAGTTCAAAAAAATCAAACTTGTAAGTCAACGCGATCAAAAGATATGACCATTTATGTGGTATATTTTGCGATTTCACATAGGGAATCAAAACCTATAGGGTACTTCCCGTTGACCTCGAATCATGAAATATGGCAAGAAGCGGTGTCTTACAGCACATGTAAAGGGAAAAATCTGAAAACCGTAAATATGTAGTTTAATTACAAGAAAAATGCGAATTTACTATTAGAAACTTATGAAAATACACTAATGTTGTCGTAGTGGTATTGTCAGAGCTCCAGAAGCATATGGGTTGCATACAGTTAGGTCCTCGTCGGTTAGGTCCGTAGGTTAAAAAGTATGTGTTGGATTATTCTGAATTTTCTTTGTTTATATTCGTTATGCATTTCATCACGTACGCTCTATATACATAATATATACAGGGTATATATTATGTCTAAATTTTGCTTGTTTATAACCGACATGCGACATACTCAAGTCCCGTAACATCCTGTATATATTATATTTCGTCTAATTTTTCTTTATAATCTACATATACTTAAATCAGTCAATTGAACAACTGAATGTTAAGAGTATCGAAATAGATCTAGAAATAGTTAATATATTAGTTTATATTAGATCTAGAAATAGTTAGATCTTAATATAAGTTAGTGAATAAGTGTAATACTAAAATAAAGTTTTCTTTTTATAAGTTTAAAGAATTATTCGCGTTATTTAAAAAAAAATACCCTGTATACCTTTATACAGGGTATATAGGTATACGGGCAAAATTGAGCAGTAAAAACAAATACTGAAGTTCCAGAACCCCTAAACACTCATAGTGAATGGGGGATGTATGGTAATAAAATATAGGGCAGAATTCCATCGTACGACAGCGACATCTTGAGGTTATGCTTGCAGCGGTACTAAGATGGTCGTAATTTCAGGAGGGCCACTTGTCGAGTTAACTTAATGTGCTTGCTACGTCCTCCAAAAAAAAGATACCTTACTTACAAGTTTGTACGGAACCCTCGCACTTGGCCGTTTTTTTTTTATATTTGGTTTTCTAAATGTATTTTGAGTTTTAACAGTATTCTTTCATGAATTGATACATAATTTCCCATTGCCCCATCACAGGATCAGGATTTTATAATTGTAATTGATTATATTATTTTATTATTGATAATAATAATACCAAATATAACTAATTATTATATTCCTAGCTAAAAATAGTAAACAAGAAAATTCAGTGGTAACTGGTAATGTTTAATGCTTATGTAACTTGGTAATGTTTAACTGGTAAACATTAGTGGTAACTGGTAAACATTATTGAAACTTGGTAAACATTAGTCATCAGTCACAGACGCGTTATTTAGTCTTAAACTTTCATAAAATGTAGAAAGATAAACTTGTAAAAAGATAAAAGGAGGTGTGGAGACAGGAGCGAATGGCGGAGGACTGGACGCCATTATCATATCATTTACATACCAATTCACTACAGAGGTATCGTAATGTAATATAGCAACTACAGAGGTATCGTACTACTAAATGTGATGTACAAGGTTTTCGCCAGAATATTATATATAATACAGCCA
Source organism: Phosphuga atrata (assembly GCA_944588485.1). Classification (NCBI taxonomy): domain Eukaryota; kingdom Metazoa; phylum Arthropoda; class Insecta; order Coleoptera; family Silphidae; genus Phosphuga; species Phosphuga atrata. The sequence goes on from OX155893.1 coordinate 39,632,049, forward strand.
GAATTAACACATATGCCGAGGTGATTCTGGGGGACTACCAGTGCGGGTTCCGACGGAATATGTTAACAACAGACAAGATCTTCTATATACGCATCATATTGGAGAAGTGATGTAGTGGTAGTAACGAGATGTACCAACTCATTATATAATTCAAACACGCATATGACAGCATAAATGAGAACCAATTATTTTGGTTCATGGAAAAATTTGGTACACAAGCAAAGCTTGTCAAATTAACCCGGATGACATTAAACGATACTAGAGGCAAAGTGCGGATGCAATGGGATTTATCGACAAGTTTTGCAGTAACATCAGGGCTGCGACAAGGAGATGGCCTCTCAACAATACTATTAAACCTGGCCCTAGAAAAATCCTTGCGATCGCGTACGACATAGATGTAGTAGCCAGAAACATTCAGGCAATAAATGAGACCTCTAGACGAAACTGCTAGGATAATCCTAAAACTAAAACTTAATATCGACAAGACCAAATGTATGGTGCTGGGTAACAGCGGAGCGCTAATCGAACCAACTGTAGAAATAGGCCGAAGGCAATTTGAAGTGGTAGAATCCTTCCAGTATCTGGGATTTTTAATAAACAGAATTTTGAATTAACAGAAGAAATAAAATAGCAAGAGAGAAAATTATAGACTTGGAGAATGAGATTAGAGACTTAAAGAAGGCAAGTGCAGACAGGGAAAGTAAGATAGAAGCAGATAGAAAGAAAATGGAAGAGAAATTGGCTAAAATTGAAAATTTTAGGGAGGAAAAGGATTAGAAAGAAAGAAAGATATGCATAGTTATGAATGGAATTAAAGAAGAAGCTACGTGGGAAAAAGAAGTAGAGGACTTACTAAGGGAGAAATTTTAAATAAATGTGGTACAAAATGTACACAGAATAGGTATTTGTTGGGTACAAATGGAAAAACCAGAGCAATATTAATTAAAATGAATAACTGGGAGGAAAAACTAAGGGTAATGAAAATGAAAATCCAATTAAAAGGATCGCAGGTCTACGTGGACAATGATCTCACAGAGAAGGAAAGAGAGGTGCAGAGGGAGATAAGACAGAAAGTCAAAGAATTGAGGGAAAGAGGCAAGTTTGTAAGAGTAGGGTACCGAAAAATGGAAGTAGACCAGAGGTGGTACCACTACAATGATGCTACAGGAATAAAGGATATAAAATTTCAGTAAGAAAGAATAGGGAGATGGAAAACCAGCAGGTTACGAAGCAAACGAAGATTTTGTGTTGGAATGTAGCAGGTTTGAAGAGAAAATTAAGAGCGGATTATAAGGATGACTTGTTGGTTTACATGAAGAGCTTCGATATAATTTAAATAGTGGAAACATGGATTGAAGGAAAGGATTGGGAGGAGGTGAAGAACGAACTGCCGGATAACTTCGCGTGGAAGTGCCAATGGGCAAAAAGAGATTTCAACATGGGGCGACCAAAAGGCGGTTTAATAACCGGAGTAAAGAAGAACATAGAGGAAGAGAATTATAGGGGAGAAGATTACGGCGAAGGGATTCAAATAAGAAAGATAAAATTAAACGGGGATAAATGGAAATGTATTATAGTTTATAATAATAAAAGGCTAAAAGAACTATTAACGGAAATAGAGACGGAAGCAAACGAGGAAACCTTGTCTAAAGTTATAATTGCGGGGGACTGGAACGTAAGAATAGGAGAGAGCCAGGTTGGAAAACTCGGGGAAGGAGGACATGAAGTAACAAGAAAATCAAAAACAAAATAATCAACGCGGATGGTAGAAAATGGCTCGACTGGATGACGGAAAGAAAATGGAACATATTAAATGGATGCACGGAGGGGGATTGGAGTGGAGAGGCAACGTATGTAGGGGTAGAGGGATGTCAGTGATAGACTATGTAGTAGCAAACGAGGCAGAAACGAGTGACTTACTCAGCGTGGAAGTAGGTAACAGGATAGATTCGGATCATTTTCCGCTGGAAGTAACGGCAAATGGAAAAACGGTGGTTAGAAGGCAGATGGAGAAGCAGAAAACAAAACAAAGATTTAAGAGCAACCTGGAAAACTGTCACCTAGAATCAATAAATAGGCCAGAACAACTGGTATCTAAAGTCTATGAGGCGATAGTATGGTCAGGAGTCAGATAGCATGGTCAAAAATGTCAGGAGTGATCATAATAACAGCGCATGGGTTGATAAAGAATATATTTCCAAGAAAAAAGAGTTGAGAGAGGATATCAAGAGGTGGAGACAGAGCGGAGGAATACCAAGTATATTAAAAAATATGGGGGACCAAATGAAAGAACTTGTGAAGAACAAAAAAGGAACGTGGTAAAGAAAACAAATGGAGGAGGCAAGGAAGATCAATAGTGAAAGAGAAATATGGAAGTTTATTGCCAAAAATGGGGAAAAAGCAACCCGGAAAGTTAATGAAATTAAGATGGAAAGATGGAGAGCACTTTTATGCAGTTGCTGGACGGAAAAGAAGATAAGGAAGCAGAGGAGACAGTGGACGAGGACGGAAAAGAAGAAGAAGGCCATCGACCAGAAATTATGTGGGAGGAAATAGAGCAAGTTCTGGGTGGGCTGAAAAGAAGAAAAGCGACAGGTCCAGAGGGAATCCCAAATGAAGCATGGAAACTAGCGCCGGTGTCAATATAAAAAAACTCCACGAAATATTCAACAAGATTTTCAAAGGACAGCAAGCAATTCCAGAAAGCTGGAGGGAAGGACACATCGTACCAATTTTCAAAGCAGGAAATAAGGGAGAAGTAGAAAATTACAGAGGCATCACGCTGATGGATACATCATATATATATATATATATATATATATATATATATATATATATATATATATATATATATATATATATATATATTTGTTTGGTTCGATGTGATTACCGGGTTTGCCGACCCTTCGAACACTGCGGCCTATTGGTAGCCTATTGTATTCTATCACATGCACTTAGGCCCAGAAAACCTGTTGTTATAGTAAATTGCGCTAATTTCCATTTTTCACATTTGTCTTTCTGGAACAAATGCGGCCGGACGCTGGGAATAGAACTCGATACATCATATAAAATATATGTAAAAGTAGTGGCTATGAAAGTACATGAAGAAATTGAGGAAAAAGAAGTGATTCCTGAAGTACAAGGGGGATTTAGAAAAGGAATGGGAACAACGGACCAGCTGGTTACCTTAAAATACATAATAGAGCAAGAGCTGGCAGCACAGCAAGGTGTATGCTGTATTCATAGATCTTAAAGCGGCATATGACACAGTTAACCGAAAGATGCTATGGGAACACATGAGAGCAAAAGGGATTAGCGGCTAACTAGTGAAGGCGGTTACAGATCTATACGGCAAGACAAGCTGCACAGTAAGAATAAGTGGGAAAAATCCGAAAGATTCTGGGTAAGGAATGGGTTAAAGCAAGGGTGTCCACTTAGCCCTGTCCTATTTAATGTTTTTATATCTGACTTAGAAAAGGTTTTAAAAAATGGGCAGGCAGGAGGAGTGGTAATAGGTAGGATGAAAGTGTGGTCTCTAGCATACGCGGATGACATAGTTGCTTTAGCAAGAACAAAAGGAGAAATGAATGAGATGATTGGAAGGATTAAAAGATATTTTGAGAAAGAAAGTTAAGTGTGAATGTAGAGAAGACTAAGTGGATGGTGTTTAGAAAGAAAGTTGGTAGGAAAGAGGAAAGCTTGATGTGGGGAGAAGAGGTTATAGAGCAGGTTAGCAGATTCAAATACTTAGGATTTATGATTGGTAGTAATGGGTTCAATAATGAGCACATTAAGTCCACATGTAAGAAAGCATGGGTGGCTGCTAACAGGTTTTGGAATGCTTGGAAAGAGAAATTTGAAGAGAGTTTCGTGGCAAAAATTAAAGTGTGGAAAGCGTGTGTTCGGAGTGTTTTGTTATATGGAGCGGAAATATGGGGTATGAATGAGGTATATCAAGTAGAAAAGGCACAACTTCAGTTTCTAAAAAGGGCGTTGAAACTAGACATTAGTACGCCAGGGTACCGGTGCTACAAGAAGCCAATATGTATAAAGTAGCAGTAGAAGCATCAGTGAGAGTGTCAAGATACGAAAGGAAAGTGTATAGGTTAAATTGGTGGAAGACACTACGCACCGCAAACGGGAACTGGAAGTCACTATAGGAGGACGCGTGGCACACCGAATACAAGGTGGCTGAACAGCGTGGAGGAAAACGCGAAAGCTATCGGGTTGGCAAATTGGACAGTCTCTGCAATAAACCGATGTAGATGGGCAGCCCTCATTGAGAAGAATCTCAAAGCCCTAAACGGGCAACAACAAGAAAAAAATCTAATAAACATGGTTACAATATATGTAATTATTAATTAATTTTCTCAGATTAGTTAAAACAAATGGCGCAGATTCATTTCTAATTTGTAGTTAATAATAATATTTACTTTATAAAAACTAAATTCATACCAGTCAAGATCTTTTCAAGACCAGAAACTGGAATTCCTACCTGCAACCCATTTCACAAAAAGTTATCTGCTGAATAAAAATAATCCGTTAAAATAGCATTAAAGAAATTCGCTTATTTCTAATCTCATTTTTATACTTATCAGTCGATAATTATCTCCATATATTTCACGATAAAAAAAAGCAAGTTGGCAAGGCAACCTAGCAATTACGTTGTTTTGCTCAAAGTGTTATAGCAGAAACCCAGAATTAATTAAACAAACAGAATGCTTTATGCAGAATGCAGAATGGTTAATGTTGCTAATTCTAATAGGTTTAATTATGTAGAAATGTGGGATACAATTAACGTATTGGAAACGGAAAGGAGTTGAACAGGACTCCGTGGTAACAATTTTATACAGAATTGCACAATTAATATTCAAAACTATATCATTTACTGATGTAGTGCAACAAGCTTACAATGATTTTCCAAATAGCAAGTAATTTCATTAATATGTATTCCAATTACTACTTTAAGTTAAAGTCTAATCTTATAGTCCTATATAAGAGATCCCTTTGAGCAGTTTACAATTGTTGAAATAAATTTTTCTTCTTAATATTTCGGCATTACTATTAATTGTAAATAAACGACCTAGGTTTTACACCGACGAATGTAACGACGAATGCCGGCAGTTCGTAGTATTGTTTTTGCCCATTGTCGGCAGAAGATGCGACAATACTGGGCAAAGATCAAAGCCCAACAGTTGAACAAGAGTGGTCCAAAGTAGGCTTATTCGAAAGAAGAAGAAGAAAAAGAACTGCCGGCAGAGCATCAATGACTTATATATGACTACGACATATATAATAAGTCTAATAGTATCAATAAAATCAGTTCATAATCATCATTTCGTGATTTTATTGATACCTACTATTAGTATGTATCGTAGTCAAATAGTAAAATCCGTCAGGTTTTTTTTGTAAAACCGAGTCATTGCATGATCTGCCGGCAGTTCTGCCGGCAGAACAAAACATTGTTAGACCAGACATGATTCATCTTTTAATGGAAGCAAGGAAAGGAAGGTTAATGTATGAAGAATCAGCTACTTCTAATGAAACTGGTTTCGCAACTGTAATGGAATCTGAAATTGGAAAAACCAAGAAGAAACAAAAACATGAAATTACCGATGATGATGTTACAGCTCAAGCTTTGGTATTTTTCTTCGCCGGATTTGATTCTGTTGGAACGTTAATGTGTTTTGTTGGATACGAACTTGCGCTGAATTTTGACGTTCAAGAACGTTTACAAGAAGAAATTGATCAAACTTTATACCTAAATGAGACAATAACTTACGAAGTACTTAACCAGATGAAATATCTGGATATGGTTATTTCAGGTACGGATATAAAAATAAATAACAATAGCTTTACATTCAGATTATTTTGTAGAAACATTGAGAAAATGGCCACCAACCCCATCAGTCGACAGAGATTGTGTCACTCCTTACGAACTGAAACCAACTGATCCAAACCAAAAATCGATTCATTTAGATAAAGGAGATGAGCTTTTGTTTCCAATTTGTGGAATCCATCGTGACCCGCACTATTATCCAAATCCTGAGAGATTTGAGCCAGAACGTTTTAGCGACGAAAATAAACATAACATTAACGCTTCGAGTTATTTGCCGTTCGGTGTTGGACCTAGGAACTGTATTGGCTCCCGATTTGCTTTGCTTGAAGCGAAAATTGTCTTTGTTAAATTGCTGAGCAAGTTTAATTTTGTCGCAACAGAGAAGACACCCGATGGTTTTTAAGAAGACTGGATTTAATTTATCGCCTGAAAAAGGATTTTGGGTTGGATTAAGACCCAGACAACCCTAAACTTTAATTATTCCTTTACTTTTACTAGATTTATAAAATCAGTTTAATATGTTATAATTAATTATTAATATTCTTTTAATAGATTTTTTAATCTTAGATTTTTTCTTGTTTTTATTTTTCTCTATGTTAAACGCAAATCAAAGAACAGAAAGCCGATAGTTTCTAGTCAATAAAAATATTAATTATTAATATATAACCATGTTATATATTAATTTTTATAGCCAACGGCTCAATGTTCTCATACACTATCAGGTCCAAGTGAAAGAGAGCGATTGGTTCGAGACGACAAAAGCAGTTGGACACGGTTGTCCTCTCAGCCCCTTATTATTTACCATATATGTGGCAGATATGGAAAAAAAATTAAGAGGGCGCAAATTGTTTCCTGGCGTTCGCGGAGGATGTGGTAGTGGTGGCAAAGAGCGAAGGGGTGATGAAAGAAATGATGAAAAGTTTAGGGAGGTGTGTGAGAAAGAAAAACAGAGAAGTGAATGTGGCGCAAACTAAAATGATGATGTTTAAAAGTTTCATAAAGAGTATATTAATGTATGGAACAGAGACCTGGGGATGGAATGAACAGGAAGGGGTTGAGAGACTGCAAGAGAAATACCCGATATGGGTGTTAGGGGTAGACAGAGAAACTCGGGGATACATAATGATAATAAAGGAATGTAAGACAAACAAAGTGAGAGTGAAAGCTGGGAAGAAAGCAACTAAGTTTGAATAGATACGCGAGTAAGGAAATAGAGAGGCTAAGAACGGAGGGCAAGTGGATGAATGGGGAGATGAATGAAAGAGACAACGATGTAGACATACAGGCAAGAAGAGAAAGCATAATCAGATCCAAAATGGTTTGAGGTAATTGAGGTATCAGATCCAAAATTGTTTGAGGTGTCTGGCTTAGGAAAATTTGAACAATAGCGGTAACAAAATAATTCTATGCTCACCAGGAGACATTGTTATAAAATCAATTGGTAAAGCCGAATAGATGATATGGATTTGTATTCATCCAGAAGTCTTTTGTAGGATGGTAATGATTGGATATGAGGAACATCTGGATGAAAATCTGGAGGGAGCTTCCAACACTAGGATAATATAAAGAGGTTCTGCTGATGCTCCCTTATGCATATGCCGTATTAACGATGTAGTGTGGTAGGAAAACTGCTTCAACTGGACTGTCCGAGTTTTATTCGGCCAACTGGATAGGATGGCTTGGTAGATTGTCCGTCAATGGTCTTGGTAGTCTTGGAAATTGCGCCTCTAGTGAATTCACTTCACAGTAAAAAATGTGTGATAAACCAATTTTAAAAATTGTCTTTATTGATAAAAGATTTCTTATAAAGATAAATTGAATCAGCGCTTCGAGCAGATCGTGTTGATTGAGGAAGTTCTATACGAAGTCTTAGTATTGTGAAGGCATTTGCTCCTTCTAGTGGATGTAAGAAAAAAGAAAATTTAAGAAAAATAACCAACTTTTTGTCAGTGCCGGAAAAAGCGATGGCTTTTTCCGGCATGTCCGTAGCAAATGTGATTAGGGGCCTTGATTTGCATTTCCCATTAAAATCTAGGATGTAAATAAATAAAACAGACTATTTACAAAAAGGCTTTTCCGGATTTTATGTGAGCAAATTAAGAACACTCGTCAATATTTTTTTTCATTCAAACGTTATTGTCCTATTGTGTTCCTTTACATATTTTTAATTCGTTTTTATGTTGAAAAGGAAAGTTTTCCGTTGCAGTTTGTGATCATCAAACTCAACTAAATACGTAACAACACTATTTCTACATTTGGAAAACGTTAATGAATTTTATGTTAGAAGTTTATAAAATAGAAGTTCCTGAGCCTCGTGCTTTTGCTGTGAATATCAGCTGCCACATCTGTTTTGAGCAGTTCAGCGAAATGCACCAGTTCATTCCTCAAACCTTCCACGACATCTGGATAAGAACTGACGATAATTAAACTTCTTTTTAAAATCCTTTCCGCCGTTAAAGACTTTAACTGTCTAAGTATTCCAAATATACTGGTCATTTGATTATGAGCTTCCATTCGTTTAGCCAATGCAGCCAGTACATTAGCGACTATGACAATGAACACTTGAATTTCAAATCGTTGTCCAGGTGTTTGATTTTCTACAAATTCATCGAGTGAATTTGAGCCGCTGACTTGGTCGAACTTTGTAGTTCGTTTGCGTTGTCTCATAGATGATTGCTGATATTCTTTACAGCCAATCAAGGCTTTGGCTTTGGCCTCTAAAAAATAGCCATTTAATGATTTGTAGAGAGCGTATCCCGTATTAAGGTCTCAATTTGACGACTATAATGAAGCATTGCTCACTTGCAAGCGTCCTAGAATTTCATTCCACGCCATTGTCATCAGTATTCCTGTTTCTAACCGATTCATTTTCGAAGCTATTCCGTAAGCTTGATTACAACACTCTACCTCCTGGTCCTGGTTATTGTATAGGTCATCCAAAACTTCATAGGTCATCCAAACCTTCGTCTTATCAGCTTCTACGTGCCACCGATAATCGTGCATCCGATAATCTTTTAAAAATTGGAATTTTGGAACCGCAATTTTGTATTGCTGTTGTGAGAAGACTCCAGCGGTAGGTTGAAGCAGAAAAAATCAATATAGATTTTCAATACAGCGCACTTTGCAACCAAATTTAACGAATTGCAAACCAGGGAATATATTTCGCCTACTTATTTACATGCTTAATTCGTGCTTGCAAGCCGCTGTATTTCCCGCGCATATTGCTGGTAACTCCTGCGCAAGATGCAACTCCTGAGTTGTGAATTTCATTTTCAATAGTTTCAATAAAATCATTCTGAACATAAAAAACTCAGATAGCATAGGAACTTTTGACAAAACAGTTTGATTTTTCTTTTCTTTTTCATCTTTTGCTTTACGCTATGCACTTCCAGAAGCATAGTATCTACGCGTATCTCTAAGTGTTTGTTCACGTTGGAACGCGCGGGCGCGGTGGCGGGTGCGGGCGCGGAAGACGTGGCGAGTTCGTGTTCACATTGGCCGCCAAGCGTTTGCGCGGGTGTGACCTGTTGTCAGCTTAGGTTCGATTAGTATACTAACCTAAGTTTAAGTTTTGGTTAGTATACTAAGCTGAACAGCACTCATAAACTCTCCTGTACTGAAAGACATGATGAAAACATGCTATCGTTTCTAGCGATAAGTTAGTACTGGTTGAACTTACAGACGTCGCGGGTGAATCGCGCGTTCCGCCGCTAGTTCGAACACACACAAACATCTCACGCGTTTGATTTGCCGCGAGCGCGCTGCGCGCGCCAATCGTTAACTTCCCCGCTACTTAGACCGCACGTGCGTTTCGTACGTGAACACTTCGATATTACGCCATATGTTTGATATTTCCTGACCGCGCCCGCTAGTCAACGTGGATGAGCACTAAAGCCCCCCATTCACGATCAGTTAAACTGATCAGTTGAACTGCCGTACATCTAAAAACTGACTGTGAGTGTGAAATCTTAACGTACATTTTTTAACTGACGGCAACCCACGGATTTACCGGACGCACCATAAATCCGCTGGCTTCAGTTCGTTCCTAACCGACCGGGCATGTGCGTATTCACCCGTATTTTAACCGCCATGGCGTCAGCACGTGCAATAACTGATGAATTTAATGAAAAATAACACGAGTGCGAATGTTTGTGGAAAATAAACGACAAGTTTTATAAAATAAACACAAAAGATTGTCTGCATTGGAGGAGCTGTTGCAGATATTGCACAAGCAAGACAAAAATGCAAATATTGATTCTGTTACTAAAAAAATCAACAGTTTTGGGCTAACTTTGGGGCTAACAGCTTGTCTCATATTTGTATCTTGTTTCACAATATACGGAGTCACAAGTTCAAGTAGCTTAAAATATGTTGATTCGTCCATTCTCAAATAGTTACGCCAGTCACTAGGTTCCAATGATAACTCATTTAATAAATTAATATAAGATAATTGATTTCTCTTTTTTAACCATTCTTTCGCCCATTTTTTTTTTGTTTTCTGTTGATTAAATGACAACAAGCAGCAGCCGTCATAAGTAGAATATTCTCTTCAGAATCCGAATCAATTTTTTGAAACGCGTTGAAAAATTGGTTAGATAGATACAGCACGGGTCGTAGACAATCGAGAACTGAAGGCCGGTTTTAAGCCAGTGAGTGGGGAAATCATTTTGAACGGATCAGTTTTAACTGATCAGTTCAAAACGTCAGTTCAACTGATCAGTTTAAACTGATCGTGAATGGCGGGCTTAAGTATGTTGCTTATTTTGATCTATATATAATAGGTAAATATAATGTGTTGTATTTTATTAATAAACTTGGAGAGATGGTTTTGACTTGGTGATCGGACTGTAGAGACGATATATCTTCACAATATGTTCACTAACGATGAACTTTGGTAATCACTGGGTTATGTGTTGTCTTACTGTCTTACTTGCTGACTCCTTTTCATTAACTATTTGTGCTTTCGGGAAAGTAGGCGTCGACTTAATGTTGGGATATGCTCATCAAATTAGGTATCCATTATACTATTTTATTATTGGTTATCTTTGAAAGTATTGCGCATCAACGGTGAATATCTTTGATAATCACCGGTGCTATCTTGTTCGTGAGGAAAGGGGTGGTAAAGAAAGAAATGTGTACAGAGTCTGTGTAACAGGTTATATATGTAGCTTTAATAAACATACATATATGATATAGATATATACATACAGTAGCACAACGCTCGGACACTCTTACTCGGTCTCTGATACAAAAGAAGACTAGCTTTACCGCTAGCGCATACCTCACGTACGATCGTGGACGGAAATCGATAAAATTCGAGAACCTTCCAAGAGCGCTTGCCACGCGTTCACGTCGCAACAATACAAGCACAACAAATTTACTCAACAGAAATCTATTCTACATAGTTGGGTTATACAAACAGATCGAATTGAAAACAAAATTAAAGGATTGTAAGTATGTATTGTGGTTGTAAGTTGTAAGTATTGTGGTTTTGCCAACTTACAGTATAATAAGGTACCTATAAAACTACAGTGTGTTCAGTGATTACTATGAAAATTGCTATTAGGTGTGGGGCTTATTATTTTTTTTATGGTTTTTATGGGTACATTTGCGTGGCCTTGCAAGGTGCGGGGCCCCTAGCATTTTATTATAATACCATAATTTAAGCAATTTATAAATCTATGTGTTTATCTTCGATAGGCAGAAAGTATAGAAAGGTAAGTTTCCTATATAGTAGGAGTAATAAAATATATCAGTACTTTTATATTTTTTGATAAAATAATAGATATAATTTGATAAAATAATAATTTTGATATAACAATAGTATAAAGAAGTGTGGGCAAATCTTTTGAAGGTAGGGCCGCATTGAACATTTTTCTATTTTAATAGTAATTTGTATACCAAGAACGTTGCATATACTACTATTACAATATTGTTAGGTTCTGTCATAGTGGACAATAACGAAAAACGAAATATTTTCAGAGATCACCCGTAAATGTGCAACCTCTATGAAATAGTGGCAGGTAGATAATAAGGTAAACATAGGGCCTGGTAAACATAATATGAATGTCATAGGGATGCTTTGGAGATTCTATGTTGCTTATAGCTTTGTTTATGTTGGAATACGTACTAAGATAATAATGCATAAATATGCATAAATAAAATTGTAATTACTTTCTCAGTGAATTTACTAATATTTTGGTAGGACACAATCACAAAACCAACTTATTTTTTGTTTTGTGTTTATTATACGTAGATATTTTTTGTAATTAAACTAATTTATGAAATGCTTCGCGGGCCATTTGCCCTGGCCTGGTATAAAGTAATTCAGGAAATCTTTGAACTCGCGACAAAACCGCACTATAGTTTGAATGTACCTGTTACATGTTCAATTATGTTACATTTTAATTGTTACTTACTCAACTGTTTGATTGAATTAAATGTAAGAACGATTGATTGAAGAAGTTGTTTCACAGCCTCCTATAAACATTGAAAATATTGAGTTATCTCCTGTTGAAGACCAGTTTATAATTGCCGTAGAAAATTCCATTATATTGCCAGGAACATCTGCTGAAAGATGAAACGAGTTGCAAAACGCGCGGAAGTTATGACTAGAAGAAACGAAGTTACGATTGTTTCCTGACAAAAACATCAACGAAAAAACTCCTAATTCCACTAACAAAAAAGCTTGTATCCAGTGCATTAATTGCATGAACCGGGTTTGTGGAAACTGCAACAAAGGCTCGAGAAAAAAATCAATATGCATGTTAGAGATAGATGCCTTGACGATGATTGAATAAAAATTTGAATTTGATTTTTTATGTTATTTTATTACTAATAATAATTCCCCTCTTGCCCCACAATAAGGGTCTTCCAGTCTTCCCATAATAAGAGGTTTCATTTTCAATAGCTCGTCATTTTAACAGTGATAACAGTTAGTGATGTGAAGAACCGAACTCGTGCACGTCGCTCAAGAACAACTAAGAATATTGATGTTGTAGCAAAGAGTGTTGAAGAAAACCCATTTCTCGTCGATCTTATACCCTATGTGGAATAGGGCATTCCACAAACGACCCATTATTATAAATATCATTACACGGTATTTTGCATGAAAACTTAGGTCTTAAGGCTTTTAAAGTTCAGTTAACATAAGACCTCACGCCTATCGACCATCAACAATGTCGTGTCTTTGCTGATTGGGTGCTTGAAATGCATCATACTGATCCGGAATTTCATCGAAAATTCATCTTGAGTGATGAGGCATATTTTCACCTCGGATGCTACGTTAACAAGCAGAATTGTCTCCTTTAGGGCTCAAAACCTTCGGAAAATTTCATGAAAAGAATATCCTGCAAAGGTCCTGCAAGCGTAACCGCTGCAGCCATTTGTCAAATATTGTTTCCATTATTAATGGCATACCCTCCTCTTTACAATTAAATAAATATCCGATGATTTCGCTTAAAAATAATCGGTTTTTTTTTCATATGAAAATGAAACCTCTTATTGGAAGACCCTATATAAGCAAATAAGATTCAATGATTTTTAAACAGGTAGGTGCAGTTTTGCCCCTGTTCCGGGGAAATTACGCCCTAGCAGCACTGTTTTTAATTCAATAAGAAAATGAATAGGATAGTTGCGAGCGTTACTAATTGTAAGTGGTAATCCATACTTATTTGAAACGTATGTTCTTATAAATTACAATCGACTTTTAACTATTTTAAAAAATATTTTTCCCAAACTGCGTAAAAGTGTAATTTATAAATTAATTAACAAATGAGATGAATAATACGGCCCCCTTCCATTTGCAGTCAAGGTTTAAATTTGTGTGACATAACACGGGCATGAACAGTTTATACAAATGAAGAGTTTATACGAATAAAACAGTGTTTCGCACAGGCCAATATACTAATCTCACACATACAGTATTAGTAATTGCTAAAATATACTTTTTCCACGCTATCTACTTTGAAAAATTAAAACATAGTTGACCTTTTGTTTTCTATATGTTTTTTTTTATAGTATTACATCGATAATTCTACTATCTAGAAAGGAAAGAGCGAAGTAATAAAATAAGAGTTTATTCTAAATAATTCCTGAGAAAAGAAGTTAAATAAAAATGTTTTGGGTGATACTAATATTAGTGTTGATTTTCATATGTTTATGGAAATTTAAAGATAATTATACTTATTGGGAACGAAACGGCGTATTACAACTTAGTTTTGCCCAGATATGTTTAAGAATTTTTCAAAATTCCACGTATAAGAAGAAATCATTTTATGAAATGGTTCAGGAAATATACGAAGAGTTTCCGAAAAACAAGTAAGAAGCATATATTTATTTTATTATCCTCAAAATGACACGCAATACACAATTGTATTTTTTTTTCAAGTAAAATCTTCTCAGTTTTTTACATTAACTCATTTATATTTATATAGATTTCATGGGTCGTATCAGCTAATGAGACAAGTTTTAGTTCTAAGAGACCCAGAATTAATCAAACAATTAACTGTAAAAGATTTCGACCATTTTGTAGATCATATGAGTTTTATGCCTGAAGATAGTATATTGTCTAAAAACTTATTTGGATTAAAAGGTAGAACCACTATTATTATATTTCTAATATTATTATTTCAAATGATAATTCTATTACGAATTAGGCGATAAATGGAAGGATATGAGGGCCACGTTAAGTCCGGCATTTACTAGCAGCAAAATGCGTTTAATGTTCAGTTTAATGTCGGATTGTGCCGATGAGTTCGTGAAATATTTCGAAGAAAGGAAGCTGGAAGTTCTGGATGTGGAGTTAAAGGATGTGTTTACCAGGTTTACTAATGACGTAATTGCGACTTGCGCTTTCGGTGTAAATTGCAATTCGATGAAGGAAAAAGAAAACGAATTTTACGTGATGGGCAAAGACATAACAAATTTTACTGTCTGGAAAAATTTTAAGATGATGTTTGTAATGGCTTTTCCAAAACTTGCTAAAGTAAGTATAATCAAATTTGAAAATAATGTCAATATCTTGTTCAATCGAACTGCAACAAAAATTCGAAATATCGAGACAAAATCTCTTTCCAAATTTATTCTATTTAAAAAAAAAACTTATTCTAAATTCTTTCCCTCGACTTCTTCTTGATTCTTGACCTCTCCAATCTTCAAACGCAACTCTCCATCCTAGATATACCATGTCACCACACAACCCCTGCAAATCAATCATCAGATTAGCAATCGCAAGTAGCAAATGCTATTGCGCAATCGCTTTTGAGTAGCAATTGCCACCATTAGCAAAACCTTGCATCTTTCAGTTTTTGAGACGCAGGTATCGGAGCAACAATTTATAATTACGTTCATAATTATTATTTTTAGATACTGAGAATTTCAATTTTTGGTGCAAAATCAGAACACTTCTTTAATAGTTTAGTAGCAGAAACTATTAAAGTTCGCGAAGAAAAAAATATTGTTAGACTAGATATGATACACCTACTATTGGAAGCTAGAAAAGGAAGATTGACAAACGAAAATTCTACGGCGACTGAAACAGGTTTTGCGACAGCTTTAGAATCTGATATTGGGACAAAAATGTCGCCAAAACAAAAACTTGAAATTACAGATGAAGATATAACAGCTCAGGCTATGATATTCTTCCTTGCAGGATTTGAATCTGTAGCGTTTCTAATGAGCTTTGTAGGATACGAATTAGCTGTGCATCCAGAAATTCAAGAACGCTTGCAACAAGAAATAGATGATGCTTTTGAACAAAATGGAAAGATAACATATGAAATGGTTAACAAGATGAAATATCTGGACATGGTGATATCCGGTAACTTACAAGATAAATTTATATTTAAACATTATTAAAACATATTATTATATTTTTATTTTTCTAAGAAACTTTGAGGAAATGGCCAGCAGCTCCAGCAAGTGACAGAAACTGCGTAGTACCCTACGACTTAACAAGTGAACATTTGAAATTAAACAAAGGGGATGCAATTTGGATTCCAATCTGGGCATTGCATAACGATCCCAACTATTTTCCAAATCCGGAGAAATTCGATCCCGAACGCTTTAGCGAAGAAAACAGACACAATATCACACCGTACACTTACATGCCCTTTGGAGTCGGACCTAGGAACTGTATTGCTTCTAGGTTCGCTTTGATGGAGGTGAAAGTTATTTATATTAAATTGTTGAGTAAATTTAAAATGGTTGTCATCGGCAAGACTCCCATACCGATGGTGCTACAGAAAAATAGCTTCAAGTTGTCTCCAGTGACTGGATTTTGGGTCGGATTGAGAGCAAGAAATTGAAAATATATTTCTTACCTTTAAAAATATTTAATTAATACACATAACTACAGCCTTTATATCACATAACTTCACACAAAACTAAAAGTATATTAAACAGAATAAACAATAAATATTATATTTCTACACTTGGCCACCTTTCTATGCCTAAACAGTTTGCAATGTGTCTGCTCGCTCGTAGGTGATTGAAAACAACTGGAATATTATATTCATCTGTTTGAGCCTTTTTATCTTCATCTCAGTCCTTCACATCTTGGCATATGTCGTGACTATGGCATTTTTTATAGTGTCCAACTATTTGTCTCGATTAGCAGTGGTGCCTACCTCTTCTATGCTCGTATTAAGAAGGTGTCGAGAAGGTTCAGTCGAGTTGCCGGACATATCTTTGACCCATTGCAACGCTTTTTGAACCATTTTTTCGAAATTTCTTGTTGTTTCAAAGTGTTTAACCCACTAACACGCTTGTCTACACCTTTTGATGGCGCGATTTAGTGGTTTTGTCTATAATTGTTATGAAAGTAATAAATTATTTCAAAACTAAGGAGCTCTAAAGTTTTTTGACAAAAAAAATGGACGATTTTGTAAAAATAAATGTTTTCATTTAATTATTTGTACTTTATAATACCTTTTGATACACTACTATATAATACGCATTAATTTCATAGAGAACCTTTTATTTAGCCAGATCTGATGTAATATAAACTTGGGTGCATAGAAATCGTCCCACTGTAAACTTTTGACTTTAACTATTGTTTTAGCAACTATTAAGACACGAAATAAAGAAATATGCCGTTTAAAAAACAATTTAAGATGCTTTAAAATGAGTTTAAATCTATTAAAATTTATTTCTGTTTCTTGTATTCAACAAATTAACTCATGAAACAAATTAACTTCTTTTTATTACTAAAAGAAATATGGTTATTGACAATTATGTAAATTAACACTTAAGTTTTAATAATGTTCATGACTTCCTAGTGCCCTAATAACATCTCTCATACGACTAGACATAGATCTAATCAAGTTCGCCATTGTTTCTTGTGGGATGTTAAGCCACTCTTCTTCTACTGCAACAATTACCTCTGGGATCGAAGATGGGGCACGAAGCCTAGCTCGAATTCTTCGTTTAAGCTGATCCCCTAAACTCTCCATAACCTGAAAACCGATTTCTGTAATGAAATCTAGCACGATTCTTGCGGTGTGCGGCTTCGCATTGCCATGCTTAAAGATAAGTTATTCTCCAATGTAGTGGACGTATATGAGGGGCCTAGAATCAAAAGCGGCAATCTCCCACTTTCATAGTTTCGAGATATTAAGGAAAAACTGCTATGACTTTATTATTGGTATTAAAGGGAAGAAGTTTATATTATACTAAAGTTAATATGAGTAGAAGCAATAATGAATTATAATTATACCTAAAACTCGTAAGTATTTTTCAAAATTTAATAATTAAATATGGACATTGCCGCCTTTGTTTCCAAAAGTAGGAGACTGCCTATTTTGTTACTGAAATGGATAAAGTTAATAAGCAATAAAATGCGACGTCAATGCAAAACCAAAACTTTATTAGACATTTACATAGAATAAAAATAAAAAATAATAGAAACTTGTAAATTAACAATACAGAAAATAGTGATTAAACAAAATCCTGTTTATATTAAAACCATTGAACTTTCTGGGATAAATTCGCAATTAACATCATCTTCATTGTGGAGTTCTTGGTTTTTTAACAATTCATCTGGATTGTCATTTTGATTTCTTGGCATTTCGGCAGGAATAATATCATCATAAAATTGGAGTACTTCCAAATTTCGCCAATTATTCCCAAAGTGTTTGGTAAGTAGATTGTTTACATCAATTA
This sequence comes from Phosphuga atrata, assembly GCA_944588485.1. Taxonomy (NCBI): domain Eukaryota; kingdom Metazoa; phylum Arthropoda; class Insecta; order Coleoptera; family Silphidae; genus Phosphuga; species Phosphuga atrata. Next base: position 39,650,050 of record OX155893.1, read on the forward strand.
ATTTGAGGTTGTTAAGCTGCTGAAGACCGGTGCTTATTTGATCAGGGTTTATCATTCTTGGCTGCTTCCCCCTTTTTGTGATTCCTTTAAAGACCTGTACATCGTTTTGGTAATAAAGTTCACCTCTTACTAGAATATTACCAGCCCAACACCTCTGAAGATAAAATCGTTTGGTTTCTTTAAATTGAAAGTGCCATGTTCCCGGAAGTTTTAAAACATATTTAACATTTTTTTTCCAATCATAAACAACGCATTCTTTACCCAAATGGGTAACTGTTTCAATTTTTGAAAATAGTTCTAGATATTTTTCAGGTTGTGTTATTACTTCAAGTTTTTTTATAATTTTCTCCCTCGTTTTCTCCCTTAAAAAAACCCTATAAGCAGGTAAAAAGGAGTCTACTACTGGGAAGACAACTTCCAACTTGTCAACATTCAATGGAGCATCAGCTGCCAACCACTTACAACACATTCCAATAAGAACACTATTCTTGTTTTGTTATTAACAGTAATATTTTGGTTGCTTCTGAAATCTATTTTATTAAGCCTATCAAACACAGCGGATGCTATCTCATTGGAACCTTTACCATATTCATTTTCTGTCCAGTAATAGGAGAAAGCATTTTCTTTGCCAAGTTTAGATTTTGATGTACCCTGTACAATTGTAAAGTTGTGCAAGTACAACTGCCTTGAGTAGTAGGCACTTTGATCTGGTTCTTTTGGAAGAACCAAGTTCTTTTGGCAGTCAAACAATATTGTCACCAAGTCATCTCTATCTTCTCTTAATAGTTTAAAAAAAGCATCTGCCCTTAGTTTGTGAATCTTTTTATCGGATAACTTTTTCTTTTCTTCTTCTTCTGCACAGCGTTTTATTTTTTTCTGTAAGTTGTAGACAAGTAGAGCACACATCAGCGCGAGGTGTTGTAAAACTCAAATTTTACTTTGTGTTAAAAATTGTTCGAAAATACGACAGCTTTACTTTTTCCTCTGGAGGAGACTGCGCATCATACATTTTATACATTTTTTGGATAGATAAATCAGAAGGAAGGTATGATCTCTTGGTAGATGCACAGCAGTAATGAGATTCAATGCACTTAAAATTGTTAATAAACTTTTGAACAGCCGCTTGTTTCGTTTCGAATTTAGGAGTCTTCCTGTCTCCCCCTCTTTTTCAGTTGGTGCTTGGCCGGTACTCGCAAAATGTTTCATGATGTATGACAAGCTATGTTTTGTAATAATTAATATTTTTAAAAACGACGACTGGCAAACAGGAACGTTCTCTTTTAAAGAATTTCTTACAAAGCATTTTACGGTTGTAGCTTTTGCCTTGTGTTCCTCATTTTTGGGACGACGACGTTTGCACACCTCAACCGTGCAATACTTTAAAATAAACGCATCAAAACGCATGCAAAAGTTTATCTTTTGTTGCATAAAATGCGGTATGAAATTCTTTAATTTCTTTCATAGTCAACGATGCACATTGATATGATTTTGTATTATGGCCGCAGGTTGAATATTCTGGTAATTGTTTTGAAGAGTATCTATAATGTAAAAGATTTCATATTTTTTCACATCATGAGCCATTGTATGAAAGTATTTACTACAAGGTAAATAATTTACCTGGCACTTTTACGCACATTACTTTTCCATGTCGTTGGATCTCGAATTCTTTTTCGAGCCCTATTCGGCTCAACAGGAGACACAAACACTTCCATTGCAGCATTAAATTCCTTATTGTTCACTAAACTAAGCATAAACAAGGTTTGTAACACGAAACATAACGCACGTGCAGGATTGGTAATCACGTGGACTCCACCACCATCTCTGATTAGCCAAAATGGAGATTTCTGTCTTTGATGCTGAAAGTGTCACGGAGATTGCCGGTTTTGTTTCTGAGCAAAAGTTTTAAAGACGATTTTACATAGGATTTTGCCATATTTGGTACTCACTGAAAACATATACTAGTAGATCAGAAATGTATAAAAAACTTGACGTATGCAACTTTTTTTAGTCAAAATTGGAGATTGCCGGTTTTTATTCTAGGCCCCTCATATATGAACTGCTAAATTCTCCTAGATGTACCTAGCACCCGTTAAGCCTCCTGTTCCGTGACCACGGGCGTACCTAATGATGGAAGCAGGACCGGATCGTGCTCCCATAGAAATTGCACACCAGATTATGTAGGAACCATCTCCATAAATAGTCCGCTCTTTAATGCAGCATTCTACAAATCGGTACAATTGGTCTCCGGTACAATTTTCGTCTTCGACCGCTACTATAGAGGCATATTCTGATCTCGTCTGAAAACAGTATAGACCCCCATTATTTTATCGTCCAATTTAAATGATCCCTTTCAAAACGCAGGCGTGCTTGACGATGAACTGAGGTAAGTTTTTGACAAACTGCAAACTGTGTCTTAGGGGTCAAGTTACTTTCCTGCAATCTTCGTCTTACTGTCCACTGACTAATAGCCACTCTTCGCACTTCACGGAGCTGTTGATGCACTTGAACAGCATTATGCTGGCGATTTCTTAATGATGTTGACAAAATAAAGCGGCCATCCCGAGCCATTGTAAATCTTCTTTTGACTGTACCAGGTCGTATATGAAAGGATCCAGTCTCCCCATAACGTTGGAACATTCTTCGAACTACGACGCGTGTCATATCCAGTTGTCGATCAACAGCACTGGCTAAATCCATTTTCCATTAGAACAAAAACTGTTGTTTTTTGCGGTGTAGTATGCATTAAACTAAGTGTACTGCTGTCCTATTGTCCACGTAACCGCACGAAATACGCACGACATCGTCATTTTACACTTTTGTGCAGCAGGCTTGCTTTTTGCTTAGAAAGGGACGAAAGTGTGTCCACGGTGCGACATCGTCGCATTTGCGTATCGTCAGACTTTCGTCATGCATACAAATGCCATGCTGCGAGAACGCAAAACCATGTGTAGCGACTAGAGGGTATCTTTTGCGTATATTGTTTTCCCGGGAAACGGGAAATATAAATTTATTTTCCCGGGAATAACGGGAAGTTTAATAATTAATGAAACAATATAATTTTAATAAATATAATTCAATAAAATACATACGCATAGAAGTCATTAAAAACATTAAACAACATAAAATTAAATTCAAATTGTAAAGGTTAATCTCAAAATTAACGTATGATTTGAATTTGCCGCCATTTGTGCAGTAAATTGTTAGCAACCTTACAAAAGAAATAATTTGATAGCTAGGAGTTTAGGGTTAATAAAAATGGAGAGTTACACGATACAACAACGTATTTTAAAGATTGAACAATATTTTAAAAATAATGAAAGTTTGGCGACTACAGTTCGAAAATTTAATACAAAATATGGTGGGAATAGTGTTCCGTCAACTGTGAAGAGAATAATTTAAAAATTTAGGGAGACTGGATCAGTTGGAGACTCTAAACACTGGTAGTCCAAAAACAAGCCGTTTAAATGTCAATATCGAAGCAGTGCGTGAGAGTGTTGGTGAAAATTCCGAACATCAATTCGGCATCGTAGACAATAATTGGAAATTATAAGAAGCTCTGTACAGCGTATACTAACAAAAGTTCTGTGTCTCCATGCTTACAAAATTCAATTATCACAACAATTGGAGCCTAATGACTATGCACAGGAAAGAGAGTTCGTTGAATGGATTATTAAACATCAACGAGTGAATGCTGATTTTTCGAACAAAATCATCCTAAGCGATGAAGCACATTTTCACCCTGATGGCATTGTTGATTACCATAATTGCCGTATTTGGGGTTCGGAGAACCCACATTGCCAAAAACAAATGTATCCACAACGTGTCACTGTTTGGTGCGGATTTTGGGATGTAGGCATCATTGGACCAAACTTTTTTGAGAATGATGCTGGTTAAGCAGTGACTGTTACTGGTGCTCAATATAGCGACATGATAAGACAGTTCTTTCTGCCCAAATTGAATGATATTGATGTGGTTAACATGTGGATTCACCAAGAAATCAATTACTGCGTGAGACGTTTCCTGCTCGTTTGCTTTCTCGTTTCGGTGATTGACCACCTAGAATTGACCACCTAGATCGTGTAATTCAACACCATTAGATTTCTTTTTATTGGGTTATTTGACGTCAAAGGTCTATGTCAACAAGCCCAAGACTACCAATGCATTACAGGAGGAAATTAGACGCCGCATCAACGAAATTCAGCCACATTTATGCAGAATAGTATTGGAAAATTTCGACAAAAGAATACGTATGTGCCAGCAAAGCTGTGGAGGCCATTTGCCCGACGCCTTATTCCATAAATAACCCCATCCTATGTACTTTATGATTCAATAAAAAAAACAATCTAAAGACTAAAAACTGTGTTTTCTATTTAATTTACATCTTGCGTTATTTTTGGGACACCCTATATATTATACAAAATCTGATAAAACTAGTTCCTTGGAAACGAGAACTAAATAATTAAAAAAATTCTCTATTGGCCGCTCTTGGAAAATCCGTCCAAAAAGGGATTTATTTTATTTTAGGGTAAATTCCAGTTATGCTACGCAGAATATCTAAGTTTAGATATTCTACGAACTTGCATTAAGGCCGATCATTTTGTTTTGGGCCGATTAGGACGGGATTATTTCTATAATTCAACGGACAGTAGGAATGTAGATTAGACTGTGCCAAAAAAGGGCAGTGAAATAAAAACGTTCTTCCGCGTTAACTTAACTTGAGGGCTAAAATAAACCATTTTGTAGTTTGCATGACGAATGTATGACGATTGCATGGACGTATCTAAGATACGTAAGATAATCAAATTATGAAAAACGAATAAAGTGCAAATTTCAATTGCAAAAGTAGTAATTACATTCTTTCACACGTTTGTTATTCTCGTTATAACCACCACATAAATACGTTCGTTTTTATTTACCGGTTGCAACGCCTATAAACAATAAACATTAGTGATAAATTTGAACTAGTATTAAAGTATATTAAATTGTCATTTAAACGGATTATTTCTTTATTTCATCCCATAAATAGTTTATAAAAAATTTATAGGGGGTCGATTTCCTTGCACACAAGTTTATAACAATTAGAAATAATTTTCACACGTTTTATTTTGGGCGCTAATGTGCTAATTACTATTTAATTATAAAATTATAAATTACTTGAATTGTACTGAGTGACTTGTATTGTACTTGAGTATTTATTTGCTATTTACACAACAAATCTAGAAAAGGAACTTTGATTTCAAGAATATCTAACTAAGGATACGAAGTCAAAGTAATTCCTTTATTAATTGTAAGTACATAGCTTATGACTTAACTAACGAGTACGTTACAATACTTAACTATACACTAAACTAACTAGACTAACTTAATATTGTAATTAAATATTGTAATTAAGCAAGCTGAGAAAAGAATTTTGATTTCAAGTACGGTTGTCATCCGAAAGTTTATTTTAAAGTATGTTATTATTTGAGATACGAATAAAGCGGACATAAAAAATAACAACAGATAGTGCATAGGCAGGGTTAATCACTGATTGTATTTTCCTAAATATTACTATATATGTACTAATTTACTCTGATTACTCATAAGATTAAGGGAGTTGAAGCTTTGAACGCAATGTAAACAGTAAATATCATTACAGTACGGATTTCAATTCATTGGCTCCTCCCATTTGTGGCCAAGGTCTGAATTTGGATAATATAACTATGGAATGCAACAGTTTTCATAAACAAACTGTACATACGCAATAGTCAAACCAAAACAGTTGAAATTTGTTCGGTAAAGCTACAGCAACATAAGAACTCTAATTTCGCACGAAAATTGCAGACATCTTTAAAGTTTACAGAAAAGAGGAGATTTCTTTGTTTTTTATAAAAAAATAATTTTTTATTAATATTACAACTCATCTATTATAGATCACAAGTTTTCCTTGTTTGCTATAAGTGCTGTAAACTCGATAATTAACGTTAATAATATCGTTTCAGGGTCACTATAATATTATATAATGAGTGAGTATCTCAGTATCTCAGCTGTCTTTGTATAATATAAACTTTTTATTAAGATAAATCCAATATCTACAAGCGATAAATGTGTATTAATAAATAATCAGTGATTACAAATTATTTTTTATTTGTCGTGTAGAGTGAAGTAGATATGTTTTGGGTGGCGTTAATATTCATTTTAATTTCCATAAGTTTGTGGAAATTTAAAGATAATTATACTTATTGGCAGAGGCACGGTGTGTTACAACATAGTTTTGTCCAGATTTGTGGAAGGATTTTCCAACAATTCACATACAAGAAGCAATCATTTCATGAAGCGGTTCAGGAAGCGTATACAGATTTTCCTAAAAACAAGTAAGGATTTTTTTTCAAAAACACATTAATTAGTCATAAACAAATATACATATAACAATGTAGTTGTAAGCAACATAATAAGTTATATGCAAATATAAACTTTTATTTAATATTATTAAATATTCTGTAATTTTTATTATAAATTTATACCAGAGTTTTTACTTGAATCTTATCACTTGAAAATGACTTTCAAGAATCATAAGTGTTTCCATTTATACACATAAGTGTTTACATTTATATAAGTTCATAATCAGGACCCGATCTAACTCTCTAGCAGTTACAGACAAAAATAATATTCGCCGCCCTTTACTGTAACACCATATAAGTCATGAGCTTGCTATTCCAAAGATGGGATGTTATATATGTGATATTGTTGGAATTGTATAATATTCAGATATGTTTGTCTACTGGGGCTATTGAACAAGTACAGTATAGTAATCCTTTTATTAGCATACATACATTATCTTTAACCTAACAATGAAAAAAAAGTGCTACATTCAAATTATACAAACAATTAATCCTTTCTAATTATAAGACCGTGAAAATTAAGAGATGAAGGCAAGCCGGCGCGAGTGGTGTAGTGGTGACGCTAGTGGCCTCATGTTAGAGCGCTAACTGACAAGTATAGAGGTCTCGAGTTCTATCCCCAGTGCCGGCCGCATTTGTTCCAGAAGACAAATGTGAAAAATTATATAATTAGTGAGAATTCCGGGTCGGCAAACCCGGAATTCGCGTCGAACCAAACTTATAAAAAAAGAGATAAGGCAAAAGAGAAAAAAAACAAACACACAAAACCCACCAAAACAACAAAAAAATAAAGGAACCAAAAAATAGCAATTCGTCGCACTATATTCACAGCGACAAAAAAAAATTCACTTCACTATCTATTTATCTTTTTTTTAACTGTACCACCCTTTTCATCAAGGGCCGTCTTCCCTCATGCACGAAACCCAGTCGTCTACCACCGGACGCTCCTCACTGCTCCACTGACATCCACCACAGTTTTGTACCCAATGTGCCCACATGTCACTAGCTTCTTTCAGTAGTGCCCTTCCAGTACCTCCTGCCTTTTTCTTCTGACCCGCACCTGTGTCGTGCAATCAATGCCTGTGGCAGCCTAGCTCCTTTGCGGTACAACGGAAGTCTTTGAAATACGTGTACGCTCCTGTATTCTGGGAGGAACTTACTCCCCTCGATCTTCCTCTGACAACATTGCAGCTCCACCTCGGCTAACCTTTCACACAGCAATTCTTCCACCTTCCTTCCATTCCCAAACATTCTCTCGATTTCCTCATATGCCCAGCCACAGCTTTTATACAGCTTCTTTCTTTCTCTCCCCCATTTTGTACTCTTATTTATAACCAAACCTTCCATTCTTACAACCCTCAGCACTTCTTTTACCTCATCCTTTCATTACCCACTCTATATACTTTCAAACTTAACGACCCTCCTAGCTGCCTGCGAAAACACTTTCCGCATATTTGTTTCTTGCAGCACGATGTATGCCGGCGTAGTTCTATCTAAATTGAGGGCCATTTTTAAAAACTGTAGCTGGACTACTCTCTCTTCCTCTTTCACTGTTTTTCATGTCTCCCACACTTCCGCTCCATACAAAAGGATACTTCTCACACATTCTTTCCACACTACCATTTTTGCTGCAAAGTTATTGCTCAAGCACTCCTTCCATACATTCCCTAGCTCGTTAGCAGCCACCCACGTCTTTTTACAAATATATTTCACATGCTCTTTCGCGGACCCATCCTGCCCGAACATAAAACCATTGAATTTGAAGCTGCTAACTTGCTCGATTACACTACTTCCCCAATTAAATGAATCACCCCTTCTAACCGCTGTCTTACGAAACATCATCCATTTAGTCGATTTACTGAACAAGTATTTAAAAGTTCATAAGAATATGTATGTATGTTTGTAAGTATATATGTATGTCTTTTGAATTTCTAAGAAACAACTAAATGGATTGACATACTTTTTTTTATCAACATATGTATTTTTCATCATTTATCATCATCATCCTGTTTTGCCTCATTGCTGGGTATAGGCCTCTTTTCCCTTATGCCGTTTTTTCCTGCCTCGGGCTAGTCTAATTTACTTCCCTACGTATGACCCTTTAACTTACGGATCAATAAACAGCTTTCGTCAAAGTCGTTTCAGAAGTTAAAAAGCTCAGGACCAAATGGTTAAAGTTATGAAGTCGATTCAAACGTATCTATGTTATAATATTTAAATTAGGGTACATAAGTTACTTATAAAAAAAACCCTTCAAATGATTTCCCCAAGTTTGTGGAGAATCCCCGTCAAACATAAACGGAACGAAAAGGATTGCTAGTTCAGAAATGTAAAATCGGTAAAAAAATCGGAAGAATTCCTTTGTTCCTCAATTCAAAAATCATTACATATCGAAAGAGTTGGTTCCTTCTTTCCTATTTAGGTATTTCTTCTTCTTTCTTGCGGCTTGGCTTACTTAGGTGCTCTCTTTAATTTTCTTAGGAGACAGTATTAAGAAAATTGTAAGACAAGTTTTGAAAGACAAACACTTTCAAATATGTTGGTCCGTCAGTATTTGCAGCCTCTAAAGAAGCATTTCTTTTTAAGAAAAACATTAAAAAACACTTTTTTGTCGGGCTGCTAAGCATGGTAATTTTTATATGATTTTTCTCTCCTACAGAGAAAATTGAGGACTTCATTCAACCGCCCAGCGCCCTCAAAATTTTGCCGCCTTTCATTTTTGCCGCTCTGGGCATTTGTCCAACTTCACCCCCCTCCCCCACAGATCGGGTTTTGCTCATTTACAAAATTAGTGGTAAAAACATAACAAATTTTTGTCAGAGTAAGTATGGATTTCCATCTTCATATGATTTACCTCTTCATCATAACTTTTTATTTTATCGATGGGAATGTTTATAGGAACATAATATATACAATATTTTTCATTGTCTCTTTCTCTCTCTCTATAGTTTAAATGCTGTAGAGAGAGAAAGAATATTTACTGAATACTTGGTATACAAATGGCTACCGATCATGAGGCCCTTCTGACTGTTTAGGACTATATGTTGCTACCTATGTACAATATTGCACTCTAGTTCTTTTATAAACCATTGTCTCGAATGCAATGATAAGTTCCATGAAATAAACTATCTCTAAATCTGCAATTCATAATTGCAACAAAGACCCGAAACCTTCTGGATTCTGGATTAATTTTTTGCAGTCATTAGAAATTTTCAAACAGAGCCGTAACCCAACCGATAATCTCCTTACAAGCAAACCGAATCTTTTCGCAACTCTTTAATCTTGCACAGTCGTCTCCGGATAATTTCATAATTGCAGAAAGGCACCTCCTCCCGCCAAAAACCCTTAGTATAAATTCAATCAATCATCAATTTGTAATCCACTTGAAAATTTATATAACTGTGAATAATAAGTTATATAAAATTTTTACACATTAGCTGTGGTTAAAACATACTAATTTTTTCCCTTCGGTGTACGTGTGGATTACCACGTAATAACGGTCGCAACCATCCTGTTCAATAAATAATAGTTATAGAGCAGGGCTGTCCAACCAGTCGATCGCGATCTACCGGTCGATCGCGATCTACCGGTCGATCGCGTTGTGATTTTGGCTCTATCTTTAGTTTCCTCACGCTTCTATATACTTACTTAAAAATACATTTCGATAAATATAAAGTATAAATCAGAACACGCTTCTCACTAGTCAACGTTCAAATGTTGCTACATGGACCTCAAGTCAGTAGCATCCCCACCAGTACAACAGCTTTCGTTGACTGCCGATGCACAAGAAACCCTTACTCAATTCAATCATAAGAAAATGATTCTCGAAATTGAAGTTGTTGAAAAACAATTTCAGACAAGATTTGAAGATTTTGTTAAGATTGAAAATATGAAT